>VWZW01004024.1:901405-961833 GCA_013397115.1 Edolisoma coerulescens
CACCAGCCTGCTGCCCAAGTGACAGCAAGGAGAGCTGCCTCCTGTGTCCTCCAAAGGATCCCAGCTTCTCAGCAACCCTAACATGACATCCAGTCTGCATATGGGACATCTCTGGCACTTCTGGATATGGATGCAAAGAAGGAGGAGGAAGAGGAGGACGAGGAGTCATAACTGGGATCTGCCAGGGACTGAGGGGATGGCCAGGCCATGATGGGCACGTGACTCCATCAAGGAAAACACTGAAGGACTGAGCTTTGCTTCCAGTAGCTCCACAAAGAAGGGATTTACCCACCTGAACAGAGATTGGGACAAGCCAGTCCAAATCACTCTTCCATCCTGAGCACCCAGGGAACATCACCAACTCCTGGCCATGCTCCCAGGATGTCCCTTCCTCTCTAACCCCAGATGGTGATACCAGGATGGGATGGAGAAGCAGCAATGTCCTCAGCATCTCCATCCTGCGCTTGGCCACGTGCCCCAGGACCAGGAGCCACAGCAGAAGCTGGAGCCCCTCCCTGTCAAATGAAGATCAGTCCCATGCAAGGTGGCAGTGGGGGGGGAGATACTAAAAAAAGCCCCATTCCACTCCCCAAGTAACTTCTCCACACCCTAAAACCTCCTGCATGTCCGGCAGCAGCTCTCGGTGCTGAGACAAACCAGTCGCTCTCTGTCCTGCTAAGCAGTTAAATTAGAGAGTATTCAATTAATAACAGCTGAATATTCTGTCACATTTAGGAAGATGTATGGTAAGACAAGAGAGTTGTGATGTCTGTGACAGAAATGATAAAAGTTCTCCCGACACAGCCTGGCAGATACTTGGCTGGAGGAACCGCTTGCTCTCATGGACTCCAACGTCAGCACAGAAACCAGGCCCAGCGCCTCCTTCAAAGGAGAGACACTCCAAATTGCATGGGAGAACCACTGCCAAAATGGCTTGCAGGCAGCTCCCTCCCGCCCTCCTTCTGGAATCCATCTGAGACGCAGGGACGAGACCCTCGAGAAGGCCTTGACCAAGAAATGTTTGAGGCAGCGCCTGCCAGCTACCACGTGGCAAGCAGCACTCAGAAGAAGCTCAAACCCTCCCATGTCGCCTAAAGACCACCCCATAACACTCTTCTCAAGCTGCCTCAGTTTACCCTTCTGCAAAAAGAACAGTGATCACACCCCAAGCAACCCACGCCAGCAGGGACCAGGGCAGTGCTGGTATGACACCATGACCATGGACAAGCACCTGCTGTCCAGTAGGACATTCTGCACTTAATTAATGGATGCTGTGTGGCCAGGGGACACACACAGGAGCAGTGCTTTTGAGGCTGCCTCCCTTTTTTCTGGGGGGTTGTTTTTCACCGGTGTTGTTTGCGAACACAGTTTTGTTGCTAAGAAACTACCTTCATATTGCCTGGAGAGCAAAGACAAAGCAACCGTCAAAATAACACCCCATTTTGACAGTAGCCAGATCGTAACCATAAATGATCCATTTCCTCTGCTCTCCTGTATGCTCATTAATGTGATCTAAATATCATAATCCCATCTATAACCTGCACCCTGTATGTTCGCATGCACGGTGCCAGGACCCCACGTGCAGGGGGCTCCATTGCATCCATTCATCCCCAAGTAAAAGCTGAAAGAAATCAGACCCAAGAAGACAAGGGGGATCCCCAGGGAGGCCCCACGGCTCCCTTCTAGGCAGGAGCATGAAAGAGATACATGACAAATATCTGGAAGAAGGTAAGACCTCTGCCCACGGCCACAGCAGATGGCACAGCCCTGGTTTGAGGAGAAATGCAATTACCTGTTGGTGTTGGGTCTGTTGGTGGGGTGGGTTGGGGCTGCTTTAAGTCCAGGGGAGAAAATGCAAGGGGACAGTAAAATCCATTCACTGCTCAGTGCTCAGTATGTCTGTGCCTTTTGCTGCTTTAAGAGTGGGGAGATCCTGTCACATGGGGAAGATTAGAGCACACCCTCACTATCACCTTGATACAGATCCCAAGCCAAGTCCTCAGGATCCTGAAAACCACTTTGCCAACTTATCCTCTTCCTAGGGCAGGAGGACATCACCTTTGCCACCAGCATCTCTGGCCCCTTTTTGCTGGTCCTGCCGCAACCTGGATGGATCCCATAAATGATGTGAAAAGCAACATATTTGCCTCTCTCAAAAGAAAGAAAAAAAAAAAAAAAGGCAGGAAAGGGGCAAAGGCACCTCCCGGGCAGCAGCAGCCGCAGGAAGGTGCTTCTTAGTCTGATCCAGGACAATCCAGGATGATGTGTGAAGCTAAAAGGTTTGGTGGAGGCAGTGAGGTGCCCTACCCGCACCAAAACCAAGAGGAAAGCCCATGGCCTGTTTGCCATGGATCTGCTGACACTGATTTAAGGGCAGAGGGAAAGGCAGGTAAAAGATGAGGCTGAAAACTGCAACCTGTTGTGCCAAGGCAACTATAAAGGGTCTCCTGTGTTTTAGCAAACTCCTGGTGCAAGAAAGGATGTCTGGAGTCACAGTACAGCTGCGGTGGCTCTCCCCACCCCAGAAGGACAGCAAACATGGAGCTGCCATCCTTGACCACCACCCAGCCCTGGCAAAAGCCAGCTCGAGAGCTGACCGAGAGCACGAACCCACTGTCAGCAAGGGATCGCCTTGCTCTGATTTACACCCCTCCGATTTACACCCCTGCACTGGTGCGGCAGCAATGCCTGCAGGCAGGGACCACCAGGGCTTGGAAGCACAGCGCCTGCCTCGAATGCTTCTTAGGGCAAATAAGGAAGAAAACCGAAGCTGTGGGAAGCAGTCCTGCAATATCTGGGTTGTTTCTTCTCCTCCCCTGGGCCAGCTGGAGCATGGCTCTGGCTGATCCTTTGCTCAAGCATAAGATGCTTCTGCACGTACCCAAACCCCAGCCCAGCACCGAAGCGCCTGTTTCCCGTGGAGCAGCAGCTTGGCACGTGTGCTCTCCCTGCCAAAACCCCGAGCTCCACCCCACAGTAGGAGAAAAAGGGAAGGGCGAGAAGAGCTCTGTCGAAACCCACCAAAGCCTGAACACTTCCCTGCAGCAGAACAAAGCCCTTGGAAATCTCTTCTCCGACCCACATGAAAGCAGCATTTTTCTGGGCTAATTACACAGGCTGCTCTGAGCCTCCGGGCAGAATCCAAGCTGCAAAGGCAGACATCAAAGGGCTCCCAACTTTAATATAGAGAGCAAAGACGGAGCAGTCCACGAGAGATCTCCTCCTGTTGCCTGCACTGGCCGCCTGGGAGGAACATTGGAGGTACCTTAGTTCACAAGACCCCCCAGCGAGGACAAATGGGGAAGAGGGGCACAGGTTTTATTTGCACAGCAGACCCAGGCAAAGAGCGGGGGCTGGTCCTTGCAGGACCAACCATGGTCCCAGCAAAGCTTTCTGAAGCCTCTATAGGACTGAAGGACCAGCTGTTGAATCTGTCTGCTGCCTGGGGTAGGCAAGTTGTGGGGCACTGGATGAAGAGACTAAGGTCAAGTTGTGGAAAAGGATGGGACAGGATTCACTGCCACACACCTGACAGCACTGGCTGCCATCACAGTTGGTCCAGGCATTAGTTTCAGGCATTGCATGCCTTATTTTTCCCAGAACTAATGCACCCATTGCACCTGGAGCTTCTGAGATGGCATTTTCCAAACAGGTACTTCTCCCTAAAGAGCAGGTTTCTAGAGGAAGCCTTTGTCCTATTCAAGCAGAGTTACAGGCTGTGCCTGCAGCTCCTGATGGACGAGAAACACGAGCTCTGCTGCTTCCTGTTCATTTGGGAGAGAGAAGATGCCTTTGCTGTCCCCCCCAAGAAAGGGACACCAGGCTCAAACCACCAGCACCTCATGGCCATCTGTCCTACTCCTGGCCCAGACAGTGGCCAACTCTCTGGCCTTCAGCAGGACACCCTGATTTGTCAGGCACGATCTGCATCGGAGATGACTGGGGAAGATGAAGCCATCCTACCAGCTCCTCCACCCCCATCTTTCCTCCCCTCCTTTGGGCTTCACAGGGCCTTGCAGCACAGCCAGAACATGCTCCACCTTGCTGATGAGCACACAGAGATACCTCCAAAACAGCAAAGCATGAGGAGAAATCCTATGGGTCTTCGTTAGGCTCTGGTCCTTCCACGGGCAGCAATTACCCAAGAGTGCTGCCACAAGACATTTCTGCAGTGCCTTGGTAAAGGAAAAGGGGCAAGGAAATTCTCAGGGGATGTTCCAGCGTTTGGGAAGATCAGCATGCACAACACTGTCACGCGAGGGATGCTGGCCATGCTCCTGAACCCATCCTGGTCCAGCCCTTGGTCTCCTCACTTCTCCCCCAGACTTGGCTCCAGGTGCACGGGCGCAAGGAAGAGGGCTGGACCAAACCCCAGCTTTCTCCTGGAGAGAAGGAAGGTGAAAGCAAGGATGGGGCTGGGACGGCCGAGAGTGGGATGCCAGAGGAAAGTGTCAATTAAAGCAATGAGGGCCTCCGCATCCCTGTGCCTGACAGCCGGGCTGAGCGGAGCTGACAGCCGGAGCGCCGGCTGGCTCCCCCATCTCGCTCACCGGAGCGTGCTTCCCCCGTGCAGCCCCGGCTCCCAACCGGTGAGGCCGGGCCATGCAGACACCGGCAGCAGCGCGGTGTCCCTTGCCCTGCCCCCAGAGATGCTCCTGATAATGGGAATTATCTTGATTTGGGGCTTAAGCAGGCCACAGCCAGCCTGGAGGCGGATGGCAGCGGAGCGGTTGGGGCCGGGTGTGACGGCACAGGGAGGCGCTGGGTCCTGCTGAAATAACTAATGAGCACTGCAAGGTCTCAGCCCCTAATCAGGATGACATCAGTAGAGTGCTGGGATGCTGGGACGGTGGAAATCCAGCAGACACTAGCTGGCAACGCAACCCCTGCACGGTCCGCCTGCATCTCTGCTTCCCCTTGCCTGCCCCCAGGAATTGCATCCAGGGAGCCCCTGCCTCCCCTCCCTGCAGGCTCAATCTGATTACTGCTGATACACATCTCCTCCAGGGCTCCAAAACACGCTCTTCCCAGCTGAAGGATTCGCATGGACACGGAAAACTTGTCCTGACTGTGGCGTTAATGGTTGTGTGGCCCATGTCATCACCGAAATGGCCTTAGGGGGAGAGTTGATGGGCCTCTGAAGTCATCAGGACTACCCCACCTTATCTTGCTCCCCTTATTAAAACCATTCATCCTGGGAGCTAAATGAATATGTTTCATCTTCAAATGCTGAGACACAAGAGCAAGCAGGCAGAGATCTAATAGAACAATACCCATCTAATCATGACGATTTTTCTCTCCCTGCCTTCATATTACACGTGTGGCCACGAGACCAGGCCGGGGCTGCAGGCAATGGGGGAAGATGGGGCACAGCCCACTCCTGGCTTTGCTGCCACTGTCACACCTCACGTCCCCCCATTCCAAGGCTTTTCCTCCCTCTGCTGTGATGGAAAACGCCCCAGGACTTTTAAAACTAATAAGGCCGATAGATATGGAGCCTAACAAGTCTAAGGGAGCCAGGGAAGCAGGGCAGGCCCTGTGCCACCAGCAGACACTTTTTTCCCATGGGAACGCTACACACTGCACTGTCCATGAATCATTCTGGTGCTCCTTCCTGCAGCCACCATAGGTTTTCCCGGCTCCTGTTCCCTTAGATACGGGGTCGATTCCTTCCCTTGTTTGCTAAAGCACCTTTTGCTTGCATGGCGCTGGGGGAAACACAACCGTTTTGCATCTCTCACATATTAGGGGACTTCAGCAAGGCCCCCGGCTGGAGACAGGGTGGTAGAGGACACGGCAGGTGGGAGCATTGGGAAGGGCTGACGATGGGAAAAGCATTAATCTGTTGCATCTTTCCAGAGCCTGCCGGAGACGCTGCTGGCCTCCCCTTCCTAACCGGGGTTTGCACAGCAAATCCCTGCTCTATCTAATTATTAACGATAATAATGGTGGCTGGCTTGCTGGATGCCATCTGGAGCCCTGCCATGCCTGCCCGCCAGCCTCAGGAGGGCTGGGCAGGGGGTGATCCGTGGGGCGAGGGCCAGGGCTGGGGGCCGGCCGGGCGGTGGGCACCAGCTCGGGATGGCCCCAAGGACCCAGCGGGCCCACCCAAACTGCCGTGGTTGTGTTCGCTGCTGTGGCAGGCTTCATAAGGCTCCGCTCTTTGACTGGCGTTGAGTTTATGTGAAAGTAATTAACAGTAATTAATCCTTAATTACAGTAATTAGCCAAGTCGCAGTAAATTAAACCACATCTGGAGCAGATGAGGGCTTCTGAACGGGAGGCTAGTGCAGGCGACAATCGGAGAGATGCTGAATTCATCTGACAGCATCTGATTAAGGCTACCTGTTGCAAGCAGCTCATTTGCATCGTGTTTTTGTTTGTGTTTGGCAGTAACCCTTTCTGCCGGGCACCCTTCCCACACCCACTCCCCCTGCCCCCTTATACCTCCCCACTTGTCCCCGCAGAGCTGCCCGGATCTGCGAGGAGGAGGCAGCAGCTCTAAGCCGAGAGCCGAGGGTCTCCCACCATCCCCACCTGGTGGGGACGAGCCGGCGCGAGGCCAGGGAGCCACAGGGCTCTCTCACACCCTCCAGGGAGCAGGAGCTGCTCAGGGCTTGGTACATAAACCACCCACTCCACAGGCATGGGATGACAGAGCAGGATGGAGGCAAAGAGATGGAGGCAGCCAGCTTCACTCCTCAGCTTCCCTGCATCCAGTGTTGTAACAGCTACAGTAGTAATAATAATAATAATAATAATAAAAGGCCAGAACTCCAAAGGGGAGCACATTAGCAAAAAGGGGCAGGTTATTATTAATACCACTCAGCATTTACGGTGCCGTGCAACCTCAGAGCCCTTTGCTGATGTTTAGCCACGCTCACAGGGAAGGGGAAATCCTGCCCTTCCCTTTCTTCCGACAATGGAGAAAGCACAAGACAGAGAGGTGAAACAGGCTACAGCTTGTTGTGTTTGAATACTGAAACAAAAGCTCAGGGAGCAAGTTGTGGTGGCCTGACTTGGTTTCATGCCTTCCTCCCACATGGCCAGGATGCATGACTGACTCTGAGCTATTAAAAAAAAAACTGGAGAAAATTCATAAAAATATCTCATACTCTCCTAGTCCTCAAACTGCGCCAATCACCAGCACCCCAAACCCTGGGATTTCCATTAAGGCAGGGAGATGCCACTGGGATTTCAAAAGCAGAATTACAACCACTGTGGTCCAAAAGCAATTGCCTGATTTCAGCAGGTATTGCAAAAGCTTCAGGGTTTAATTGCATGCAATTAATGAGCATGAAGGTCCTGTGTATCTTGCCTTTCCACCATACAGTACAGGATGGATGGCTGGTGTTACCCAGGCTCCTGAAACCTAGACAGGGAGTGTTAAAAACCTCTTCAATACTGAAATGTTGTCTCTCCTCTGGAACTAAAACCATTCAGGATTGCCAAAGCCAACAGCTGCAACAGGCCCTGGAAATGATCAGAAGAACCTCATTTAATGAAACACGAGTTACATTTGCCTCTGACTGCAAAATAAAAGCAACCTTTTGAATTTCCTGCCTGCACAAGAGCCTAGAAGAAAAAAAAAAGAAGTGGTTTCTCCACCTCTGCTTTGACTCTGCACTGAAACCCAGCGAGTGCTGGAACAGCCATGAACCAGCCAGTGTCTATCAACTGTCCGGACAGAAATACACTTTGCTGTCCCTGTCTGGGTTGGAGAAAGGGGAATTCACAGCTTTCCTCCCATCTCAAGAAGAAATGTGGTGCTCCTCAGCCGTCAGGGCCACCAGCTGCCAAACGGAGCAGGAAAGATTAGGCAAACTAAAGTGATGCTGCACCAAACCTCCCCTTCCCAACCCAGGCAGGTCCCTAGACATGGATGCTGCTTGAGATGGCTGTGCCTGGAGCAAGAACAACGTGTGCCTACCAGGGGGGAAAGGATTTTGCAGCCAACTTTAAAAAGTGGGGAGGGATCCTGATTCACACCTCCAAAATGAACTCACGCTGTCCTCTCAGTGCAATTTTGCTTTCGTTCAATAGTTTTCTAAGTAGATATTCTATCAGCTTTGTGCTTGAGATCCTTCACAGCCATGGCATTTACAGCAAATCACATTATCTCGCTGCAGCCAGATTTTTGGCTTAAAAAAAAATTTAAATTCATATGAATAAAAGATTGCCTCACAAATGTCTTCAAGAAATTCATGCCCCAAATCCACAATGCCAACATTTTGCCTTGCACAAAAATAACATAAATTGGAAGCTGTAACTGAATGGGCAAAGCCTGCTCTGGCCAGGCAGAAAGAGAGCAGTACATTGCTCTGCTACAGAAGCAATGATGACCTTGTATGATTTAATGGTAGAGGCAGGAGAGCCTGGCTGGGCCTGTTCCTCCGCAGACCATGGATGCTAAAGGTGCAGCCTTCAAAGCTGCAAAATATTTAACATCTCAGCTTGGGTGAATAATCAAGTTTTCAGTGCATGGACAACTCAACACTCATGGGAAGACTGGCATTTCAGACCCAAGCAGATGTTCCATTTCAGCTTGTGCATGTCTTACGTCCAAATTTCCTCCAATCTTACTTGGTGCCCCGCACACACAAGGAAACCCCTTCCCTGTGCACTGAGAGGCTCAAGAGAAATGGCTCCCAAGACACTTATGAACTGTCCCATCTTGGATCAGGGTGCAATGAGACCTCTCTCCCCAGCAGACAGCATGGGTGAAGCTGTGAAACCTCTTCTCGGTGCCAGCAAAGACACGCAGGAATGTGAGGACTGGGTCAGTACCTCCTGCAAGATGAATCAACAGTGTTGCCATTGGATCCAACTAGACACAGAGCCAAAGGCTCCCAAAGCCTCCAGGGCTGCTCAGCCCAGTTGCCCCACCTGTTTGCAACTGGTACAATCCAAAATTCCAAGCCTACATCCTTCATGGTGGCCCTGTGACTCCCTTTAGCGCTTACTTAAGGTGCTGGGAACACCCATCGCTGCTCTTTGCACTACAAATTACTGGGAAACCACAAAGGGAGACATCCCTGCAGTGTTGGTGGGGTAACTGTCAACTCCTCCAAGCTGACCCTCTCTACCTTTTCAAGCCCAAATTGTCCCCCTGCACTTTTTGCTGCAGGAGCCTTTCAAAAAGCAACCCCACGGTTGCTCCGTTTCCAGTAGTTTCACCCCAGTTCGGATGAGTGAACAAATACAACCACAGAAATACTAATGAAGGGGAGAGGCACATCTTGCTCCTCCTCTCCAGGGGATGGGAGATGTAGCCATACCCAGTGACATTCCCCAGCCATCAATAACCACCCTTTTTGGACCAAATGCTAGTGTAGAAATTTTAGCCTGAAAATAAAATGTGTGTGGGGGGAAGCTCCCAAATAAAACCAACAACTCCAGTGTCATACAGGCCAGGAGGGCAGCATGGCCCAAGGACCTGGGCTGGGGAGGTGAGAGGTGGCAGATCTGCCCCTCATTGCAGACCAACACATGCATGTCTCACAGACATGTGTGTGCTCCTTTCAGGCCAAAGACTTCGGTCCCTCCTCATCTGCACGGTTCGAATTAATTATACACTTTAATTTCATGAATTATTAATTTGATTCTGACTCGGCAGCTTACGATTATCCAGCGCTACAGACTACGCAATTCCAGCTTCATTAAAGCATCACCAGCTGCCTGAGAGACAGACATTAAATAGCAGAGAGTAATAATAAAATTAAGCTCCCTGTGCATAGCAACAGAGTCTTCCCCAGCCACATGCAGCAAGGGCCCAACTGGTTAATAGGCCCTTTCCAGGAGCTTTATTCCCTTCCCGAGGCTGGTCCTACCCTGCTCCTTCGCCGGAAGGATGCTACTGCTGGGATGCACGGCAGCAGAGGACTGGGGGTCTGCAGGAGCACCCTGGGGATGGGGGACACAGCCAGTGATGAGGGTGAGCAGTATCCCCTCCTCCCAATGCCCTCCTCGGCGCCCACAGCAAGGACAGGGAGGACTCCGGGGCTAACATCACCTCCAAATAAATAAAGCTGGAGCGCTGCCTCCCAGCGTCTCCCTGGCAAAACAATTTATAGAGGGAAAATGTCGGAATTTAGACATTCCATTTAGCTGCTTCAGAAATCTAAGGACCCCAAACCTTGTGGGATTTGAGAAATCGATGGAATTAATTAAGGGAGATGTCCAGCGGTCTCCGCTAAGTAATCAGCAGGTACAGTAGACCTGAAATTCTATAAAGAAAAATGGGAAGGGATGACATTGAAGGAGGCAGTGGGGATTAAAAAATGAGCATCCGAGTGGTAAAGGCGCACACCCATTGATCGCTGCATTACGGATTAAGGCTTCAACGAGCAGCCAGAAGATTCTGTAGCAGAAAATGGTTACAGAGGATGAGCATGAGCAGAGCGGATATATATAACCTCTGACAGCCGGGAACAACTGAGACGGAGGACAGCTCTGCGGCGAACCCCAGAGCAAGAAAGTTTTGGGGAAGGAGAGGAAGGGGAAGCGGGGAGAGCTTGGAAGGAGCCATTTTGTGCAAGGGAGACCTGCCCAGGAGGAGGGAGCGGTGTCACCTCGGGGAGGAAGGCACCGAGAGCCGGGGCCAGACCGGGGACAGGGGGGTGGGCAGGGATGTGGAGAGGGAGCACTGGTGTGCTGGCCTGAGAGGCCACTCTATTGGCAATTCATGTTTGGGAGTGAGGAACAACCCAAGCAGGCACACACACACAGAGCAGACCTGCCTGCCTGTCACAGGGCTCTCCAGGGCACGCTTCACCTCCCTGCCCTGCTGTGGGTTCTCACCGAGACCAGTGCCTTCAACCCTACCCCACTTAGCAGTCCCATGCTTTGGTTTCTGAACCATCCCACCTCCCATAGATGACTGCATCCGAGCCATGGCAGCAGCTTCCCAAGTTGCTGTGCCCACAGCCCAGCTCCAGGACACGAAGCCACCTGCCCCTGAAAGCCAGGCTGGACTCTCCTCCAAGGGCAGCTGCAAGCATGCTGTGTTCAGGAGCACCATCCACCCTCAGGAAGGAAACAAGTAGGGCATGATCATGTCTTCAGACACTCTGGGTATGCACAGGAGGGGAATAAAGCAACATCACCCAGGAGGTGCCACCCTGAAACGCCCCAGCACGCAGCCCCCAAAACTAGCACCTCATGAGCCACCATTTGGGACCAACCAGACAGGATAATGCTGCTCCAGAGGTCCCAAGCATCGCCCAGACCACAAAACCCCACAACACTGCATGGCATCTGGTTTAGACAAGACTCAACAGTGTGGTGAACTCGATTTTCCATGCTTAAAACAGAGCTTTGCTGGGAACACTACAGCTGCTGCCTTGTGTGAACAGAGCTGCTGCCTGGAGAAAGCCCCTGGGAAGCAGCAGCACCCCACCCAGCCAGCCTGCCTTCCCGGCCAAATCTGAACCGGGATTGTTGGAACATTTCAAAGAGAAAATTCAGAAATAAAACCAAAGCCCCTGGAGCCACACGCGGCAGCAGCAGCTTCGTGTCTGCAGGGTCGTGGGGCCAGCCCCCATCACCCTCCCGCCTGCTCCTCATCCATATGCATGGTTGCAAGCTAAATGCCAGCACGAAGCCAGAGGGGACCCTCACTCTCCAGGACAAAGGCAGGCGCTTTGGGATACAGCAGGCACAGACTGGCCGGGCACAGGGGAGGGAAGGGCTCACCCCGCACAGGGATGTGGCTGTGGGCACCCAGCTGCTTCGGGAGGCAGCTGTAAGCTGGACAGGCTGGTGAGGCTGAAGCACGGTGCCAGTGAAGGGCAGTCTGCAGCCCCATGGGTGCCTGGATGGGTCTGGAAGCCCCTGTGCCATTCCCCTGGTGCTGCTGCTCCCACCACCAGCACTCCCACACACCTGGGATGACTGTCTCCATCCTTCATCCCTCAAATATCTTTCAGAAATTAGGTGGGGACCTGAAAAACATTCCAGGTGGTCATGGGTCATTTTGAGCCAAACTCAGTGAGAGAATCCTGGATGGGGAAGGGCCTGCAAAAATATCTTCCCCCCACAGCGTAAGCTGGATTCCCTTCCCAATCCTACAGGAAACATACTGCTGTGTTTGGGAGGGCAACCTTCATGGAGCACTTGGGTCACCCCTTGTGTCACCCCTCATGTCCCTCTGGGAGACCTAATCATTGAGAAAGACAGTATCACCTTCTCCACTTCTGGCTGAGGGACATGGAAACCCCCAGTGTCTGTGCCACGCGAGCCACAGGGACCAGGCGACGCAGGAGGGGCAGCTGCCTGCTCAAGCTGAAGGCTGAACACTGCGTCCCCAGACCCAGCACTACAAGACACCAGCAGAAAGAGCCCACGACTGCATGAGAGAGACAGGTATAGCAGACATTGCAGCATAAACACAGCCCATCCCTTCTCCCCAGAAACACTTCCTCTGTTGCCCAAACTGGACTTTGAAGGCTCTCTCTGCCCCCACATCCTTGAACCAAGCCAGATCAGGTCCAGTCCCAGGTTCCCTCAAGCCAATCCCAACGCGCCCCCCAGGCAGGAGCTGCCAAGCCCCAGCCCGAGCCAAGTGCGATGCCCAGGAATTACAAGCGGGAGGCCTGGCGGGTGCCCGGTGACACGCCAGGCGCTGTGTGTTTTACAATCCATGTGTCGGAGAGCCCTGAGCAAAGGCTGTAGCAGATGCAGAGCGTTCAGCAGATTCCCTCCCCTGGCTGCATTACAGCGGGAGGCAGGGAGCAGCCCTGGCCTCTGCCCCCCGCCTCCCCAGCCCCAGCAGGCACTTGGCATCGAGCGCCATGAGCTCCCGGGGCCGGCACGCTCATCGCCACAAACATCCTCCCTCAAAGCAGGACGCCTTCTCCCATGGGGCAAACATTAGTGGGACAACTGGAAACGTTCAACTTGATTATAATGCTTTAAGAAAAGGTCACGGTGAAATTTCAGCGCTTTACCTTGAGCTCTGTTTGTTCTCTGCAGGATGAGATGGGAAGAGTCAGCTTGCCCTGGCTCGTGGCATCTGCGTAGCTCTGACTGCATTTCATGGGCCAGCAGTGGGCTGGAGAGCCACAGCAAACCCCCCAGTCCTGGGGACTGAGGTAAGTCACAGCAGACAGGTTTGGGGGGCATGCACTGGACCACCACACCACAGCTGGGTCACCATGCCACAACTGGACCATGTTTTCCCTCCGAAAGTTGTCCAACCCTGAACTGATTTTCAACTGGGATTGCGTTTCTGCTGTCAATACAGGGCAAATACACCCAAAAAGCATGGAGAAGCATGGAAAAGCAGCCAGCAATTCCTAGACAGCATCTCCCTCAGAGTTGGGAAGGTTTTCCAACACGCCATTTGGCTTCATCTTTTCAGATCTCAAAAGGAGCCGTGGCCAAAGCTGCAACAAGGCGGCAGCACTGCAGGACTCAAGCACTGGACTCCAGCATCGCCCAGACCACCAGTGACCCTCAGCCACCACGTCTGCCTCACCAGAAGCTCCTCTGTTTCTAGAAAAGCAAGGGTACTCGCAAGTTCTGAACGGTGATCAGGACTAGGTCTCAGCCCTCACTGAGCAGCATGAAACTCAGGAGCACCCCAGCTTCCCCAGTCCCTATCCTTGCACCTCCTGCACGATTGTTCTGGGATTCATTAACACACCACTTTGCTTTACAAAAAGAGAAGCACAAGGACAACCCACCAGAAGGCCCACAACGGGGGCAGAAAGTGGCCAGCCCTCCCCAAAATTGCATGGACACAGGAACATCACAGCCTAGCATCCCTCCTCCTCTGTGCATCGGAGCGGGAGGAGCTCTGACCTTCGGGAGCAGCGAAGGGTTTGTAATCAGTTGGGCAAGAGGAAAAACCAAGGTCAGTTTTGTTTGTGGCCAACTGCCCCCAGCAACATTTCTGTTGCAATAATGAAATCTGTCGTCCAACAATTTGCTGCCAGGGCAGTTCTCAAAAGGTCTCCAAGCAGTGCCAGGAGATGAACGCTAGCGGACATGGAGTCCTCTGCAACCCCTAGGCTGCCAGATCAAGGTCCAGGCAGGTGAAGGGCGGAGGAAAAGCCACCAGGAGCTACATCCAGCTGGGATGACTCCCTAGCAAAATGGAACCAGCAAAGGGGTTTTGGGGGAGGTTTTTAAACAGCCAATTTCAGCAAACCAGACTGAAAGGCCGAGGTGCTGGGGTCTCTCTCGGCACCTGGAGGTAACTGGGAAGTGGTCAGCACCCTTCCCTGGAGGCGGCTGCATGATCCAGCCTGCTAAGTGCTCCCCAAAGGGGAAATGGTTTGAGATGCTACCACAGTGCAAATCATCCTTTCCTGACATAGCCGTAGCATGGGGCTGGTGTGACACTCCTCCAGGAGCTGGGATGGAGCTGGTGAGTCCCCTCCTTCCACTGGAAACCAACCCTGGCGAAGGTGATGCCACCTTCTTGTCAGTGGGGCCACGGTGGGCCCAGGAGGCAGGCAGACCCTTTTCCCTGCAGCGCTTGCTCTCGTTTTTCCAGAGCACACAGACACACCTGCCTGCGGAGCAAGGATGCTGTATTCCCACCACTCCAGCAGTGCCACTCGCAACAACTCCCAGCTGCTGCCAAAAGGTATTTTTAGCTGCATTATTTATTTGAACACCTGCCTGAGACTTCAAGGCAGAGAATGGAACCTAAGCAGTGGAGGGAGGGCGGGAGGAGTGGCACTGGGAGAGCTGGACCATTTTCCCTGGAAGATTTGAGAGCAGTGACACAGGTGCGATGGAGCAAGACTTGGACTACGCCAAGAAAGAGGATGGTACAGCCAGGATAAAGCACCTGCCCCACAAACAACACTGGGTTAATCCAGCTGCTGGGAATATCCAGTGCAGAGTGGGAAGATGCACCAGCCAGCCTCAACATGAGGCTTCCTTCAGGGAAATTGGGCTCTTTAGGTATCCAACCACCCATGACTTCACAACGTTCTGGCTCAATGTGGTGTCCGCAGCAGGAATGCCCAGGTCTTGCTGCTATAAATAATCTTTTATGCATAAGCCTGTTTTGGGGAAAAAGCTCAGCAGAACTGCCCTCTTCCAAATTGCCTTTCCTCCATACAAAACCAATTCCACCCCAAAACCATCCCATTGCTCTGTCTGGGAGAGGTAGCCCCAGAGAAAAGAGGACAAAGCAATCAGAAAGCAAGGGAAGGAGGGATACCGCGAGGAAGGATGTACTCCACTCTTATTCCCAAAGAAGGAGATTCCCTCAGGGGCTTGGGGGCACCACAGGGTAATTGAGGGGCGCATGGAAAGCCATACAACATCCCTGTGTTATTTTTGCGTGCCTTTCTTGCCACCTCATTTACTGAAGGGAACAAAACCCATTACCTCCCTCTCCTTCTGCTGAAATAATCTCCTCTTCTCTCTGAAATCAGACAGGAAAAGAAGGAAAAAAAAAAAGGGAAAAAAAAGAAAAGAGCATCTAAAAATAAAGGCCAGGCCAGGGTATGTGCCTCTTGGTTGGGCTCCTGTGCTCACAGATCTGCTTATTTTGGCCTATCTATCCCCAGTGATAAGGCAGCTAACAGCCCGTTATCAGCCAGTCGGTGAAAATGTGCTCCAGCCTGATTAGGGCTCAGTCTTTGCCAAGGTTATAAACAGCCGTTATCGTTCTCCCAAACAGAATAATCCGGACAGTATCAGCTCAGAAACATATGGGCCACACAGCGAAGATAGCCGCTGACGGACACTTCATTTTAATTGTAACGAGTGGTTAGCAGCAGCCTCCAGACAACACACACAACTGCCCAATTGGCAGTGGGCTCCATCTCCTCCTGCAGCCCTCCTTCCTCCCGCTCGCTGCCGGTTTGCTTCTCTCCCTGCTGCCCTCCTCCTTCCCTGGCCTGCACAGAGCCCGGGTGAACAGCCCTGCAAGCGTGGCAGGGCCTGCCCAGTTCCCGTGGGACAGCGAGTGGGCAGCACCCTCACCTCTGCAGGTGGAACACGGGCATGCGGTGGTGGTGGCACCAGGCTGGCCATGTCACACCTCACAGCCAGGCTGATGTGAGCAGGGAGCAAGAGGCTGGGGGCATGAGGCCACTGTGATGGTGGGGTGACACCTCTCTGCCCCCTCCTCTGCAGTGATGAAGGTCAGAGCACAGCACCCACAGGCCTGGATGCCCCCTGGGTGCCACATGCCAGCGTTTCCCACTGCCTGCCTGCCCGTGTGCCAGCTCGGCAGCAGGCAGGGCGTGGGAGGAGGGGCAGCATACCCTCATTTCACATTCTCCCAGTGTCCCTTCTGTGTCATACTTCTTTTTTTCCCCCCTCCCTCTTTCCAAAAGGGGTGGTTTAGCTCTTAAACACATTTGCATTCCCAAGACAAGCTTAGGGATAAATTCATCTCAGTGCAGGGGTCTTTTTTTTTTTTTTCACCTGCCCATCCTCCTTCTTTTCCTCCCTTCTTTTCTCTCCAAACCTGAAATGAATTCAGTGAGAACCCTTGCAATTCCACCACTGTCGCGCTGTGCAACGCGGGATTACAAGGGATCTGAGGGCTTTCCCTTTCCTCCAATTCCCGGCGTGTGGTGCTGCTGCTCAATTTTGTTATTAACAATACGCAGAGATAACACTCTTAGCCCCATTAGCCACACTAACCTTCCTCCCACTTTCTTCTCCAGCCAGACCTAGCTTCCAGAAATCACACCTAAGCTCTGTTCCTCCTGCAGGAAAAAGCAGGAGAAAAGGGGAAAACCCCCCAAAAAAACCTGACAGCAAAATGTTAATATGGGGAGACAAGCTAAATACCTTAGGAAGACCCAGGACTGAGCTTCAAGTCATGGATGCTTTCTCAGATAATCTGTATTCCTATCTCAGTGCCAGCAGAGCTGTGATCAGAATATCCAAGGTCTCATAAAAGATTCAGGACTTATTGACTTCCTTGCCTTTGCTGCCAGTTCGTGGTGCTCCTGCTCCTGCTCAGCCTCCAGAGCACCCGCCACCACTTGCAAATTGCCATCACAGATGCCAAAGTTGAAGACATCTACTTCTGTGGCTGTGCTGGATTGGCAGAGCAGAGTGCTGGAGGAAAACTCTCCTCCTGAGCTGGGGGATGTATTCCCAGCCCCAAGTGCTGGAGAGAGTCTTTGCCCCAGCAGGCATCCCCAGCCCACAGCAAACTCCTCCTAGATGTCCTCACGGTCCCTCTGGCAGCACTGGCCACCACAGCGGGCAGGTGATGCTCCACAGACAGAAGAACAGATTTATGACTTATTTTAATTCGAGTCACACATTTAGGTGAAATAATCTCCAAGCCGAAAAAAGCAAGCTTACAGCAGGAATCCCTCAAGAGCAGGCTTCCCCTCAGACTGCACAGAGGTGAGCTCTCCGAGGGCTGTCTCCAGCAGCACTGCAGCCCAGATTTGCTGCATAAGCAGCCCTGAGCAAATGTACCAACCAGAGAATCCAGTCCTTGCAAATTTATGATCAGTGTTACTCAGCCACAGCCCGAAGGAGAAGGGATGGGGGCAGGCATCCCATCAGGAACACACTATCCCACAGTCAGTCATGTACTCACTGATTTTAAGCACAAAAGACCAGGTGAATGGTTGAACATGCTATAAATTGTGGAGTTTTACATACTAGAGGTCTTCATCCTTGAGTTACACAGAGATGCCCGTGAACACCACATCAACCAAGCACGACAAAACCATCAAACCCACCCAGGCACCTCATTAATTGTATTTATGCATCACCTGAAGCCTTATGTGCACACCAAGACTCTCTACTGGAAAGCACTGCACGATACGGGAAATAAACCTATCTAAAAATAAAATATTGCAAAGAAATACACAGATTTATATATAAAGATATGCTCAAACACACACAGGCACTTATGTGCTTCCACATGGTGTGTGCACACACCCTCGTGGAGCACGGACACCCCCAGAGGTGTATCCAGACACACCCACACACACCCCTCTATGTGCATGTAGGTAGCAACTATTTATACATACACAAACCACACAAATGCTCCACGCACCCTGCTCAGTGACAGCTCAGATTTTCAGTAATATCATAATATTATTTTTTAGATCAGTTAAGGTATAAAATGTGCGCTCTCTCAGTCTTTAATATTAATAAGTCTTGTAACTAGCAGTTTCTTGTAGCTCCGAATTCTTGAGCACAACTAGAAAGGGCACTTATCCTGAAAAATCTAATAAATTTACAGTTTTATATACTTCCTTCAATTGTAAAAGTCTTGTTCAATAAACTTTAAAATGCCACTATAGAGCAATAACACAGACAGTATAAACCCAGCCCTGGGAAAGCTGTGCAACCAGAAATTGTTCCCCTTTCTGCTACAGCAATAAAGTTTTATATGTTTGAACTGACTGTAAAAAGGTTTGAATGTTGGCAACTGGGGAATAATCTGTCTTCTTTATAGTTATTATCATATTTCCCACAAGACCCTTTGGTCTGTGTCAATCCTTCTCGTATATGACACCTTTGTACTGTCAGCGAAAGCAAGAATACTTAACTTTTTGCGTGTGCGCGCAGCTGTGACTGGAGGTCCCTCGCTCTGCTTTCCTTCAGATTACAGCACCCGGGAATAAATTACCTGTGACGTGCTGCAATGGAAGCCTTTTGCCAAATCAAGCTGATTTGGAGAGCAAAGCTCAAAAAAAAAAAAAGGAGAAGGAATTTGTGGACCAGGTGTCAAGACATTCCGGTAAGAGCAGCTGCTGTCCAATAGGGATGGTGATGAGCTCCCCAGGGCACTGTGGCTGCACCCCCAGGGCAGGCAGCCCCCACTGCTCTTTCATAAGAAAGAGATTTCAGGTTGAGATCAACTCCTCCTGCCTCTCTGCCACCATCTGAAGGCAAGCCCAGGTCCAGCATCGCCAGGTTCAAACAGCTGGAGACAGAGTATACAGACACCTCCTGGACAGAAACATTTTGGGGATTCCCTAAGAAATCTGATCCAGACTCCAAAGAAGTAGCAGGCAAATACAAGGGAATTCCTCAAATTCACCCATTTCACAGATGATGCTCAAATTGGCTGTACCCTTCAACTAGCTAGGAGCTCACAAATGAAGACGAGGATAAATTTTGCCATAAAACCAACAGCAAGGCTGGACCCTGACATCATCCATGTAGGGCCTACTGCTGCAGGAGTGGCTGTGGCAGAGAACACTGGGTGCAAGGATGCAGGAGAATCCAGTCCTCAGCCTTCAGCAACCCAACACCATGCGATTGCCAACCACGGGCCATCTTTCAGGTGGCAAAGATGAGGCTCAGTCAGAGATTGAGATGTCAGAAGAAGTGATATTAAAGCCCGTTTGGAAAATGAAAAATGAGGAGTCACCAGGACCAGATGATACCTGCCTTAGAGTTCTGCAGGGACTCAGAAATAAAATGATTGCATATTTTCATTAGCAGCTCAATCTCTCATTACACTAGAGGACACAAAGTGTCATACCCTATTTTTAAAAAATGGAGTGAGATGAGCCACAGATTCACCGACTTGTGAGTCTCACTTCAGTACAGGCTAAGATGATAAATAGATAGGATAAAGCCTTGAGATGGACATGATACCAGCGAGATTAACTAGCAGTGCCTGTAAGGAAGAAGAAACGTACCTGGCTAATCTATTACAGTTGCTGTGCCCCCAGCAACAGGAGGCACGAAGCACCACCGGCATAGTTTGGAGTTTTTAAAGTTTTGTCAGTTAACAAATTTAACTCTCCTTCCAGAAAAAGCAAGGACTAAAGGTTGGTTAAGAGGTGGCAGAGAGTAGAAATAAATGGCTTTTTCAACAAGACCAGGGATGCAGAAGGTTTGCCCACTGCTGCTTAATAAGTTTATTTTCAGGAGGAGAGCATGAGCAGCACTGGGTTTGATGAGAACATGAGCAACGGGGGTTAGCAAGGACTCGTGAAGGCTGAGGGACTCCTGCAAGGACATGAATGAAGCTCCATGAGCTGGAGATAAGATGGTGTCAGCAAGGGTAAAATGCACAAGGAAGTAATTCGATTACTCACACACACTGACTACGACAAACTTTCCACAGTCAGGCCGGACATCCAGCGAAGCGTGAAGGGAAGGGGCAGCGAGGGCTGCCAGGGCTGCCCCCCGCCCTGAGGTTCCTCACCCCCTGCAAGCCCATCAGCCTCGTAAGAAAGACAGAGACTTTATTCTAGGGCCTGTAGTGCTGGGACAAGAGGGAATGGCTTCAAACTGACAGAGGGTAGGTTTAGATTTAAGTACTGGGAAGAAATTTTTCCCTGTGAGGGTGGTGAGGCCCTGGCACAAGTTGCCCATCTGTGGCTGCTCCATCCCTGGAAGTGTTCAAGGCTAGGTTAGATGGGGCTTTGAGCAAACGGATCTCCTGAAAGGTGTCCCTGCACATGGCAGGGGGCTTACAATGAGATGATCTTCAAGGTCCCTTCTCCAACCCAAACCACTCTGTCTGTGGTACTGAGGCAGAGGTAATGGCATCCATGGGATCTCCTCACGGGGAGAACTACAGAAGGACTCTGTGAGAAGGAGGGATGGAAACAAGCACCAAGTACTCATTAGCCTTCAAAACACAATCTGATAGTTAGCTGGGTGACTGGAAAAACCATCAATGTGAACCAGAAGAAGAGGCCAGAGATGCACACAGCCTACCCTCCCATGATGTAACCACAGAGCTAGAGGGACACTGATCACCCATCACAGCTTCTCCCCATCCAACCCATCCCTCCAAACACAAGAAATGACATTTGAAACACAAACAAATCCCATGACCATGAGATTTTGGTTCTGGATCCCCACTTATCACTCCGCACAACCAGCCATGAATGCAGGTGAAGCCCCTCAGCTTCCCAGCACCTCTCCACTGACGAAAGAGTCAAGGGCTACATGTTCTCCTGCCCTGTGCTCCTCACCTTGCTGAATGAACTCCAAGACCTCCAAACCCACCCTGAGGAGGACCCCAAGCCCAGACACACCCCAGGTGAGCCACCAGGCTGCTGCTGACCAATGGCTGCATCTTCTGCACCTCCTGAGCAGCACAGGTTCCTTTGCTAACAGCTGATAAATACATCTCTTGGTGATCACCCGAAGATGCTCCATCCCAGGCTTGTGACAAGCCCAGCAAGTGCTGCTGTGTGGGAGCGGGGTCTGCCTGGATTTAGGCAGTGCTCTCCTCCCTCCACAGAGACAACCCAGCTCTTTCAATCACACCTCAGCAAGCTGGTCCCAAACTGACTGGATTTCAGAGCCACAGGTGAGCAGGGCAGGCACCCCCCATGCCAAGCCGTGCCACCAGTGGCGTGGCGAGGGTTAAGTCCAGCCGGCAAGGCGCATCTCTGTTGCAAGAGTCCATTACCTCCCGCCACATTACCTCATTCATTTCTTATATGCGGATGGTTTATTCTCCCATGAGCACCCTCGCTGGCAGACATGGCTAGTGTAAAGTCCCCTCCCTCCCCTGTATTTCTCTATCCATCACATTTAACACTCTGACAGTAACAGTCTATAATGTTTCTATTCTACAAAACCGCTCTGTCAACTCCAGGCTTCCAGAGCAGCAACTGAGGAAAATAAATAACATCAACGCCAGGCCCGACAGTATCACAGCTTGCTTTCTGCTGGGGGTTTAGTTTTTTGTTTTTTTTTTTTTTTGAGGAAGTGAAAAAACAGGAGAGCGAGAGAAAAAGGGGGGAAAAGTGCAGATATGTTACATGTGGAGAGAGACAGGCCTGTCTAAATGAAGGGTTGGGAGACCATCAGAGATGCTTCTGATGAAAAGGAACAGGGAGCCTGCTGCCCCCACCCTGTGCCCATACTCCCTGGGGACACAATGGCTTCAGGGGGGACAGGGGACCATACCCCAGCTTCCCTTCAACGCCAGCTGAGGGTGAGCAAATGCAGGCAGCCACCCACACCCAAGGGCAGGAACGGGCTGGGCAGCACTCACAGAAGCTATCTGGGGGAGTGGAGGCTGGGCAGCAAGGGGGAGAGCGGCTGCAGATACTGGAGATGGAGGATTCAACCTACCACTGGCCACCATAACCCCACAGCAGCGGCAGGCAAAACAGCATCTGCTCCACACCAGCCCTTGGTCAGGAATCCCTAATCCACTTAGATAATCCACTCCAGCTCATGGCTTAGTGGCCTCACGATGTTTTTTATCTCCTTTCACTCCTGTGAAATCCCTGGAGCTGAAATCAGGCACACAGCTGCCATGCCGGGGTTTGCCAGCTCCCTTCTGCAGCTGCACAGGTGGCCCCAGCACCCAGCAGTAGGGAGGGCAAGGGGGAACCCAACCAAGTAAGTATTGCCAGCTTACAATAACAAAACCAAAAATAATAAACGCCATCTTAAGAAACTGCCTAGCACTTTAGAAAGCAAAAGTCCAGCAGAAAAAAATGCACTTTTCCCAATATTTTTGCTTTTCCTTGATAGGACTGCATTGGTGTTCATTTTAAGTCCCTATTTGCAAGCTCACCTCTCTCTTCTGCATGAGCCGTGCAGGACTGACAGAGACCTGCTCAGGTGGTGTTCTTCACTGGGAAAAAAGAATTTAAAAATAATTACATGCACAAGAACTTTTCCAATCAATTGCAGAGAGACACAACCCTTGACAGCCTGCAGACCTGGGAGCAGTGCTCACCAGGCAGCTTACAGAAACCAGCAGGGATGCACCCACCAGCAGTTGAAGGATGAGGCAGGTGGGGATGCTCAGAGGAGAGGGAGGTTTGGAGGGCTCAGAAAACATGGGGAGCAGGTAACCGTCCCTGCAGCCCCCCAGTTATCTGCTTCTCCAACTCCTTTGTGTAAAGCATCTTTAAAATCAAGATGATACCCTGCAGCTTGACACCAGGCAA
Organism: Edolisoma coerulescens; assembly: GCA_013397115.1. Classification (NCBI taxonomy): domain Eukaryota; kingdom Metazoa; phylum Chordata; class Aves; order Passeriformes; family Campephagidae; genus Edolisoma; species Edolisoma coerulescens. The sequence goes on from VWZW01004024.1 coordinate 924,241, forward strand.
GGCCCTCACCCACTCCAAATGGGGATGTGCACAGGGTGACATCACCCCACACTGCTTTCAAGTAAACAAAAAAAAGAAAAAAAAAAGAGCAAGCAGGAAACAGTTCCCTCTTTTGTTTACATACCTGCCAAGGGCTGACACTGGCTGCTGTCAGTCATTTGTATGAGCTGACGGTTTTCTAGCCCAAAGCAACCCAAGCGATAGCAAGGCAAGCAATAAAGGGATGGATCCTGCTCCGAGAGCCCCACACCACCCCCAGCTCACCCTGCCAACTCTGCTTGGGGAGGAAATCACACCCACCAACCAGAAAGGCTTCGGGTTTGGAAACTGAACCCTGTGCTCTGACTCCTGGTAAGGGAGAGCATCACCTCAAGACCCTAGAGCAACACCAGCACCGAGCTCTGCCGAGCATCCAAAATTTGAAGAGCTCACACAGAAACAATGCTTGCACATGAGCATCCTCTCCACGATTCCCCCAGAGCTGGGGGGGCTCATGCAGCACCCACCACAGTTCAGGTTCACTGGCCAGACCCTGCCTGTCCTCTGCACCACAAGCAGTGCTATGCTGCAAAGCCAGAGCTGCTCAGAAAACCCTGAGCCTGGAAGGATGCTAATGGGATTTGGGCTACTGTCTGGAATGAGCTAAAGGATGAGGGCTCCAGGAGCAACCACCTTACCACAGACTCCTGGTTCTCCGCTGGGAAAGGCATTTATTCTGCTGCAAAAAGGAACTTCCCACTTGGCAAAAGCAAGAATGAAGCTTCCTGCAGTGGTCTGACAGCATAATGTGCGTGGCAGCCCCTGTATACACACACCCCCACACAGGCTCACAGGGAACATGGACGAGAAATGCAAAGACTGAAGGCGCAATGAAAGGTGCAAACCAAACTCTGAGCTGTGATGTGGAAAAATGCACAAATGTTTGGGTTTTTTTGTCGAGCTGTATTATTTCCCATTCATAAACATCCCTCTCAATAGCTATATATGTACCCAGATAAAATTTGTATTTAGCTCAGTCCTGTCACCGGGAAATATGTTATTTGCTCGTTGATTGCTGCCATTATTCGCTTTATAAAGAAAAAAAGGCCCTTCCTTTGCCCAACACGAGAGGGGAAACTAGGTGCTGGGACTAACCAGAGAGCAAACCCTGGAGAGAAACGTTTGCAAACAGCCCACAGGCTGAGATATGTTTCTGAAACCCACACATGCTTATATAATTAATCCACTTCCTATTTACTTTTGCATCAGGATTTGCTGACAAACAATTCACAGAGCTATAAAGCAAAATCAGTGGGTTTGGAGCGGGGAGGGGAGGGCTCACAAGTTGCTTTATTCACTCCCCAAGCTCTGGGGAGACCCAATGCCCTGTGAATAGACACAGCAAGTTCGGCTATTGTGTGGAACAGCCAAACCTTCCAGGTTCTGGTTACCAAAATTCAAGGCTGGAGACTCGCCTGCAGGACCAACAGCATCTTCTGCTGTGCCTGTAGCAGAGCCCTCCAACGGACAGAAATGACAGAAGCAGCATGCAGGGAAACCCAGCCTTCCTAGCTTCAAGAAATATAAGATTTAGGCTGGTTTTTGCAGGGCAGAAGGAAACTGAGGAAGCAGAAAATGCTCTAGCTCCAATGAAGGCAGCCCTCCAGGCCCACCAAGACTCCCCGGGCAGCAGCCAGCGTGGCACCAGAGGGCAGCAGTGCCAAAGCCACCCACTGCTGCCCTGCTGAAAGCCCCAAACACCCAGCTCCCATCAAGACATTCTCACCAGGCACTCTCACAGAGAGAGAGAAGGCAGGAAAAGACCACCACTAACCATCTGATCCCTTTCCTTTACAGAAAGCTTGGTGCCATTTAGCAGCCACGAGCAGCTGTGTACCAAACCAAACTCAGATGCTTTTTGCTGCTGCTTTGAGGACAACTTCAAACACTGGGAGCTTCATCCTGGTGCCAACGGGTGCTTGCAAGGGGTGGCACTGCTTCCCATCAAAGCACGCCTGGCTGGGACTCAGCGAACGATCCCTGTGCTTGAGAATTTCTGGGTTCTGAAACACCCAGGCACGACTGCCAAGAAAAGGTAAAGAGGGTTGGGATGGAAAGCGACAGGGAAAGCCCAGTGTGCAGACAATGCATCGCTGCACTGTTGTGAGTATCACTGTGAGCATCAGTGCCAGCATCCCTCCTGCTGCAGGCAACACAACAGCACCCATGGGCCACGGCCTCATCCCGCATGGCCGCTTCCCGCTGTGCTCCTGCCTAAAGCCCACCTCTGGATCTGATAATGGCTAATGAGATCCACAGCCTGGCGCTAACGGGAGAGCAGGCGAGGCACCAGTGGTGGCAGCAGCAGCCAGGCTGCCGGGCGGGCTGGGATGCATGTAATCAGAAGGGTTATCTAATGCTAGTTTCATTCTAATTGAGTCACTACCATATGTCACCCTGCAATAACAACGCAAGCAGCATGCAACTGAATACATATTTAATTCACATAATGGGTACAACAGTAGAAGTAATCAAGGCAGTTTGCCATAAGCCATAAAGAAGTGTAGCGTGTTCCTATCGAGGAGCAGCCTGCGCTTGGGGAGAAGGGGATAGCAGGAGCACCGCGCCGCGGGGAAGGCTGCAAAGGAGGGGGGAACCCTCCAACACGCGCCCCGGCAGGGACTGGAGGTGAGATGGCCATTCAATGCAAATGGGAATCAGTAGTGGAATATTGTCGATGGATCGTTAGCCCCTCCAATATAATTAACAGTAATGGATTTATTGGCAGAAATTTAATGATTTGAATGTTAAATACCGGCCTGGAACTGCATCGCACAGTCCAGCTGAGGGGCAGTCGCTTCATTTCCAGTTTCTAAGAGAATCAAAAAAAAAAGAAAAAACCAGGCGGAACCAGAAGAAGGTGCAGCCCTGGAGGCAGGGCCAGGTTGGCCGTAGCCATTCCTGCTCCCGGCTCACCTTCCTCTTCCAGCAGCACCTGACGGCCCCGCTCGCCGCCTTCATCTCCTCCCACAACGAGAAGATTAATACGATTGAGGACCACTCATCAATATCTTTGGACAGATCAACTGGAGTTTTCATTACAGCCATATTAATGCTTTTGGATACACAGCTGCAGACGGCTTAGGCTTCAAATCTAAGGCCCAGAGAGGACAGGAAAGGAGAGGAGCAGTGCCTGCTCCCAGATGGGAATTAAGGGAGAGCCGTCCAGTTCTCGTTAGCAGCCTCTCCCACCAACATGTTTTGATGTATATTTCATGAGGATAAACAAACATTCATTTCACTTTGGGAAGGTGCTTACTGTAATGTATTGGCAACCTCACCAGCAATGAGGGGACATTAATTTCAATTCCAGTGTTTAAACACCTTGTTGATTCCCAATCATTCATCCTTGGCTCAGCACATCCCCGGCATGGGGAAAAAAAACGGACAAGCAGAGCCCCAACCTCACCCTTCTGCAGAGCCTGCTGGAGCTCATTTGCTATTTAAATGACTTAAGAAGGACCAGACATTAGGAAAGAGGCAGCTCTACCCGGCTGCTTGCCTTGAGGTGCAGCCTTCAGCCATCCCACAGAATCATGGAAGGAAAGCACCCAGCCTGTGCAGGGAAACACCATTCCTCAGGAACAGGCTCTGAGGAGTAGCAGCTACACTGAACCATGGGATGTAGCAGAGATGGAAGGACAGTATTTGAGCTGGAAGGCTCCTAGATCTTCCAGGACTCCTCAGCCTTCCACCTCTGTATCCCCATCTTAAAGACAGAGGATCCTCAGTGCAGTACCAAAAGCCAGACCTCACTTAGCAAACACCCTACCCAGTCCACAGGGCTTGCCTTGCAGGGATGGGACTAGATATGCTGGTGAGGCTCACCACATGTACCTCCTTCCAAAACAACCACTGCTCTGGTTCCATCAGCCAGCTCCCAGCTTCAAGCATTTGGGCAGATTTGTGGCCTGCAGCCCTCAGGGGGGTTCTGGAGATACACAGGCTATACTGCGAAAAAATGCTCACACTGTTCCCCAGGGAAATTCAGGTATGGATGCAGATGGCTGTGTCTTCCCTCTCCATCTCCAGTCCTCAGCTCCTTGCAGGCAAGGCTGAATAAATGGAGCTGGCAGAAACTGAGCAGTGGAGGGAGCAAAGTGGGCATGGGGAATGGGAACATCGGGGAATGGGAAAATGAGAAGCAAGTATGGCCTGGAAAAGGATACAGCATTCTGCTGCATAGCACAGGAGAGCAGGACAGGCTGAAGAAAGAGTGGTTGGAAGGCAACACTGCATTATTCCTCTCACACGTCTGTAAGAGGCGATGCTGCTTGCAGAAAGGCTTTTTAAAAATAAGCTATGGGTTAAGATGCATGGAAACAGGAAAATAGGAAAACAATGCCTTTATGAAACAGTGAGATGCTGTTTATGTGAGTGCCATGGAACTTGCTTATCCCACCCCACCCTGAACACATCCACCACCACCCAAAAGAAAGACAGGAGATCCAGCACAGTTCTCCCTCTTCCAAAAAAGAGAGATCCCATCAAAAGACTAACAAATAGATATTCACCTGAAGAGCCAAGACAGGGGAGGGCAGCGAGGAAGATACTGCACACCGGACAGCCAGAGCTGCGCCCTTGTGTTTCCTCCCACTTTGATCCTCTTCCTTCTCTTTCTGATCACCAAATATGCCAGATATCCTACACATAAGGCAGGCTTAAAAGAAGTTTCAGTACCTGACACACATCGACAGCTCTCTGGGAACACTGTAGAGCAATTGCCGTAGTTTAATATGAAGCATGCACAAAGAGACACAGACACACGCACACGTAAATGCAGGCAATGACACAGGAACATTTCTCCTTCTGCTTCATTTTGTGTAATCTGCTTAGTGGGGACATTGTAGAGGCAGCAGCACTGTCCCCCTTCTCATCCATGCACCTCTCTGTTTTTAAGGGTAAAAAGCTGCTTTAAGAAGAAAACACATTAATGCCTAGAAAGGAGCCTATGACAGGAGAGTTGCCATTATCAGGGTTACAAGGCAGCCAAGCACTGACAGACAGAAAACATTATGTTCCCAAACACCTTCTAGAACCTGATCCCAATGAAAGGGTTTTCATCAACACCAGGTGGTTCAGCAGGCAGGATGGTCCCTTGGTGACTGAATGGCTAATGCAGCCCCATCAGAAGTCCCTTCCATACCTTTCACCAGAGGCTGATGAAGGTCTATGACCCTCCCAAAAATTCCCCCCATTTCTCTGTCCTGACTTCTCCAAAGATAGACATTTTCAGTAGCATTGCAATGGACACAAATGACCTGATGGCAGCCCCCATGGAGACACAGCTGGACTTCATGCTGTTGGCTGGGTAAAATACATTTTTATTGATGGCAGGGTTAAAACTTCCTGAATTGCCAATTTCAGCTCCTCGCCAGGAGCACATTCCATCAGGCACCCCAAAGAGCTCCAAACTGCCCAGTGAGGCAGCACAGAGGGAACGACAAAGCCAGACCTCCGTGATCCCACGTGTCCCACCAGAGCCCACTCACTGACACCTAGCAAAGCCACCCCAGCTCCTGACACTTCCCCATCCTGCGTGGGCCATTGGAAAAGAAAGATCCATGGTCTGAAGTCGTATGGAAAAATCCCAGAGCCGTTTTCCCTCTGCTTCCCTCCCACCCCATTCAATAATCCTGTTAAACTGAACCCTGGCTGGATTAATCTCTTTCCCCAGACAAACGGGCAATTATTCAGGCGTCACATTGGGATTTTTAGGGTTTGTGTGCATTTCTACTGATCTTCTCTTGGCTTCTTTTGTAAATGGCTTTTACTGCTCCCCCGACAGCACGCACTATTCAATTCAGCCTCTCTATTAATGTTTCTGATACAAATACCTGCTCCCCAAGGCTACCCACCACAAATACCAGCAGAGCTTTGGGGAATCCTCCCCTACTTCACCACCAGTTTGGTGGCTTGAAAAACCTACAGCTACTGATATCTGTCCCTGTAAGTACTCTCCTCTCCAAAGCTTGCCAGAGACAAGCTCTGCAAATACTCAACCTAAGGCCAGAGCATCCAGAAAGCAACCTCCTAACCAAGCCTGGCAAATCCAGCACACACCTCGGGCAGCCTGACATAAGGAAGGTCCTACTGAACTTAGCTGAATGTGGCTACTAAACATCCAGGTGTAAACACATAACTCAACCAGGAAACACTCAAGCAGGGAGGGACATCAGGTGGCTGTTGAACCTCCTGCCCAGGAGAATGGAGACTTGCTAGGAAAAGCAAGAAGGAAATACCAAGTGACACTGAAGATGGTGCTCAAGTTTCTTGCCCGGATAACAGGTCATCATCAATAAGGAGATGACCACTTGTGACACCAGGGAACTGGCCCTGGGGCCACGTGGCCACATTCCCAATGAGGTCAGTCTCCCTTTATTCAGTAATCAAAGGAAGTATTTGGGATGAGGACACATGGTCCCTTACCCTCCATGAGGAAATGTAACACATGGTCCCCTACCCTGCATGAGGTTCCTTTATTCCCCGGAACACCTCTACATCACAGCTCCTTACACAAGAGGCCAACAGCTCATATTCCCATCATTCCACATTAGTATCCCTACACATGCAGTTACGAGTGTGCATGGACAGATATATGCACACACAACCATGTGTTTTTGTAAACTGCACGGAACTAGGCAGCACTCAAACGCCTTTTTGTTCTGAAAAAAACCTGCCGTTGAGGTTGCTCACTCCCAGCCCCAACCAATGCCATCCCATAAAAGCCAACAAGCCCTTTCGCACTGCCCAGATGTTTCCCCTGCATGTCCCCAGCTATATTTCTATACTTCAGTGACTACAGTAAGTTGAAACTAATTTATACCCTGCCAAGGAGAGCTGGTGAGGAGGAGCCAGCTGGACCGTGGAGCTCCAGGAGTGTTTACCCAGGCCCAGCCTGCTCTGCCTGTCCGTGGGTATGCAAAGGAGCACTGCGTGCCCAGGATGCCAGCCTGACCCTTCAGCTGCCAGCAAAGAGAAAGGGAACAAACCAGAGCAGATACCAGCTCTGCAGCTGGAAGGAAGAGCTCACTGGCACTGGCAGTGCTGCCAGCTTCCACTTCAGTGCAACGCTTGCATTTTTGGACTTTTTTTCCCCCTCAAAGCTCCATGAGAATCACAGCATACAGTATCAGAAAAGAAAGCACAACAAAGAGCAGTGCTGATCCTCAGGGAAGAGCAGGCCTCAGCAGTGAGAGACATCCTTAGAAAACACAAACCAGTATTTCCAACTCCTCTGTGGAGTCTGGTTTGTGGCATTCAGATGCTTCTTGACACTGCTAGGACAGAGGAAGCTCTGCAATTCCCTGCCCAGATCTCGGACCAGGGATGGCGGTGGAGGACTGGCAAGGGGCAGGGGTCCTCAGGAGAGATCTGGAGACCTGCAGAAGAGGGATGCTCTGCAACTCTTAATAAATCCTTCCCATTTCCTTTGCAGCAAAGGACACCCCAGGGTGCCAAACAGACCAAAAAGCCACAACATCCATGCACCCCTAGCCTTACTTCCCTAATCAGGATGGAGATAACCCAGGCAAAATTCCTATTAACCAGCTAACGCGTGCAGCAGTGCTTCCCAGTCAGGGCTCCTCATGGCTAAGTTACAGTCTTTATCCCCCAATTTCCCTTCATCATTTGTCATCTTTCTTCAAATCAACTCAGTATTTCCTGAATTCTCAAGTACTAACAGGCTGGGGGAAAAAAAAAAACAAACTATGAGGAAAGTGCTTATGAACCACTAGAAAACTGGTTAATATTTCCTACCCCTCTCTCTTCCCTCAAACTTCCCCCTTTCCAACCTGGGCCTCCAAACACTTCCAGTCAGCCCTGGATCTGTTCAGACATGCCAGCCTGGGGGAGAAAATCCAGCAAGCAAGAAGGCAGACGGATTGCAATGCTAGGAGAAAGAAGCACAGAACACTGGGACCTCCAGCAGATACATCTGCACCCCTATCCCACCCCAAATCAGCCCAGCATCCCTGCACCAAATGATGCTAGGACATTTTCCAAAGGACAAAGGCAGGAAAGCAGCTCTGCACAGGACACACAGCACACGGTGCCCCCTTCAAGCCCGCCTCAGTTTCTGCGGCAAAAATGGGTCTGTGAGGATACAGAGGAAAGGGAGAGGGGCTGTGCTGAGGGCTTGGCAGGTGTGTATGGAAAGAGAGAAGAAAAGAGAGTACAGCAAGGTTTCACATGCAGGGGAGTCTTCCTCCTCCACCCCCACCCATGGGCACAGTGTGGGTGAGCAGGGCATGGCCCCAGAGAGGGCTGAAGGTAACCCCACCTGCACCACCATCTCCGTCACAGACAGAGACCTCCAGCAGGCAATCCAATCCATCCTGCAGTCTCCAGAGCAAAACAAAAAGGAATGGATGATTTTTTTACCCCACTCCAATGCTTCCTCCTGACCCAGGTTCCCCTCCCTCCCTCGTTTTCCTAACACACTGCCACACCCCCATATAAACTGTGAAAGGGGCAACCCGAAAGTAAAGCAGAATGGCTGCAGAGCAGGGAAACAATGAAGAAAAAAATCCGAAAATAAAATAAAAATATGAGGAGAAAGGGGGTTTAAAGACAGATAGGACTAGGGAAAAAGCAACAGCAGCACAGGGAAAGGGGAAGGGGGGGAATTCCTCTGTAAATCATTAATACTCCAGGAACCTTCAGGACTAAACCTGAATACAGACACTTAAGCTCTCAGCTCTGCCATTAACGCTAGGGCCTAAATTATTGATCTTTTGCCTTTATCAGCATAACAGTCACGTCCCGGTATCAAGATCTAACTACACTGCAGTCCCTGTGCTGCAGCCACTGAAATAATTAGGAGAAATTCTCATTAAAGGAGAGTGAAAGGTTCAGAGATGGAGACAGAGAAAAGGGTCTGGGAGAGTGTTTAATGTCTTCCACGGGGTCGAGAGAGCACTCTGATCAAATCCCTGTGCGAGGCTGGGGGATGACAGCTTATCAAAAGGAGAAGTCCAAAGCCCCGCCACACCAGTGTCCACCCACTACCTCCACCACACACCAGCCACAGGGCCAGCAGAGGGAGGTGGGGGCAAAAGGCATGAAAAATAAATTTAAAAAACAGAATTAATAATGGAAGGGCTGCTGCAGGCTTGGTCAGAGTCTCAAAAATTCAGCCTGGGCTAAGAGAAGGGGTGCAGGGAGGAAGTAGCCCAGCACCATCCCCAAGGCACACGGCCAGGGCTCTCCCTATTTCACTCTGGACTGCACTGCTCAAGATCCAAAAGAAAACTGGAAAGCGAAAAGGGAGAGTGGCAACACTGTGTGTGCAGCCCGAGGATGGAGGGAAGAAGCCAGAAGGATGGAGGGAAGAAGCCCAGCCTGGTGGTGGCACTGGCCCCAGCCCAAAAGCATTGTGGAAAATACTAAAAAAAAAAAAAAAAAAAAAAAAAGGTCTAAAAAAGGGGGAAAATGCACCCCCACCAGTCTGAAATACCAAAAAACACTTCACAAAGCCCAGCATAGAAAAACAATCCAGTCTGGTGGGCAGCAGAAAGAAGTTGTTGGAGATTTCGGTGTGACTGGGGAGGGGGTGATGGAAAGATAAGGGGAGTGATGGAAGAGTGGGGAGAAGGACAGGGACGAATGTAGGAAGCCTGTCCCCTCCCCCTGCACACACAAAGTTTCCCTATATTTAATGTCAACGTGCTGTAATTTCAAAGAAAAATTCCATTTCACTCGGCTAATCAGAATGGTTAGAGAGACCATTACCACAAACACTGGGAACATCTGAAATTGATTATTTTTTACTTCGTGCAGTTAATGAAATCCTCCAGCGACCGCGGGCGAGCGCGGCGGAGGGGTCTGCAGCGGCGCCGGGGAGGGGAGGGGGCTGCTGGGCCGCCACCGCTGACCTTTGTGCCCAGGGCTGCGGGGGGGCGGCGCGGGGCCGGGCCAGGCTCTCTGCCCACCATTTTGTGAAGGCTGGAGATATTTAGCATGGGCAGCACATCCCGTAAGGAGCACCATATCATTAAATGTCTTGGGCTGGTGCGGCAGGGAAGAGAAATGCAGGATGTCACTGCCTGATAGGGAGAAGACTCGGAGGTTATTTATTAGCGGACACTTACCACAAACTGCATTTTCTCCATTTGCATTTGATATGCTGCAGCTGGCTTAGCGCCGGGAAAAGGCAGGCGGGATGGAGGGAGCAGCACCCTGGCCCTTCCCTGCTCTCCCCTGCTGCTCCCCACCCACCTCAAGCCCTCAAGAGCCGCTCCTTGCCGGTCCCACCAGAGCCACCTGTCTATCTGCCTGGCTTGGTGCCCAACTTTTCCAAAGAAGCCATGAGGTTTCCCACTGATGCTCTCCATCACCATGGTTCAAGCAACCAAGCCACAGGGTCCAGCCAAGGTCCCCAGAGCTCTCCAGTGACCCTTCGGCCACTGATGCAGGATAAATCCTTTCTGCAAGACCATCCAGAGCAAAACGCCAAGCAGCCCACTGGACACTTGGACAGCCAGTCCATTGCAGCTGGGTTACAAGTCCCTCCTGGAAGCATCATAAGGGCATCCCAATGCATCTCTGCCTCAAATGCAGGCACATGCAGAGGGCCACTCTCCCCTCCACCCTGTGGCCACAGCCTCTCCCCCACCTCCGAAAAGTGGCCGAGTGTAATTACGCAGAAAGCTCCTCTGGAGCTATATCAGTAAGACAGACGTCTGTTGTATCATTCTCTCTCAGTAAGGCATTTCTTCTCCCCAATTGCTCATATAGAATCATAGCCTAATAGCATGCTATTAACATAATTGCCAACACAACTAGTGTTCCGTGTCTCACAGCCATTTGCTTATTTTGCCATAAAGAATATCAAAAAAAAGCCCGAAAAGCCGCAGCCCGGCTGTGCGGCTGAGGGGACCAGCCATCGGCTCTGCCGGCGCTGCCGGGGCCCGGCGAGGAGCGGCGCAGCACCGGCGGCCGGCACCAGCTGTGGACCGCGGCACCGGCAGCGCGCTCCGACCGGGCTCCCGAGCAGACATGTGCAAAGATCTAAACGGATTCTGCCAGGCGAAATGAAATTCCCATTATTTTTAATTAATCCTTAATTAAAATATATTACTCCGCAGATTCCGCAAATCTCTCTTAATATGCAAATGTGGCCCATTCAAGGATATTTACATATCATTAATTAAAACGGCACATTCTTTCAGTCTAACAAGCTGAGAGCCACGTCTGTTGCCACACTGGCAAGAAAGCTGGGCCTGGCACTGCCAAATTCATCGATGAGAAAGATGTTCAGTGTCATGGCAGGGGCGCGAGAGCACGGGACAGGGCTGGGGAAAGGAGATTGATCCCAAGGAGGAGACAGGTTTGGGAGATCCCATCCGCAGCAGAAGAGCACCCCTGAGCCTAGCTGGAGTGGGTGCGTGGGAATGCACATTGGCACAACCAGGGAGGAAGTTGGTGCTTCAGCAGGGCCAGGGGGACTGTCCAGGCTCTGATCACAGCATCAGTGCTCACCCACACGCGATGTTTGAGGTCAGCCAGTTCTCCATGTCCTTCACTGTCAAGGGCTGTGCTGTCCCACCAAGATTTGTCACCAGGGTGTACTTCTGCTCCTCCCTGTCTATCTCAGCTTCTGAGCATGGAGATCTCCCTGCTTCCAAACTATGCGATACATCATCTGTAACAGTCAAGTTCCCAGCTCCAAATTCCCTCCGGGCTGAGGAAGACAACCCACCCCATCAGAAAGGTCAGACCCTGCAAGCCAAGCTGATGCTACAGCCTTTCAATAAGGTGAAAGCACAGAGGTGCCGAGGAGCTGGCTTGAGGGAAGAAGGCTTTCTGTCCCCCAGTAATCTCCATGGCTCTCCAAGAGGAGTCTGTGCCTCCTTCCCCAAGGTGTAAGGGACAGGCTCTTTGGGCAGCATCACCAACACGAACACAGCACCTGCAGCTCTCACCCCAACCACCCGTCCAGCAGCACTGTGGACTCTGAAACACGCATGAATCCAACCAGAGTGTGAGACAGCCAAGAGGTTCATCACTGCTCCAGCACTGGTCTCATAGCTGCAGAGAAAGCTGTGTTTTAATACTCTGGAGAGGCTTATCAGGTCACTGAGTCAGGCACAAATCCACCCCTCCTAAGAGCCATCAGTTCTGCACACACAATGACAACTCCCTGTTATTGCCAACAGATCTGGGTCTAAGTCTCGCATGGGCTGGTGTCAACATGAATGCCAAGCACCCAAAACCCAGGCAGCAGCTCCACCCCAGAAGAGAAAGGCCACCAGCAGCCAAACAGTGTCTGTGTCTTCATGGCTGCACTGGCACCTGACAGGAAATGCTGGCCAAATCTTCACAGTGATGGGCCAGGACAGAGCCATGTCTCCCTTCACAACCTGGACATACTGCTCCCAGAAACCTGGAGGTTTTCAGCCTTCAGGACCAATTTCTGTGAGAATGACAGCCCCACTCTCATTGTCTCACTACTGTCACTATCTTCTCCTAAGAAGAGCAGACAGCAGAAATTCAGTCAGCAGTTCCTCACATGGGACTGACAGATAATTCTCAACAACAATTAAAAAGCCTCTGTCCTTCTCCAGTGCTTTTCATCAGAGTACTTCAAAGAGCTTGACTGAACTTGTCTCCACTGCACTCCAGAGCAGAAGCAAACTCATACCAACCCCCCCGCCCAGACGGGGAAACTGAGGCACAGCGCAGGGGGACCTGTCTCCAGCCACACAAGAAGCTTTACACACAGAGCAAAACAAAAGCCACCCAGCTGGGTGAAGGAATTTGCATTGAGCATCACCAAATACATTGCTGCTCGCTGCTGGGATTTGGGGGTGAACACCAATAAAGGGGTACTTCACTCTGGCTCTGCCCTTTTTTGGTCCTTCCCCCAGCAGCTGCTACCAGGCTTTGGCACAGCTGGGTCCACCTTCAGTTTGGCCCGGCACAGCCACCCCGAGATACCCACATCACACAGGTACTTGCCACGCAACACCTTCACGCTTTCCTAGAAAATTATGCTGTTCAGATCACGTGAGCCTTCGCTCTCCCAGGTCTTCAGAGGAGGAGGAGACAGTCGCACCATTACCAGCCAGCTGAGAGGACACGATACGAACTACTCAAATCAAGATGACTTGGCTGCATTTCAATGCCTCCCGTGGCCAGGAAAAGCAGCAATACCTCTACATACCAGGTTGATACTCATGCTGAGTCCCGTTTAGGCCACACTTACCCCTTTTGGCTGCACAGTAAAAGGGAGTACGTTCATTCTATCTGTGGCTGAGGCTTTAACCAGAGAGGCGTATCAGACAGAGTGCTTGCTTTTATTTTCTCTTGCCTTTTCTTAGGACAGTGCAGGGAAACGATTCTGCTTTAGCTCAGACTGCCCCTTCTGCAAGTTTTCACATCACTTAACTCCTCTTCAGATCTTCAGTGCCATACCAGTCCAGGAAGCCTGCCAAGGCCCATGCTAACTAAACATGGCAGCTGGCAAGCCAGGTGCTGCCAGAGGGGCTTGTCCGGCCTCCACAGCATCTTTGGTCCAAATCCTTCTCAAGAAGCAGGCAAGTGGAGAGTCTGAGCTGGGCTTGAAAGATCCATTCAGCTCCTGCACCAACCTGCTGAAGAAGTGCCCAGTGCACCAGGAGACACAGACCAATTCATCCCAGAATGCCTTCCTCACCAGCAGGCGGGCAGGCAGCTTTAGAGAACCTTCCACTCACCCCCAAGCACCACGTGGTGGCCTCAGGAGCTGCCCAGGCCACTGGCTTTCACCTGCTCTCCAGAACAGCCTCAAAGATCCCCAAACCTCACCCCAGTCTGGAGCACCCGGACGCTGCGAGGACAACACACCAAGAGGCACCAAATGGTTGACGAATTATGCTAATTAAACTCCCCCGGCATCTGCAATGGAGAGGTGTTTGAACCTTGGTGGTCTTGGCCCAGGGCCAGCCGAGGTGATTAAATCGCACCTCCCTCCGCTCTCCCTTTGCAGTTCCAATTGCACGTGAAATTGCTCCTCACCTCCCGGTGCACCCAGCTGCGTCCTGGACACCAGCACAGGGTTAAAAGCCACTGTCACAAGCCACAGCTCCAGGCCATGGGTCTTGGGCCCGTCAGTTCAAACAGTCCCGTGTCCAGCCAGTTGTGAGGACAAAGAGACAGTCGCTTCTGCCTTCTCCCCACTCTGAGCCTTCTTCCTTTCATTTCTTTCACCCAAAATTTGCTGCTGTAGGCAGTGGAACAGGTCTGGGGTCCCTCCTCTGTTCCCCAGGCAGGGGGACCAAGATCCAGGTTCCCCAGGCAGGCAGTGACACTGCTCCATCCCATGCAGATGGACAAACCTGTTGTCCCCTTCCACCATGTGCTTCCCTTCCAGCAAACAAGACAAAGCAAAAACAAATGCCACAGACCATTACAGCTTCACACCCAGCAAGGGCACCAGCACATGAGGTCACTGGAGGGACCCCAAGGCCACTCTGTCACCCAGGCTGGTGCTTTCCAAGCCACATCCTCCCAGCAGCATCTGCCAGTGGCCCTGAGATGCCAGACCTGGGTTGCAAAAGGGCCCCAGCTTCCCAACATCCTAGAAAGGCCCTGTCCCCCTCTCGCTCGGCTCCTCTGTCCCCAGGAGATACCAGACTAAGCACAGCCTGTGGTCACCCCAATTCAGGGGGACACCAGGAACAGTCACGGTGGAGAGAGCTGTTCCTCCCTGCCCCCTGCTGACACATGCTCCACCATGGCACTAATCCCACACTAATATGCTCCCCACAGCTGAAGCAGCCGACATAATGAAAAAGCCCATCCACGAGGAGATAATTATATTACAAAACTATTTTAAGTCAATGAGAGCCAAGATGGATGGGTCAGGGGAGTGCTGGGGACAGGCTGCCATCACTCCAGGTGTCCTCCACAGTCCAGCCACCTCCAAAGGGCTGGACTCCCTGGGTAGGGAGGGCAGGGAATCCCCAAGCTTTCTGTGCCAGGGGCTGGGCAAACCAGGAATGAGTAATACTAAAGAAAAGTGAAACACGGCCCAGCAGAGCATGGCCTCAGAGCTGATGGGAGACTGCCAGCGTGGCTTTTAGTACCCCTACTCTCAAGGCAGACAGCAGCTCACTTCAAATTCACCAGCTCTCAGAGATAGGGGATGGCAGCCTTCATTTAAAACCACTTGCAAAACTCATCCCAGCTTGAGGGCACAACCCAGGAGGTGGAGCAGGAGCTCAGAAACAGCCACTTACTTGGTTTTTAAAACAGCACTCTGACACTCACTGCTGTCTCCTGTGTGGACAAGACAGAGCAGGGCCTGAGGAATCACAGAACGGTTTTGGTTGGAAGGGACCTTAAAGATCTCGTTCCAAGCCTCTGTCATAGGCAGGAACACATTCCACTAGACCAGGTTGCTCAAAGCCAAGGTGTACTCTGCAGAGGAGGCCATCCGTCCTCCCACCCCCCCCCAGAAGAGGACTCAGGACCAAGGACAAAATCACCACCTCTAGTGTGATGACACATCCAGCCTCTGAGAAACCCCAGCTGCAAGGGAAGCAGCCTAAAAGGAAAAATAGCTGGGAAAAGGGGAAACCCTGGAATCAAAGGAACCCCTAGAACACACACCCTCCCCCTTCCCTCCTCCTTTTGTGCCTTGTTCTCTCTCTCCTTTCCCGGGCCAGGTTTAATTTGACACCTTGAGCTTTGGTAACGAGGTGGGGAGAGAGGAGCCACAGCGGAATTCATTAGGCTGAGCACTGCAGGGCCCGCTCTCGGCGCGCTAATGACATCGGAGGATAGGGAAACGAGACAGCCGCCACGCAGGATGAAATAAACATGAGCACTGTCAGCACTGACAGCAAAAGGGACAAAATAAGGCAGGTAGAGACCTATCCCCAGCCGCACAATGCAAAGCGACAGCTCCCAAAGCCCCCTGCCTGCGGATCCCCTCTGCCCTCAGCTTGGGAAAGGAGAGGGTGGCTGAGAAGGGGATGGAAAAGACAAGTAGCAATTAAGCCACCCTTCCCATGATCAAAACACCCTTCCCCAGGCAGTCGCACTCCTTCATTCTCCTACTGCAGCAGGAGGAACTTGTGCCACCTTCTCCCAGCCGGCCTGCATGATCCCAAACTCCATGCAGTTGGTCCCCTGGTGGGGGTTCTGGGGATGCTATCTATGCCTGGGCTACACTTCTCCCTCCTCCAAACAGGACAGGGAAGGGGGGAGCAGGATGAGACAAGTACTGTACAAATCCCCAAGGCTCATCACACCAGAAACCAAGGGGGAGAGGAGCAAGCTCCACTGTGTCACGGAGCTGGTGTGCAGGCACAGACGGTGTTCCTGGCTACAGGAATCCATGGCTCTGGCACTTCTGCCAATACTTACTGTCCTCTTTGATTCTGGCAATATGCAGGCAGCCAGCAGCACCTTACTTTGCTCACCTGCAAACCCTTATCCCAAGTCCATGAGTACTCAGGTACAGCATTCCTACCAAGACTGTAATGTTTGAGGGGCAATATGCAAGTTGCAAAGGGCAGGAAAGCTTCGGGATCTAGAAGAAGGATCTCTCTCTAGCTCAGGGCCCAGCACAGCTCCTCTTGGCGCCTCATTCTGCCCACCACTTCTCCAATCCATCAGCCAGCACAACAGCCAGGTCAGACTTTCCTGCAATGCCCCTGATGCTCTGCAAGTTGAAATACTTCTCAGCCCAAGAACAACACAAGGGTTTCCTTTCCTCCAAAACATTGACCTGCCCCATCCCTCTGCGCTTCCCATGAACACCGACACACAGCACAAGAGCTCGATGCCCAGCAGATCACTTGGGTTGACACATGCTCTCTTCCCATCAGGAATCTGAATTTTCTGCTTGGGTTTGGGGGCAAGTTTTTCTGGCTGGGCAAAGTTTCCAGAAGGCTCTTTTACAGCATTTTCACTCCACTGCTTTTAGTGCTCCCAGTTGTTGGCTCTGCTCCCAGGACATAGCAGCATGCAGGAGGGAAGGGCACACGAGGGAAAAAAAGCAAAATTCTGGAAAACAAGAGCACTGAGTACTACTCGTGGAGTGGCTGTTGGCCTGTACCCAATCTGAACAAGTCACATGTACACACCTGACTCAGTTTCCCCATCTATTAAAATATTCAGATCCTCATCTGTCCCTCTTCTCCTTCTATTCCACACCAAAAATGGCACTCACCAACAGATGCACTGCTAGATTTGCTGCATCTTTGCCACCCTGATTTTCACCCCGGCAAAGAACCCCCCACATTGATGAGAATATAAGACCCATCATATGGTTTAAATGACCCAGGGCTGTTTCCCAAAGTCCACTTAAAGGCCAGGAACACTTCCAGGCTCAGCCACTGCTCCATCCTCTGCTTTTATTCCCTCCCCCGGCTCCCCCAAGCATTCCTTGAAAGCGAATCGGAATTGAGTTTGTAAGTCCCTATTCATCAAGGAAATTAATTCCTTATGCATAATTCATTTCTTTTGTCAACTTTTTTTTCCCCCAAATGCTCCCTAAACCATCAGGAGTGGAAGCAGCAATAGGAGAATGGGAACACAAGAGGCTGTAGAGGGGAAGGAAACAGCCTTGCTTAGAGCTGACCAGCACATCACTCCAATTCCCAGCTCACAAGGTGACCCACGAGATGTCTGAGGATGAGGGAGGCCACCACAAAGTCTAAGCTACCAACAAGCAGTGAGTTTGCTGGTGGGATAAAGACCTTGTGTGCTGAAAGTCTTTGCTGTGTCTGTGTTGTTGCCTGTACCTGGAGGTAGTCAGGCTGAGGATGGTCTCAGTGTAGTTGAGCAGCATCCTGAGTAACAACTGCGAGCCCAAAGCACAGTCCAAGGCTGGCGTGGAGCAGGGAAACCAGGATGCCCAGAAGATCAAAGATGAAGGGAACTCTGATGGTGTGAAATCACAGCGTTCTGGTCTCTGCCTCAGCAGGGGTGGCAGCTCTGCTCAGGCTTTCTGCCCTCTCACAGCAGGTTATGCCAGCCTTGTGATGTTCTGGATGGACATGCCTCTTCTCCAAGTCCAGAGCCAGCTCTCCAGCGTTCACCACATGTCTGGTCTGTAAGGAGGCATCCGCCCGTCTGGTTATTTATGGAGGAGAGCTCCGGAGCACTGTCGGAGGCCTGCTGACTGCAGAAGCATTGCTCATAGCTTTACCTTCTTGCAACTCTTCCTGCCAGCTCCACCTTGCTCCTTCCCAAGGCGAGGAGATCCTGGCTCACTCCAGCATTGGCACAGCCCAGCTCAGACATGGGGACACCACTGCTGAAACTCAAGCTGGAAGTGCTGGGGCCATGTCCATGGCCGTAGTCCCAGAGGGATTGGGCACAGCAGTGGCTTGGCTTACAGGGCTCAGTTTACCACTGACCTATTGACATTTACACTTGCAAACGGCCAGCAAACCACCCCCAGATACCTGACCAAAAAAGACTGTGGCACTTGGCCTGTGCTGCTAATCCCCAAACTTGAGGAGAAGTTCACACACAGCGCTCACACCCACGTACCATGACTTCCCACCCAGCAAGCTGGGAAACCCCATATAAATAAAGCTTAATTGCTGCTACTCCGACACAGCACACGCAGGCGAAACGCATGGTAGCCGAACAAACAGCAAAGCCCTGGGATTTCCTGACTCCCCCGCAGACCAGACCCACCAGTTACTGTTCAACTGAAGCCAACAGGACCATTGCCTGCCTTACCTCCACACCTGGTATTGCTCATGACTGAACATCTCCCTCTGCTAGGGAGGGGAAGGCATTTTTACAGTGAAGCTGAATTAGTTTACTGCTTCTGCGCTCCTGACTTTCCGTGGCACTAAAGAAAAGGAGGAAATTAAGCGATGTGCTGAGGTGCCACTGCCATCTCTGACTCTCCACAGAGGGGACACAGCCCTGGCTGCATCCCACCCCAGCCCATGGAGCAAAAGGCAGCGGATCGTGCTGTTCCCAGCACTACATTTGGACAGTAAGTAACACCACCTTGTCACGGGGGTACAGAGAGCGTTTGCAACGCCCCATTTAACTGCACTGTACTCCTATCCACAGGCTTCATCAGCATATTTCAGCAATGCCTTGATGGATGAAGATAGATGGGAGAACATCATCCTTGGTGAAATCACTGTTTTATCAAGGTTAAACCATCCTCACGCTGCACCACCTCCCTTTGTTACTTCGTTTCCAACATAAAATTAGCAGCAGACATAAAGCACATTTGCATGGACCTTGTTTCTCACTCCCCAGCTCATCTCTTCCTTCTGCAGGATGGAGAGGGAGGGGAAGCACAAGGAGACCTCTCCCACCTTCATGCCTAAGCCTGTCCAGCTCTGTGGGCTCTGAGGACCAAACGAAAGCCAAAATCTCTACAGATTTCATGAAGTTGCCTCTGCAGCATGGAACTACATCATAGTAGAACTAGCGCTCTCCAATAGCTCCCAGCAGAGCCAAAGGACCACCAGCCCCTCTCTCCACTTTGGCACACCACATCCACTGTCAAGTTTCTGTGGAATGAGTGCTAAAGCCGTAGCAAGCAGAGGATGAGGAAGGAAAGCAGGAGGCAGGTAGGCTTTTGGTAGAGCCAGATGGTCTCATGGTGAAGGTACATGGGGGAATGGGATGCAGAAGGGCAGCAGCACAATAGGTGATCTTTTTCCATTGTAAGCCTAGTTGGATGAGGGTTGGAAAGCCTGGGCAATTCAAGGAAAAGGGCACAGAAGCAGGGGAGGGAAGGGAAAGGCTTTTATCTCCAGGGTCAGAAGTTCAACCCCAGCCCAGGTCAGTGGCGACAGAAAGCTGCTGCCTTCTGAAACCTCGCCAGCAGCCAGCTGGGCAGAGTGATGGATGTCCCTGCAGCTCCCAGCACTCCACGCATCCACCTGACAGGCTGGGCACATCTTCTTCCAGCTCCTCCCAAGAGCCAGCCCCTCCACACTCAGGGGACATGGCCTGCAGCAGCTGTGCTGGGCCACCAGGCAGAGCCAGCTCCCCTCCATACCCCAAGCACACTTCGGAGCATTATCAAACCCTCTCCACAGATCCCTCTGCCAAGGAAGGCTTGTCCCCCTACTCTGCTTTACCAAAAAGGAGAAACGCATGGTCTTGAGCGATGTCCGCCATGGATCACCCCATTTTTCCAAGATCACACATGGTATGCTTGCTGTGGAGAACAGCTTGTGCAGGGCCAAGACCCCTACACATCTTACACAAAATCATCCAATCTGGAGCCCTTAAGTGCCTGTCCTGCTAGAAACCCTAGATAACAAGCTCCCGAATCACTTAGACTCATTTCAGAGACCTTTTGGGGCTGAGTCATCCCTGCCCGGAGGCCCCAGCAGAGGACGGCACCTGTTACCCCTGCGGCTTTGAGCCAGGCACTCACTGGAGGAACACGATCCCGGTGGCTCGGGAATATATGAGGACAGACAACCAAGGTGGGCAGCATGCAGCTTTCAAACAGTCCACAAGACCCCTCTCTGTAGCCCCGGGCTTCTAAATACCTTTTAAAAAATCTGTACCCCCTTTGCAGCACTGTTTGACTCTGCAGGGCGCTATTAAGTTACAAGAATATCTCTGGGCCCAGGGCCAGCTGCCGTGTTGTGTGGTCTCCATTAAACACAGATGGGTTGGACTGCCTCCTGCAGGGAGACCTGCTCCAGCAGTGGCTTTGCATCCTCATCAGGAAAAAGTCAGCCTTGGCAACTAGGCTTTCTATCTATACCATCACTCATGGCCTACACGTTACACAGGCCCCCCCTTGACACTTTTCAACCAAGTCTCAGTGGTTTTTTGCACCAACAAAAACAGGTGAGTTGGCTTGCAAGATCATTGGCTTTACATTTGGGGAAACTGAGGCACGGGCAGCCCTGGGGGCCAGCTCAGGCTCATGAAATGCTGCACTGACCAGTCCAATTGCTGCACAGCCTCCTCCCTTCACACCTCCTCTGGACCAGATCCAGACACAGCCAGCCCGTGGGGGATGCCAGCCCTCCCCTCCTCCAGCAGGATCTCTCCTTTGCTCTTTCAGCAGCAGGCAAAAGCATCCCTGATATGCAGCTGAGCAGCCAAGTGACCCTGGCAGGCAGTGACCTGGGAGAAGGTCACTTACTAAGCCAGTTGATGCCCTTGGGGGGGCCACGGGCATGTGCACACACACAGACACCCACAAACTTTCCAGGAGAGGTGTCTGGTTTCACATCTCAGCTCCTTCAGGGCTGATTCCTACACCAGCAGCATCCAGCAGGAGCAGGGCAAGCCTTGCCCTGACTCCCTATCCCTTCTGCCTGCCCCTGCCGTCCCAGTCCTGGTGCAGGCAACCCTCCAGTTTGCACGGGCCATCGCAACAAGCCCGATGGAGAAGGAGCTCGGGATGAGATGCTCACAGGGAAGTTTCTTCCAAGCTCAGCGTGCAGAGCTTGGCTCGCACTCCAAAGCGCTGCGGTTTATAGCCCTTATAAAAACATTTATATAGAAGCTGCCTGTTCTATGCATATAAGGCCAATGGCTTCAGACTTGGGCAGGCCCCAATGCTATATTGAGGCGTGGGGAATAGCCCAGCTTCCCAGTGAGCCTAGCACATCCAAAGCTGGACAGAAACCAGCCAGCATCACAGAAAGCCTCTCCAAGAGCTATATATGGATTCTGAGTCCAGTCTGGTTTACCCTGGGAGAAGAGGGCGGGAGGGCTGTGCTGGCCAGCGCTCTCGAGACACAGCTACAGGGAACATGCTACCAGAAAACTAGAGAATGGGTTTATAGCAGTTAAAAGCAAAAGCAGAAAGTGGAGATTTCCTCCACTTCACCCCATTCCAGAGCAGCAAAATAAATGAGAACATGGATTAAAGAGATGCAGCTTACACTAGATCCTCAAACAAAACAAAAGCAAGACTTTCTGCAGTATAAATATGTCACTAAACACCACAGCTCTCAGTATCAGCATCTGCAGCACAGGTTCAGGTGTTCAGAAGAGCCCAGATCTGGCTTAACACAAGACATTCAGGAAGGAAAACAATCAGCATCGTTCAGTTTTACAACAACCACAGTTCATGCATAGCAGACAGGACCAATTTCCATTCACTCATTTCATACTGGTTGCCTCCAAATCTCCTTGGGTATCCCATTGAGGGCAGCAGAAACATCATCTCTCAGTTGATACTTCATATGCTGCCACCAAGGAAATGCCTTCTGCCTCAGTTTCCCCAGGACCCAAACAAAGCACTCGCTCCCATGGCCATCCTGGCCTGGCACAGAGCCATTCCCGTAACGAACTTGCCCCCTCGTCCCAGTAAAAACCAGTTTGTTCCACACCCACGCGGCTTTCGTTAAGAGCTCACGGATCACACGCGCCCCAAACTTCTCCCCCAACCCTGACCTGGGCTGTCCTCTGCCACTGCAGTGGCAGCACCTCAGCCATGGGGCACTTGGGCATCTGTCCAAAGCAAAATCGTTCTGCAAAGCTTTGCTGTCTCACAGGTACAGCCTCTTCCAAGAGTCAGATGTGTGGATTTCGGTTCCTAGAGACAATAAAGAGAAATCTATCTGGTTGCTTTAGCCCTAGCACTGGAGGGGGAATGATTTTCCCCAGCACTAATGGAGGTGCTTTTCCTTACATATATATCAGCTGAGATGATGTCAAGGCAGAACATTAAATTAGCCAGCCTCTATTAATTACAGCTCTCCTATGGCTCTTCCCATCTTCCAGTTGCTTTACAAACAGCATTAATTCCTACACATGTTATCTCCATTCCAAAACCTCCCAGAGGAGCTGGCAAAGCCCCACAGCCTGGAGCAGCCTTGGAGCAAGCAGTCCCCCATGCAGGCTTGTGGTCCCACCATCCAAGCTCCCACTGTGCCTTTGCTCCAGACCATTGTTTGGAGCTGGAGTGGGAGCCTGGATAATTTACAAGTCACCAAAAGGGGCAGGACTTGACAGAGAAGTCTGTCCTTGGCCAGTCTCCCATGGTCTGGGGCTTACTGCTCTCCTCTCATCCCTGAGGGCACTCCAAGTTCAGCATCTCTGCCTCACCTCTCTCCACGACTGGAGAATTTCTCCCACCATTAAAATTAACGAGGTGGGTTTGCAGAGACCAGCTGGCTACAGAGCCCCCTCCTGTTCCTGGAGTTTGGGGTTGTTTTTAAATTAAGTTGCAGTCCTGTAAGTGCAAAGTTATACCAAGCATCATTTACTTTACTGCTGAGCAATGAGGAGCAGGGAGGGAAGCAGGGTGCTCCCCCCCTCCAGGCACACCGTAAAGTGCCTGGCATGTGCAGATGCTGCCTGCAGTTCTCCTCTGCTCCGGTCCGGCAGCACTCCCTGTGCCAAGAGCTACAGCCTGGAAAATGGCACTTGTGCTAAAGTGCCTGCATTAATCAAATCTTCATTCACACCAGCAAAGAGAGAGAGACGGAGAAAGGCAGAGGAAGATCCCACCAGCTCCCCGAGCCCAGCCTTGAGTGCAGCCGGGCTGGGAAGGAGCACGCTCCAGTGCTTTGCCAGCCAGCAGCCTCTGCTCGATGCAACGGAGGCCACGATGGCAGAAAAGAGCAGCAAAAGCCTCTGTGTCACAGCCTACACAGACCTAAGTGTTCCCAGGAAAAAAGGAGAAATCACAACTTTCCAAACTACATTTAGCAACAGGGTATGAAGGACCTACAGTAGAAGAGGGACATGGAATTCCCAGCAAGATCATCAAGCTCTGCTTTGACTTAGGAGACTGACGGCAACTTTCTAAATGGATCCCATCCCTGGGACTGCTGATCCATCATCCATAGCATGCTATGGAGACAAGCTTAGCCATAGCAATCAAGACCCCCAAACAATGAATCCAAAAGAGCAACCTTTAGACTTAGGGTTACCCTTAACACCATCCAAGTAAAGGGCAACCTCAGCACGTTACCCATGACTGGCAGGAGCAGAATGGGTGGAAACCGTATCAGCACCAACTTCATATTGGGAGACCCAACACCACACTGGCCCCCCAATCAGCAGCGGAAGGGATGGGGCAGACACCTAGGGAGTGATTATTTATCTACCACTGGAACAGGAGTATCCTTGAAGGATATTTTAACCTGTTATTAGACATCCATTGGAAAGCTGAGTCTTATCACCTTCCCAGATGGATTTACACTTGCACACAACCTGAAGAAGAGGTTACTAAGGACAGCAAGAACCACCTTGATTTTAGTCTGCCCAGGAGCCTCACACACTCCCATCCAGGTGACTGTAAGACAAAGTCTTGTCCAAGCTTGCAGCTATGTGGCCCTGGAAAAAAGTCAAATATAAACCACACAAACCCCAAATGACTGCTCCACAAGACAAATCGGGGAAAAAAAGCATTGAACACAGAGTGCAGAAATGGGAAGGTGGAGGAGGGATTCCCCTCCTCCTATTTTCATATCCCAGTGCTGCAAGGACAGGAAGAGCTCTTCAAAATCACATTGAGCTGGGCACAGCAGCATCATGACCTTCACCGGTTTTCCGCTCATTGGAGAGGAAATGAATACAACATGCTCCAGTTTCTTCCACTCTTTTGCCTTTTTCTCTTCCCCACAGACCCTCTGGAGAACCAGAGAAGACAAATATAATGCTCAACAGCAAAGCCAGTTGGAGCATGACCCCACCAACATCTTGAGAAATCAGCCAGACTTTAGGTCAGACCTGCCCTTTCCCTGCTCCAAAGTGATGGCAGGAACCAGTACCTCGGTGACCAGGAATGAGCCATGAATCTTCACAAAACCCTGCCACCCTACGCGTGCCAGACTTCAGCTTCAGCTTCCCTGCACAGGAAATAGGAAGATACCCTATGGGTATGCTGAAACCTCATTCTCCCAACATCAACAGCTGGGTTCAATCCTCTTTCCCTCCACCCCATTAGGGGGTCTGTGGCACAGGGGCATCAGCAAGAGCTCCTCCAGGCTTCAGTTACAAAGCAGCCTGGCAGCCAGCTCACAGAAACAGCAGCAGCCAGTGCTCAACTGCCTGTCCCCTCCAAAGCCATCACCTCCCAGAAACATGAGAAGCCAGCCAACACAGCCACATGTTTCCCTGAGCAGGGTGCCCAACACCTTTGCTCAGCACTCAGAAGTGAGAAGAGGGAGGAGAGTCCACCTGAGACCACTTTGCAATCAGCCTTAAAAAGTTCATGCAGAAATCTTCCCAAAGAGTCTTTCTATAGGAGACACTGGTCTCCACTGAATCAAGATCTGTTATGTTGTAATATAATAGATGTAAATTAAAACAGAAAATCTATCATGCCTCTAATCTAGCCTGAGAGCTGAGCGTGTGAATCCGTACAAGCAGAAGCACAGAGAGGAAGGGTGATATATGGCAAAGCTGGATGGAGGGTGAAAAGCGTGGCGAGACGAGCCGGAGAATGGCGCAGCCTGCTCTACGCTCCTCAGACCCAAGGGCAAGAGAGGAATAAATGTTGATTAGTGTTGATTTTGTCCGACGAACGCTTGTCGAGTGACAGTTGGACTAAACTGCTCTGAAAGAGAAGCATTAATCTTGGTCTGGTTTAAGTAGAGTATATTAATTTGTGTCATTTTTACTAAGTCATACTGAGAAGGGCTTCTTACTGCTTTGCATCTGACTGCTTTGGTAGTTTAGCCTACTTTATTTTTTTTCCCTCCTTTTTTCCCCTCCTTCCCCCTTTTAAACAGATATGGCGGCAGCAGCAACATATTCAAATAGCTCAGCAGGAGAGCGGGGGACCAAACGCTTCGCTCCTGGATTAAGAAAATAAACTCCCAGGGTGTTGGCATAGCAACAGCATTTCAGATGAACTGCTATATATTCCGTGATTAATAAATTAACATTTTTTTCATATGATTGTTTCTCCTTTTCTTTCCCTTCTTCTGAGGGCAGGAAGGGGAGGGTGGGCAAGAAGTGGACAGGGGAGGCCAGATGATGCCCCCAACAAGCTGCCCAAGCAGGGTGGCAGGGTCTCCTTTCCTCTCCATGTGCCCAGTCACAGAACAGAGCTTTTTACACCCTACAAAGGCATGGGAATACAACAGGGACGTGAGCCACGCGTGTTGGGGCCACAGAAAAATGGGCCTCGAGTGGATGGGGATGGAAATACAGCACAGCCAAGGGGCAGGGCACAGGCAGCCCCGGTGCTGGGACAAGTGTGGTTTCAAGTCCCCTTTGAGGGCTGAACAGCCCATTCCGGCTCTCAGCAGGACCAAGGGTTTGACAAACAGGTTTATGCCCCTTGCTGGTGGATCAGCCTTTTTGCAGCTGCTTTCTCCTCTCCACTGCCTGCCTTCTTTTTTTCTTTTACTTACTTTTATGGGAAAGGGACTAGAGGGAGAAGCTAGTGAAAATACCATGAATTAAGAGCAAAAGACTGCGAAGTTCCCCAGAGCAAACTGCATGCGCAGAGTTAATTTTCCATGGCTGGTGCAGGTAACGAGAACTCCTGCACGTTTCTCAGGCCTTTCTGAACACAACTGGGCAATCCCACTCTCGTACGAACAAGAAACCAGAGACTCCCCGAGGAGCACTGGTGAGTGACTGACCCAAATTCAAACACTTTCTTCCTCCTGCCAGCACTGGCAAAGTGACCGGTGCTGAACTGTAGCTGCCTTCACGCCCTTGCTGCGCTGCACTGATGAGAGCCTGAACACAGGAGGCAGAAACCCAACACTTGAGGATTCATTACAGCCCCCCCCCCNATACTGAGCCAGGAGAGCTTTGCCAGGATGGCAGGCTCCCACCCAGGGTAAAGGCAAGGGTGATGCCCATGTTTTCAAACAGTCATCCCAAGCACTGCATGTCATGGGATCAACACGATGACAAGGTTTAGGCTTCATCTATGTGCTGCTCCTGCTGAACTCCAAAGGTTTGGGGTTTTTTAATAAATCTTACTGCAATCTACTTTTTGCATCTGCAAACTGCCCTGAACATCCTCACTGTCCGTGCTACTCACAGCCTCTTTGGCACCGCAGCAATCCACTACCCAAAGCTGCTTTGCTTCAGGCACCAACCAAAGTTTAAATGTTCCCTCTTCTCACCAAACTCCAAATTAGTCAAAGTTTTGTTAAAGCATGAAATCATTTTGACAAGGCTTGAGTTACATCCGCCACAGGCTGCATGTACACACAGGCACGCTGTAGGCACACACTCTGCACACCTCTGTTCAAGAACTAAGATCCTGAAGAAACACCAACATTTTTAAAAGCATTTCAGCTGTTCAAGACCCCAAGTCTGCTTTTCAAAGCTGGCTAGGAATGCAGCTTCTCCCAAGAGCAAGACTTGGGAAATCCAGGAACATTACCTAAGGAGTTTAAACACAAGCCAAACCCAGCAGTTCTGCGCTTGATGCCCTGCATGCAGCTGCAGGCACGTGCCAGAAAAACAAGATGAGTGCCAGTATAAATCAGTAAATCTCCTCCACCACCAGCAGGAATAACCTGGTTTAAGCCCACTGTCAATCCCTCACAGTATTTTCTGAGGTCTCAACAAACCCCCCCATCTCCTTTCCAGCATGTCCCCTCTGACCATGCAAAGCTCCCGCACAAGAGGAGGTCACCTCTCATCCAGGATTCCTCCCTCTCTTGCCAGCAATCCTAAAGACACGGAAACCTTTAAAATTGGAGCCTTTGGGGAGAGGGAAGCAAGCAGGGCCCAGCAGCACTTTCCTCCATTCATTACTGCTGCTGCTGCTGGGGATGGCGGGCGAGCACCGCTCCGTGTTCTCCCCTTAAACGTTACCTT
Source organism: Edolisoma coerulescens (assembly GCA_013397115.1). Lineage (NCBI taxonomy): Eukaryota > Metazoa > Chordata > Aves > Passeriformes > Campephagidae > Edolisoma > Edolisoma coerulescens. The sequence continues at coordinate 951,979 of VWZW01004024.1, forward strand.
ACACTCTTAAGCACAAAGGACTACTTAGAAAAGCCTCGCTAGAGCAATGCTGCCTCTCAATGACTTTTCTTATGGATCCTGGAGGATATCAAAGCATTTCCACAGCTGCATACAGAGAGCCGGGGTAACCTAAGCCTTTTATTTAAGCAACTGCAGCCTCTAGCCCAGCACTGACAGTTTTTAGGGTGAAGACAAAAGCAAGCAAGGGCCCATGGTGACATGGGATGCTTAGCACCAAACTTCGAACTGTCTTTGGCATGTTCTTCATCTAGGCCTCTTTGAAAACATATCCTGGGTTGCAACATGTTTATTAAACACACCAACGATCAGTCTGCAAGTAAAGACCAAGTCCCACATCCCAAATATGCAGAGCCTCGGATTTGTCTACACACCTCGAGATGGGAACATTCCTTATCCCTCCCAAACACCTTTCGTGAGAACTCATGTGGAGTCACTGCAGCATCTACACTCCCCGGTCCTCCACTAATGCCTTTCATCTAACCCAAGGTATTTTTTCGAATAAATCAATCCATCAAAACACTGAGTCTGAGTGCCAGCCCTTTTGCTCACGAGTAAAGGGTGAGACCCCATCAGGCAAAGTCCGCACGCACGTCACAGCTCATTTTCCCAGGGCTGAACTGAGGGAGCCACAGCCAGCATGGGAAAGAGGTGCAGCTCCTGTTCTCCAAGGTGTATGGCCTGGCAGAGAGGCAACAGGGCACTACTTGGCCATAAAGAACCAGTGCCATGACTTAGGTGGCTCTTCCAACAGCCTAAAACAGCAGAGAAAAGATCCTGTTGGCCCTCCCTTGTTATCTGGATGCTGCTGGGCGTAGAGGCTGAAACCCTCCAGTGAAGAGCTTTGCCCACTTTGGGTACTACATCACACTGGTCTGTCAAATGATGAGTCCTTAAACTCGTCTGCTGGACCACATGGTTCTCAGCATCAAGCATGCGATCCCCTCTTAAAAATGTACAACCAGCCAAGAAAAGGATGGGGAAATACTCAAAGAAATTTAATGACAATTAAAAAACAACAACAACAACAAAAAAAAATTTAAAAAAAGAAGAGAGAGAGAGAAAAAATAAACCAACAGACCATCCTCCTGGAATTTGTCCATGGTGATCTGCACCAGGTCATTCTGCTTCCCTCCATTTCCCCAGTTTAAAATGAACGCTGCCAGGAACTGGTAACTTGACACAGAAGAGGAGGACTGTAGAACAGTGCCAACCACACAGTGTGCTGCAAAGTACCTCCAGCCCCTCAAAGCTTTTGCCCCCCACAGTATAATCCCCTGCAATTCTATTCAGACCCTATTTCTGGCCCCATTTTTCAATTCATTCCTTGTCCATCCAGAATTTCACCACCCAGTTCCTAGTCCAGGGATAGGTCTGTGTTACTCATTCAGTAATTCCTCACCATCTGACACCCCATCAAGTTCAGCCAGGGAGAAGCAAAGCAGCAGTATTTGCTTCTTGAACTTGGCAAGAAGGGGGCTTCTTTTTTTGGAAAAAAATTCTTTAACCATCCCCAACATCAAGGGGAAAGTTTGAGGTCAAACAGATGGAGAATCGCAAATATACTACCAACTACTGCATGTGCTTCTGCTGCTTCACGAACATGCGCTCAGAGACCTGCTCTCCATAAACTCCAAGAGAGATTCCTGTAGAAGGTCTGCTGCTGCTGTTATTCTTTTGTTTTCACAAAAGATCCCATGAAACTCTGGCGCTATGCAAAGAACCAGTACAAATAGTTAAAGCACCATACGTCCAGCGAGCTTCTACTCAACATCCTGTTGCTCATTAATTGATTTTCCTGGTTTCTCTTGATCCAGGTGTTTCCTACCATGTGTGAGCACCATGAGTGGCTGCTGGTGGGTCTCCTGGTCTGCCACAGAAATTAATGAGGCTCCACCACAAAGGGAGAATTGCTCTCCATAACTTCCTAGCTCCGATTCCATACATCTGGAGCTCTTGAAACTCCCTTCATTTCACCAGTATCGTTGCATTAATAAGATGTCTGGAGACACATGCCATACCCAGTTAGGAAAAGGAACTAAGATCTCTCCTGCTCTATCAAGTGTGGCCTCTGCAGCCCAGAGAGCCCACTGCTACCCTTTTTGCCAAACCACACTGCAAGTAACACATCTAATTTGCTCTCCACTGTGCTCCTTAGATCTTTTGCAACATTACTGATTTCCAAGAGCTTTCCTCCCACTGAATCTTTCCGGTTTGGATCCTGAGGGTAGTATTTTGCAATTCATTCCTCACACATTCAAGAAGTGTTGCCGTTTGCCACTGAAAAGCCGCTTGCTGGGCTCTCCCCCAAAGGCAGCTGCATTGCGATGGTCGGGAGCTGATCACACACATTCCCATACCAGGAAGCAGGGAGAGGCACGGACTCATGTTTTTATCTTGCCCCCACAACCCATGTGCCACACGGACAGGTTTCCAGGTTTCTGCAGAGGATAATTCGGGGATGGAGGGAAAGAAGCCACAGGAGCGAGCAGCAGTGCGCTTCCAGCACCCAGCTCCCGATCAATAGGCCATCTGCAATAGGAGATCAATCGCTTCCATTTTGCAAGGTGTTAAGTGTGACGGGGTTTGAATTAAAGCCAAGAACGTAAGAGTGGCTATAAGTTACGCCTTTCTCCTTCCCCTCCCTTTTTTTGCCTTTCAAGAAACAAACCCATAAAATGGTACTTTTTCCCTTTCTTCTTCCCTGCCCCCTCCCTTTCCCCCCTAAGATTTTCAATTAGGTGAGTGGAAGGACGAATGGAGCAAATACATTTTGCTCGAGTTCTAAGTGCTTTTGAAACCCCCTGTCAAAGCATTTAGTAACGCAGGATTTAAGATGCCCAATTAATTTTTCCCCAACAAGGAGCCAAAAGTAGATGCAGGAGGAGGTTAAAAGCTAAGTGTTTAATTAATATTAAATTTATATGATTCTTTATCACCGAAAGCATTGTAAAATTGAAAAAGCAGTTAATTTTATGGTCACTGTGTATTCCTCTGCTTTGATCTTTGATCCGTGGAATGAAATCACAGAGTGTAAAGATTCTCCTGTCTCGTGGCAGGAATGCTGGGCGAGGTGAGCTCATCTGAGCCCCAGCAGAGATTAGGCAGGGTGGTACTGGGGCACAAAATCCCCGTGGCTGCCCAGGGGTGCAGAGTTTGCACTGTCCCTCCAAAGGGAACTTTGTGCCGTTTGGCCGAGGACAGTACAGAACTCTTCCGTACAGCACCGCTGCCTCACCGCAGCTCCTGGCCTCCCCCATGCCTATCTGCCAGCGAGACAAAGAGCTATTATGCAGAATGGATTGCACTGGAAAGAAAAAAAGGGGGGAATAATTTCTGCAGGGGTTTTTATGTGGGTTTTTTTTTTTTTATATTTTTATATCCCACTGGGAGCCTCATTATAATTTAGTTATTAGCAGGGGGAAAAGAAACCAAATAAGTAAAAGAAATTTAACATCTTTAAAAGAAATGTATTTTAAAGGGAGGAGAAAAATCAACAGGATGAAGGTTCTCCAAGCTTCAAAGCCATTGCAAATTCTTGATTCAAACATTTCAGGCAGCCCCACTGGAAGTGAGATGCTCTGGGATCAGATTCCCATCACAGATCCATCTGTGCTCCTGGATGGAACAGGCAGTGTCCCCCAGACCACAGACCAAACAGAGACCTGGGATGGGAGCATGCCTCCACTCAGAGCAGGACTATGTGATCCCACTCCTCTCACCCAGCCCTCCACTTGGAAATCCTTTGGAAGGCCACACACATCTTTCCCTGCCCCTTCAGTTCAGCACCTCCTTCCAGAGAGAGGCACAGTGCATATATTCATATAATAAGAAAGTGAGAGTTTTAATGGGAATTTAATCTTATTAAAGTCTTGATTTTAGGGCAGGTACATAACTCATACATGTGAAGAGGCACAAAGTGACAAAACGGTGCAGGTCTCAGGATACAGCTGGGAAAACTGGGAAGTCATTAAGGACAGACAAAAATTAGGCTTGGTATCATGAAATAAGATCTAATAATTGGCACTGCTTCATAAGCAATGGGAATTAATACCATTAACCCTTTGCCCCCATTCCTGTCAGACAAGGACAGTCATCTCCTCCCCAAACGAGAAGCTCCGGCACAGCAGCAACACAAGTTGCCGCAGGTCATGTGGCAGTGATGGAGCAGAGCCTGGAGGAGAAACCAGGTTTCGCCTCTCCCATGGGATTCAAGAAGGCAGCTCCTTTTCTACTAAGCAGAAGAGACGCCTGACACACAAAGAAGCAGTCTGCAACCTCAGGAGTCAGAAATGGGATGGGTAACAACCACCCTGCTGTTGTCTCTGCTCTCATCCATGACATGGGAAGCATGAGACACAGATCTGTGTTTTTCACGTCCCCACTGGACAGGCCCCATAATCCAGTTCTCAGAGATGCCACCAAATCACACCCTCCAACTGGCACTTCTTCAAGACCATATCCAGATTGGCTTTTTTAAAGGTTCAAACTGCCTTTGGTCCAGCCAAGGCTGAACATCATATTTCCACTCAGGACTGGCCTTGAACCAGGCAACCAGCTTTCAAAGCTTGCACAAAGCACATCAGCCAAAACCACCTGAGAAGTATCTGCATTGCCCATAGAGAGGTTTCTACAGCCAGACTACTCTCTCCACTGCTCAGGGAAGAGAAACCAAGGAGCCCACCTCCTGCTAAGGTTCACATCAAAGGTGGTGCTTTCAGGACCTGCTTGACCCAAGTCCTGCAAAACTTGTAGGTCTCTCCCATGGACCAGCAGTCATGTACGCTCAAGCACAGCTGTCTACCCGTCTTGGGAAGAGCTGCCATTAAATGAGATGTTCAGGGGGCACATACAGCACACAAGATCTGTTCGGACAACTCCTCTATCTCCTCCTAAGTAGTGAAGAACCACAGCTCTGGCCGTCCTCAGCACAGCCTCCCCGCGCAGACAGACCGACTGTATTTTATACGTATGCGTGCCGATATCGACAGATGGAGAGAGAAAATTACTGTGCCCATAAATTGAAGCTTTGGTCATGTCAGTTCAAGAAGCAGAATAGAAAATTTAGAGCCAAGAAACCAGCTTGTGTCAGTCAGGCTGATGAGCGCAGGCGCCAAAAACCACACCCCCTAGCATGGGGAAGGGAGACGCACGCACACAGAGACCCTGCTCCTCTTCATCTGTTCTCAGCAACTGTTTGTCTGAGGCCACATGCAACTGGATTTGTCAAGCCCCCTTTTAACAACTTCTTGTCACAGTCCATTACCAAATTGCATATAGTTATATATTCCACTAATTAGGCTTCTAAAATATCATTAACATGTCTCTTGATCATTAGCATAACGTATGAGGCGTCCTCGTTAGGCACGACTCGAGTTTGTTAATGCGGTAATGAAAGGCACAGGGCTGGTACTGCAGGAGCCGTGCAGAGATAGGAGGCTGAGAACATCAAAAGCATCAGTGCCAGGCTTAAAAAAAGATAACAACAAGATCAGCGAGAAGCAGGGGCAGAAGCCAATTGCTGGGAAACCAGGGTGATGTGGAAGGTGAAAAAAGCATCTCCAGACAGGCAGATACTTCACATACACTGTGTGTCTTTCACAGACCAAGATAACATTCCCATGATCTGGATACAGCACAGGTACAGGGATGAGTCAGGATCACAGACCTGAACCATTACCATCAGGATGTGGGTAAAATGGGAGCAATGGCCAGGGTCCATGGGAGCCCCATGGCACAGATCGGTGGCCCCAGCTGAACCTTTCCTTTCTGGCCGACTCCACGACACCCCTCACACCAATTCAGGCCAGCCCTGCTCCACGCAAGGATACCCTGCACTCAAAACCCAGCGCAAGACACACGTTCCTCCCTCCTGAAACCAACGTTAAGCTCTCCCTCTCCCCAGCCCCAAGATAAAACTGGTCCGAGGCAATGCCAAGCACTAGCCTCACCCCACCAGCTCAGACTGCACAACACTGAGCAACCACACCAGCTAACCTGAGGATAGAAAACCACCACTCACCAGCATTACATGGCAGGAGATGAAGGGTGCTGGACACAACAGCCTGGGATGGTACAATGGCACGGGACCTTGGTCAAGAACGTAAAAGAAAGGCCTGAGAGGTCTCCAGTACCCAAATGGGACCCCCAGACAGCAATATTTGCATAGGTGCTCCAGTGCATCCAGGGGTAAAGATGTGAATTAATAGGCAAAGCTTTGACCAGGACAGATGCCTCCATGCCCAATCCAGCCCATGTATCAATGGTTACCACCATTGCTATAAATAAGCAGGGGCTTTTTTTTTTTCCCTTTGAGTGAATAACTCAATAAGTCACCACATGAAAGATATTGTAAATAGCTCCAGCAGAGTGCAAGTCAGGGCTGCTTCCAATTAGCTTTCACTTACGCTCCCCGCCGCCTGCGCCAAGTTTGCAGAGTTTGTTCCCAACACGCTGCTCGCTCGCTGTCTGGGGAGAGATGGGGAGCAAATCCCGCTGCAATCCAGGCCACTGCTCCTCCATGGCAGAAATGATCTTTTCATTAAAGCTGCGAAGACGCCAAAGCAAGTGAAAACAGCCCACATATGCATTTATCTTTGTCCAGATGCTAATACAAAGGTGGGGGGGAGGAAACAACCAAGAGCTTTTCTTCAGCTGCTGAGAGCAACCACCACCACCACCGCAGCAACAGCTTGGAAATGGGAAGCAGCACACAACTTTCATTAGAACAAAGACATAAAACAAACTCACAAAAGGCAGCCTGGGGGCTTTTACGCACTCATCTGGAGAGACCCCCACAGGTCCCTAAGGAACGGGTAGAACGCATCCTCGTGGGCAACACCGCTGCCAAAACAACAGGGGGAAGATGGATGATTTTGTGAATCTTCATCAAAAAATTCCTCTTCCATGAGATAAAGGCGGTGTCAAGACTCTTTCCAAGTTTTTACTCATTCATACGCACAACCTTTCCATCCTGCACATGCGCACGCCTTCACGCAGCAGCTGGTCCCGATATCAGAGGAGCATCACAGCCAGGAAACTATCACCAAGAAGATAAAATACAGGGCAGGAGACTGCAGGATGGTAGCCTGCAGGAACAGGAATCGTGGGGAAGGGGCTTAATTCCCCACCACCCCTGTTTGTGAATGGTTCTGGGAAAGCCACAGGGTGTCCATGCCTCATCTTTTGCCATCAGGACAGTGTTAGAGTGGTGGGAGATGGAAGAGCACCAGGGAATCAAGACTCGCTCATCTCATCATTTCAGCCAGATCTCCCTTCTTCAGTCACCACACAACTGGGTACCATCCACATCCAGGCATTTTGCAAGGAGGTCAGCAACACCACAGAGCAGGACCAGGAGGTCTCCCTAAACAAGCAGATGTATTTGTTCACTCCCAAGCAGACTCCCTGCCCTGCCACCCCAACCAGAACACTGCACTCAAATATGGACACTGGAAAGCATCCACTGTTTTTGGGGAGAGGGGGTTACGGCAGTCAGCACAGCACAAACTGCTTTTGTTGGCTTCCTGCCTTTCAAGCCAAAAGCAACAATAACAAAAAATCAAAAACCACTAACATTTGATAAAGCTTTTCAAGTTGAAAGAGGTCAGGAAAAAGTTCCAAGAAAGGAAAGAGAAACAACCTTCTTTAAAACCCTTTAATGTGGTGAGAATCAGCTCTCACAGGTTACAGGTTTATATTTTTCCCCTCTACTTTTCCAGTCATCTTTACCCCCTCTCCCACACTTCCAAATGGCAGCAGCGCTCCATTAAAATGGCCAGGGAGGAACCCCTCCCCTCCCTGTGCAGGAGGGTGCTGGGTTGACCTCTCCACATTTGGACATGCCTGCAACCTCTGGCTTTCAAGGGCGAACGCCAGCAGTGCAGTGACCTTCCCGGAATCATGGTCCTCTGACCTCCCTTCTCTGACCCACCCATCTGTCCCTCCGCTGAACTCCATCCCAGCCGCGCTGGGGACGTGGCACTGTCTCACAAGGGGTGCAGCTCCTCCTGACAGACCTTGCCTTGACAGCTCCCACAGGCCCCAATCCTGGGTGTTTTTGCTTAGGAGATTGAAGCGGGGTCAAGGAGAAAAGGATCCAGACTACACACCAGCCAGATAAAAAAATAACTAAAGCAAATAGCCTCAACAGCAACAAACCCATTCAAGTCCTGTACCCATTTCACTTGCCATCCCCTGCAGAGTGCCTTTACCAGTACATCCTTTGTGAGACCAGCCCAGAGGGGTTACAGACCCATGACCATCTCTGCTGGAGCTCTGGAAAAGCCTTGGTGACTTTTCTTCATTCTTGTGCTACACCAAGTCCACCAGATCGCACCAGGTTGTTGAGCAAAACTCTGTCTGACCCAGCCATATCAATGTGCCTCATCCTTCCCCAGACAGTTCAGCATGAGGCGGTCCACACTCTGCCTTTTCCAAGCCACGCATGGGCCAAACCAGATGGTCACTGATACCACATCGTGTTCCTACATATGGGGGTCCAAGTGCTCCCTCCCCTCTGTACACCAGTTTTCCCACAATTCACACAGCCACATTTCTCCATGGGAGCTGCCTCTCCCAAAACACCAAGTTTAACATATTGCTGGAAGACTGCAGTGATGCTCCTGAGAACAGAAGACCTCATCCCAACAGGGCCCACAATCAACCACTGCACCCACTTGGGATGGTTTTTCCTAACATCTTCCCACCCAGACCACAGCTGCTCCAGAGCTCCCCACACCTTGGGACCATCTCAGCTGGAAAGAGCAAAACAAAGTTTAACTGATGCCCAAAATGCAAACCATGACCAGGGCAGGCACCACACCAACAAGCAAAAATGCTCACACCAGTGGCATCATTTGCTCCCAGCTGGAGGAACAGGCAGAGCTCCTGTGCATAGGAAAGAAACAGCTTTTCCCATGCACATCCCCACAACCAACACTACTTTTTCAGCCCCCCAGCAAAAAAGCTACTGATTTCCTTCCCTCCTTGCCGGGTGAGTTTGGAGACCCCATCTTCACCCCCAGCAACACTGGGGGGCATCACGTCGATAACATCTCACACATGCAGCAGGACATGAGCCTGCCTGCTGCCTGCAATCAACTCTGCTTGTTTATTTTTATTTAAGCAAAACTGTAGCCAGGCGGGGCTGGAAGAAGGCTGGGAGGGGGACAAACCCTTAGAAAGCTGGGCTGAGTGTTGGTCTCCAAAGGCACTGAAACTAGGGATGGAAGGAGGGGCCAGCTCTCCTTTCCAAAGGAGCTTTCAATAGGAAACAGATGTTGAGCGCCCAGTGACCAAAGCAGGGTCTGCAGCGGGCTTCCCTGGCTCCACACTCCCAACAGAATCCGTTTTAATTAAAATATTTTAACTCAAGCATGAGGCGAGGGGTAGGGGGAATGGGGAAAAGTATGGGGGTGATGTCCTTGTTACTTCTGAACAGGCAGCGACGTTTGTGGCTAGAGAGGGTGTCGGGGTGCAGGGTTGGGTCAGACACCCCATCCTGTACCCCTAGCCCAGGCTTCCTCCCTCCAGCAGGGCTTGACATAAATTCTGCTGACCTTGAGTGAAAAATTGCCTCGTTTTGGTACCGAAAAAATAACATTACATCATGTAGCTGTGTCAGGTTCTATCAATACCCCCTTCCCACCCACCCCCAAAGTGAGGGGGATGTAACCCAACACTATGAAAACACCAGCCCAGAGGAGAAAAGGGGCCTTTGTTATGGACCATCAGCTTCCCGCTCCTGCCTGAGGTGAAGAAAGATCTCAAAAAATGTTCAGCCAGGAGGTACAGACTCCAGACATGTCACACCCCCCCCCCCCCCACCCCCCTGCT
>VWZW01004024.1:961900-988107 GCA_013397115.1 Edolisoma coerulescens
AAAAAAAAAAAAAAAAAAAAAGGATGGCAGGAAGCCTGAAAGCCCAGCCACTGGATCACTAAAGCCTGACTTTAAGCTGGGACGAGTCAGTCGTTTCCTCCAGGAATCATTTCCTCCTTCCTCGTGAGGATCGATCCTGGCTTTCTTCCCAAGGGGTACCTAACTCCCTCAAAGGAGGAGACGTGGAGCACAGGACACGCAGAAACCCACAACCTCGCTCCAGCATGGAAAAACACAGGGAGACCAGGACTGAACAGTGAGAAGGGAACCTGACAAGGGTTCTGCCAAGCCATGGACACCCAAGCAAGCCCACACATCCTGCAGCAGAGAGCATCTGCCCACCCCACAGGAAAAGGCATGAGTTGATGCACAACGGGAAGGAAATCATGGCCTGTAGGATCTAATAACCAGCACAGGCTCCCTGAGGCTGTGAGTTCAGCAGGGCCAGGCACAGTCTGAGAGGCTCTTCCTACAGCACTCGGGGAGCGTGGTGCCGAGTGGATGGGAGGCAGGCTGTGCCACTCGCCCCCCAGCCAGGGAACAGGCCCTAACCCACTCCCTTTACTGGGAGAGAACTGCAGGAGCCTGAGGCAAGTGGGAATGAAGGAGGTGCAAATGGAGCCCCCCCCGGACCATGCACGCTGCAGGGTTGGGGGTTGCTTTTTGCCTTCCTGATAGGATCATGCTTTCCCCTGCCCACAGACAGGGACACAGGGGCAATGCACCCCAGCGAAGCGTGCCTTGCCTAAACCCTGCTCGCTGGCAGCACTCCGGCTCACTGAGCAAGCCCACGGGAGAGGAAAAGGAGCTGCCGCTGCCCCTGGGCAGCACAGCATCAGGCCATGCACCAGTCGAGGGGAGAGGGAGGAGAACACTCAGCTTGCCCCAGGCTCTCGGCTTTCCAATGTATTTTCTCATTAACGTGTAATACAGTTTTATTGTCTCAAACAATGTCTGTTTTCGATCAGTTCCTTTATCCCAGACACTGCCGCGCGCAGAGACCGAAGAGGCCAGATGGTTCATGTTGCAGGAGTCTTCTCGCTCTTCCCCACCCGCTCTCTAATTCCTTACAAATTCCTGGAATGCCTGCGCCCCCGAAAACCAGCCCTGGGCAGAGGCAGGCATTGGCCCTGGGAGCAGGGGTTGGGGGCTCTCCTGGTCACCCCTCCCCACCACTGGCAGCCCCCCTGCAACAAGCAACAGCTGTCATCTCCTCCACGGGGTCGCCAGGGAGCATTTTCCACCCAAAACCAGAGATCCGTGGGTGTCCTCTGCTGAGGGAGGGATGTGCAGACCCCAAAATCCCCAGCCCAGCCCCAAAGAGCCAGCCAGCAGCAGGGCTGCAGCCAGCAGGGAGGACTCCTGCCCGTAATCCCCACCACGTGCCCAAAGCCACCAGGCTGCTGCCACACCACTCTCAGCTCCAGCTTTCACCCACGCCTCCTGTTGCTAATCCCCATGCCAGCAGCTGGACACAGAGGTTTGCTGAGTCCTTCCCAAAATCCAACGGGCCTATCCAAGCTCTGGCCAAGTCAAAGGGAAGGTTCCTGCTGACTGCAAGTAGCTTCTCCCCAGCCCTGTGCTGGCTATCCACACAGGCAGCTTGGCCGGTGACTTCAGCCCACCCCAAAACACCCCTTGGAGGTCTGGCAAGGCTCATGCTCCTCCTGACATCCTTCCAGCACCCTTGCAACCACATTCCTCGGAGAAGGAGGAGGGAAGCCCACCAGGCCCAGGAAGGAGCCCTGCTGAGCACAGCCCAGCAGGGGAAAAATAAGGGATGCTGAAAGCAATCATTCAGCCTGGAAGAAGGCCAGGAGACTGGTGTTCACACTTCAAGCACCACAAGAGCACAGATCATCTCATCTGGGAAAAACCAGAGTCTGGTAGAAAAGATGGCACCTTCTCCCAAGGCACTCAGGCACCACATGGCACGGCCATGCCACAGGATGCCAGTCTCTCTGACCCTGCAGACCTTGTCCTGTCTCCAAGGAGCTACATGAGCTGCAGTTTCCCCCTGTTCCCACCCCGCAGCAGCCACTGCCCAGGAAAAGTTCCACCGAGGAATGACCAGAGGGGACCCCTAGCCTGCAGCTCCGTGGGGCTGGCAGCCACTCTCCAGGGTTTGGCTGCCAAAATGTTGTGCGGGCTCCTCGGAGACCTGCCAAGCAGACGAGTATCTGCTCCCAGTTCAACTGAGTTTTCATGAGGTTGACACAAGACAGCCCTACTGCCAAGTTTCCACAGTTCTTTCAGAGATGGGGTGCCAGAGTCCAAGAGACACCTCCAAAAACCTCACCACAGCAAGGAGGACGCCTTCTTTTTTTATCAGCACTTTCTTCCCTAAGCTGTTCATTTCAGCAAGCCCTATGCCAAGCCTGCCTCCACCCAGAGAAATGCCAGGGCACACAGTTAAAGTCCTGCCAAGTTCTGAGGTTGAGGAAAAAATCTAAGGGGGTGGGCGGTTTACAGCAGGTAGATTTATACCTGTATGATCATGCCATCTCCTCCAACACCCATCCTACACCTTGTACAGGAGCTCTACACTGATGGAAGAAGCTGTTATTGCCATGCAGCAGAAGCTGAAGGGGTCTAAGATACTTGGTTTCAACCCAAGAAGCCCATGTGCAGAAGAAATCTGCTATAGGCCAAAACAGAGGAGTCCAGAGTATCCTCAGACCCCTGTCCTGAAATAGCCAGGAAGGAGACAAGTAGAGGATGTGCCCTTGGGACACTGGAACAAGAGGGCTGGAAATCAGTGATGGCAGGAGGAATCCAAGCACTGTGGTGATTTTTTGCACTCCAGAGCAGAGAAAATATCACCTGCCACCTTTTGGCATTCCCAGCGCTCAACTTTGGCTCCATCCAGCAAGGAAAAACACAGCAGGAAAGAGCAAGCGAGCTGAAACCTGATCCCCTGAAAGTCCGGACTCGGTGTCTGGCTTTTCTTACCGGCTCGGCCGACCTGTACGTGCCAGCCTGGGAAGGCGTAATGGTTCCACCGACAGAACTTCATTAACTTTTTATACACTCGGCCACTAATTTATAATCATTAGCGGACAAACAGCCAACAATTACACAAGCAGCACGTTAAGGAGAGAGGGAGAGAGCTTGAAGGAGTAGTGATGGAAACATGCTCACGGTCGGGAGTGATCTGGAGCCAGGATGGCACGTCCATGTCCCGGGGCTGGCATGTGGCAGGGGCAACCTCTCCCAAGATTTACTGTCATGTCGTTTCCTCAGCTGTAATTAAGGCATTGGGCAGCAGAAATGCAAAAGGCACAGGTGAGCACAGGGTGGGGGAAAAATCTCACAAGCCCTCTCATTTTCAAATAAAAGGAGATGGGAAGAAGAGGAGCATGCATACTCCACGTTTCCAATTCCTGGCACAGGCAAGGTGCCCGTTTGCAGAAGAATGTGAAATTGTACACAGAAACAGCTCTAAATTAATCCTGATTTAATGAAATCTTCAAACATAGATCATGTAACCCCAGTGCCCTTCCACGCACCAACTCCCCTCCTGCTGGAGCAGCTCTGTGTGGGAGGCAGAACATGGTGTTGCAATGCACAGCACCGGCACCTGCGGTGAGCAATGCCTGCAAGTACCCAAATCCTGAGGATGCATCTACCTTGAGGATGGAGATGTGGAAAAGAGAAAAAGTTTCAAACACGTCTGGGATCAGCGGTCTCTGTTTCCCTGAAGAAAACTCAAAACCAACTCCACCAGTGCTCCCCTCCTGCCCAATATCCTGCCAGAAAACCCTCACTGCATGAGGCGAGGCTGCCGGCAGAGGACAACAGGCAGGCTCCCACCTCTGCAAAAACCTGAGCTGCTTTAATCGACAGAAGAGCTGTAAAACCTGCAGATACAGATGCCCCTGCCGCACAGGCAGGCCAGCAAGGGAGCGAGTGACCTGACCAGCATCACTCAACAGCACGGCATGCCCAGAAACCAAACCTACACCTCTTTTGGCTCCTGCACAAGGGCTGAGCCGCTCTCCTGCCCCACACCAGACAGCCCAGCCAGTCCTTTTTCAAGACATAAGCCTCCTGTTAAACAGGTCTAATAAACGCTGCATGCACCTTGCAGAGCCTCTCCTCTGGCATCTCCGAGCAGCCAGCGCAGCGCAGCACAGCTCCTACCGCTTCTGGAGAGGAAAGCTGCTTCCCAAAACTCCATGCAGCAGCGGGGAAAGAGCGGCACCCCTTAAGAAATGCCAAGAAGTGGGTGGCTGGCTGTGAGCCGCCCAGCTCCCCTCCAGAGCCGGGGGAGGCTGCAGTGAGCGAGCCAGCCTGTGGGCAGGACCTGCCATGCCCTGCAAGCCGTGGCTTGCCAGGCACGCCGAGGGCAGGTAGGCAGAGCCCCACGCTCCCAGCACGCAATCCCGGACACGCTCGCAGCTGGAAGGAGCCCTTGCAGCCCCCCAGCACCACCCACCCCCCTCCTGCTCCCCGCGGCACAGGCGTGTGGAAAGGCTCACAGGCTGCTTCGGCTCACAGCGGGACCTTTCCCCTTCCACCCTTGCACTTGCGAAGAGGAAAGTGCAGACCTAACACATGCTGAGGCTTATCACATCAAGAGACCAAAGCGTTCAGGCCAGCAGAATGAATGCCTCTGAGATTAATGGGGACTAAAACCAAATTTCTCATGTGACAAGCTTCCTTCCCTCTACAGCAGCTTAATAACCATTCAGCACCCATAGAGAAAAAAAACTGAAGTCCCTCCACCTAGAAGTGCAATTTAGGGGATCAAGCAGTAAAGATAATTTAGATGCAAATTTGGACCACTCATCCTGCCTGGGATCCACCACCTGGGTACAGCTACAGGATCACAGTGCTTTTTAAGATAGCTCCTACCTGATCCACTAAAAATCAGAGCATATTGTTTAAATTATTTTCCTGTGGCTGTTCAATATCCACAGTGTCATGAGTAAAACCCTCAATCTAAGAAAACCGGGGGGCGGGGGAGGGGGGGGGGAGAACTACAATGAGAAGCTGTCACACGGTCCATGTAGGGTAACAACCACAGATGGAATGGTGGGATATGCAGAGAGGAGTGGAAGTTGTTTCTGCATTCCTGCCTTTGAGTAACTTTCCAAGAGAATTACCCAAATACCTGCTGAGGACTTTTTTTTTTTTAAACAGCATCACTTAAGGGCTGGATTTGTCATTAAGGTATTTGTAATTTAAAACTATTTCAGAGAAGTACTTCTAACAAAGAAGGCAAAAGCTTAATTTCAAATATGTAAATATGAGACACTTCCATCTTTTTTAACGCTTCTCAAAAGCAAAGCAAGAGACTCTTCTCTACTGAAACATGTTGGGAAATTGAGCTGCACAAATTTGTAAAACATTTCTGTCAACCCAAATGCACATTATTATTTCTTTTCCTCCTTGAGACCTTTTAATTTGGAGGGGGGAAGGGAAAGACCTCATCCTGCCTAAAGACATAGAGATGCCGATGCCTCTCAAGCCCCAAAACAATAACTGGTCTATACCCCATCCCACAGGGATGCAGCATGGCATCTGCAACAGGCAAGAGGAAGGAGGGAACATCTCCCACCAGACCCAGGTCAGCAGCCAGTCTGGGGGTTCAGCAGCAGATGCAGGCACCAAACCTTGCACGGGAATTAATCACTGCCCTTAGGAGCTCTCCGCCTCCCACTGCCTTACCCACACCACCCAGGGCAGAGGGAAGCAGATGGAGGACAGGAATTCCTTACCATGGGGTAGCATCGGGCTGGGGGCAAGTGCCGGCACCTAGGAACCCTTGCCACAGAGGGAATCAAAAGCAGCCACACTCCAAAGGCAATAGGGAAGTGTTACTACAGCCACCCACTAAGTCCAGGTAGGCTCACAAGCAATGGACCCCCAATGCTTTTTGGGAGACATGCAGAGAGATCTGGGCTCATCCAGCCTGGAGATGCCTGCACAGGGTGGGAGGTGAACAAAGCAGCAGTCAGAGCACATGGAGCAGGACCCTCACTACCCCAAGTGAGGAGGGCACAGCCTTTTAAAGTAAGGACATGGAGAGCTGGGCAAAGGGAGCCTGACAGCATCCTTTCCATCACTAAAGGATCAGCAGCATCGAGCTGTTCTTGGGGAGCTCTCCTGGAGAGACCTCTGCACAGATCCAGGGCTGTTCCTCTCCCTGCACAGTCAGGAACACTCTTGTCTGGCTTTTGGCACTCCATTATCCAAAGACTCCAGCAAAGGAGGCAAGACCAGCAGCAGCATGACTTGNGCCCCAGCCAGCCCCACACAAACCTCAGCCAAAGCCTTCCCTGGGGATGAGGGGCTGCACAGCTAATACTGCTGTGTGCAACCCCCCTCCCCCCCCGCCCCTTTCCCCTGTCCCTCTCCCTAAACTCACTCTTGGCCCCATCCTACTGAACAATCTCGCCGCGGGCTGCTTTTGTAAGCCTCCAGCCCCAAAAGAAAAATGATGGGTTTGAACTCTTAACCCCGCCCCAGAAAAAGGCTGGAATTAAAAGGGGTTTATGACTAAGTATGCAGATGGGAATACTGTAATAACAACAGGCAAAATGTTTGCCTAGCAGTTCTGGACTGGTTTCGGAGGGAGGGAGGGAAAGAGAGAGTGGGACGGGGCGGCTTCTGGCCGGAGGATGACGGCACGGAGAAAGAATTTGGCGGCTGGGAGGGAAGGGAGGCTGCTGATAAATGCTGGGGCAGAGGCGAGGAGGGGGGCCAGGACCCGAGAGCCGCATGGCTGGCACTTCAGGGGAGCTGGCTGCGCGCTGCGGGGTCCTGGCCGTCTAACAAAGGCTCTGTCGCCGAGGAGGAGAGCGGGGAAGGGGGACACTGCAGCAGAGCTCAGCTCGGAGCTGGCTCAGCACTGATCACACGCCTTGGGGGACACTGTCACACTCTCTGGGATACAGAATGGGGAGTCTAATCAAGGCACACAGCAGTATTCCCCTTCAATACCCCAAATCCCTTCTGATGGAGGTACTCATGCACAGACTTCTGCCAAAGGGAGTGCCTACAACCTCAAACAAGTGGCTAATTTTTACCAGCAGTGGGACTCCAGGTCTGCTGAAAAGGTGATTAAACCTCAGTGCCGAAGCCACCTAGGAGGGCATTTTCAGGACATCACCTTCCCCTTTTAGCAACAGGCTGCACCAAGGCTCCACAAGTGGGAAGCTCAGGCTAGGGGAGACCTAAACCTCAGCCACCGTCCTAGAGGAGTGCACCCCACCACTGGCATAACCTCATTGCAAGAGGGGAGAGCACTGCTCCTCTGGCCTCCAATCCTGCCCAAGCCTTCTCCCACTCCTCTGGCACCCAGGGACATCCAGGACTCTCCTCTCTGTGAGGGATCAGTCAAGTGAGGTCCCTCAATGGTCCCCTGTCACACAACAAGGAGTCCCTGGACATGGCTCGCAAGACCTCAGAAATGCCTCCCCGCCACTGTACCAGGTCAGGCTGCCCCTTGGCACACATAGAGAGGTTTGCTCCATAGTTCAGTGGAGATGTGACTCCCTGCCTGTACCAAACCAGCACCTTCCTGTTCTCCAGAGCTCCACAAAGTGCCTACAAACTTCATCCAAGATGCAAACCACTTGCACAACACCACACACAGCTTGGCAGTCACAGGCCAGAAAGCCACCAAACACCCAAATCTTGCAACTCAGCAGGACCCACAGGACAGAAACTCACATGTGGCACATACAAACAAGCCACAAACCCACAGACCTCCCCAAGCTCCCAGAGGAGCCACAATATGGAACTATTTTGAGTGATTCTCCTGCCACGGGCATGAGAATCTTCCCCCCATGCTCACTGGGCGCAGCCCAGCCTGATGCAACAGCAGTGCTTTGCCAACCCAAGCACCTCACAGGGGTACAGCTTCAGATAGGAACATGCCCCAGCTGCTTCCCTGAGACAGTAAAGCCGCGTGAAAAAAACCTCACAGCACGACTGGCAAGGCAGGAACTCCAGGAGACTCCCCAGCTTGCAAGGTGGGGGATTTGCAAGTGTCTGACACCTCCCTTTCCTCAACAAGGACCTCAGCATTTCCAGCACCAGCACATGGGAGTTCTGACTCGATTGCGGTCACCTCCTGCTGACCCACTGCATTTACCAGAGACAGCGAGTGCTGGAAGGAGTCTGTGGACACTAAAACCTGTCTCATTGCTACAATCCTCCTTTAGGTCCAACTTGTTGCATTGATGAACAGAAAGACAGAAGCCCTGCAGAATCCAAGTAAGAGGCACATGGACAGCCCCCCCCCCACACACACACACACACAGCCCCCCACCTAAATGAGCAAGGAGGTCTTTACTTTGACCCCTCAAGCAGAGCAAATGCCTCTGTAAAGATACTTAGGGACTGTCTGCGGGGTCAGGAAGATGGTCACTACTGATGGGAGCGAGCACTGCAAAGGGTGACAGGCCAGCCAGGCTGTGGTCCCTGCCCACAGCAGCCTGCGGCGGACACAAGCTGCACAAGTGCACAGCTCCCTTCACGGCTGCTGCTCCGCCACCGACACACCAGGAAGCACTCGGATCGGGTAATGGAGGGTGTAGGAGACTCGTGAGAGGATTCCTGTGAGTCAGCCGAGCTGGCCAGGGCCCAGATCAGCAAGCTCTGCAACATCAGCAAACAAAAGAGGGCAAAACCTGGACCACCCCGGCCCCTTCCTGCTGCCTCCAAGATGACCCCCACAAGTGCGGGCTTGAGGAGAGCAGCCAGAGGCATGAGAAAAGCTGCAGCCAAGGCTGGGATAAAGACTCAACCAGCTATGCCTCGGGGCGAGGTGGTCGCCTCAGTTCCCTGGGGAACACAGAGAACACAGCCCTGGGGCTTGCTGAGCAATTTGGTTTCTTTTCTGCCAACACAGGAGACAATATTAACCTTGCTCATTCAAGCCATGAGCAGTCACTCTCCACATGCAAACTGAACACAGGAAAGCCTCCTGTCACCCACAGCTTTCAGGGCACTTCCCAGGATTTAAGGACCAAATGTAAATGGTCCTTTCAAAGTCCTTTTCTGACAGCGGTGTTCCCCCTCCCTCGCAATCACATACTCATGCCTCATACCATGGAGCTGGTTTATCCGAGGGACATTCACATCTCTGTGACAAGAGGGTGGCCTCTGTACCAGCACATCTGCTGGATCACAGCACCTCTTCAGGAACAGCCTTGAACAAAGGATCACCATACATTTTGTGGAGACCTCCTCTCCCTGGAGGCTTGAGAGTCTTACCCTCCAAAACTCTGCCACACTTGGGCTACAGCCAACCCAGCTTCCATAAAAGCCTCCACAAAATCTCTGCCTTGAGGTGCTTCCATCCTTTCCTCGTCGGGGTCTTCCAGTTGTCATTATTTTTCATTAAAAAAAAAAAGGTGAACGGTGGGGAGGACATCTGGAAGAGGGATAAATACCCATCAAGAGTCATCCCAGTCCTGACAGCTGAGTTAGACAAATGCTAACGAACAAACAGGCTAAACTGCTCCTTTCCCTTCCTGACAGGCCAAAGCGAGTCTCCAGAGCTCCCAGAATACCACGTCTGGTCCCTTCCAAGCTTCTGGTAGTAGTGAGAAGGCCACCCTGGGCAGCTGCCCAGCTACACCAGCCTAGACACACTATCCCAGCACAGGGAGGTCCCCAACACTAAACCCCATCTCCCTGCCCCCTCAGTGGGGTACCACCACCACCCAGAGGAGAGCTCCAAAGCCAGGGGAAATGAAGACCAAGCCAGGGCAGTGCAGCCTTTAGAACAGTCAGAGTGCAGCACCACGCACTGTCTCCTCCCTAGGGCAAAGCCTCCTGTTCCAGCAGAGAGGCGATGCAGGCAGGCCAGCAGCCTCCGTGCCTCTGATCCTTAATGGTCCGTAGCCCCTTCCTTCCCCTGCTCTCAACGGGAGGCACACCCAGTGCTAAACACTGAGGCTAACTCCATCCGGTCCTTCTTCCCTACGTCTATTGTCACTAAAAATGTATCCGGTTTCTGCCAAAAAAACAACAACAACAACAACAACAAAATATATATAACACTGCACCTCCACTCTGCCCTTCAAAGAAAAAGTAACTCTGCTCTTTCCTCAGGGAGGGGGAGATGAGTTTAAACATGAGTCCACTCCTCCTCTTCCAAGGACTTTCACACAGGCCTGTCCCGTCAGCCTGTCTGTGGCACTTGATTCCTGTCTGTCACTAAGTGATGAGGACAAAGGGTGAGGAGTCAGGAAAAGGTCTGAGCTACTTTGTTCATCGTCTGGATACGAACTTTGGATGAACTCCGTGGGGAAAGAGAAAAGCTGCATGGAGCAGGATGCACAGCGCACAGCGCTCTCTCTCCGCAAAANCACCAAAAAAAAAAAAAAAAAAAAAAAAAGGGAGGCTTGAACAAGGGGAAGGGGTGGGAAGGAAAGGGAGAGGAGAGCATTCCCCATCCCCATGGCGGCAGGCAGTCCTGAGAGCTCCCTGCTCCGAGGAGACAGAAGGATATTCAAACCGCCTTCCCAGGAGGCATGTTCAATAAAGCAGGATGCCAACGCAGCCTTTTCTCAAACAAATCTGTTAGTGGCGGGCCAGGGGCCAGCCACAAGGGCTTGCTTTTTAAAGCAACCAAATAAGAATTTCCTAATAAAATAAAATTTTCTAAAAAGCCCCACCATGGCACAGGTAAAGGGAAGCTTGCTGGCAGAAACATGAAGTATTTTACACACAGACCTCTCTGGAAGCATGGGAAGATGAAATACAGTGCAGGGCAGGGAGTTCTGGGATGCAGCCAGGGCCAGGGCACCAAAGCACCCGTGTGCTCCCCTGACACCCACTCGGAGGAGCTGAGAGAGAGCACTGCCTACAGCACAGTCACATACTGGGGTGAAGGTTTACAACCACAATTTCTGCTGCTCTGAGCAAGGGAGGAGGCTCAGGCTGTGTTGGGGCAGAAGTGATTTCCCTTGTGCTGACCTGTGGGACCTGGAAAAGCCAATACAGGGCACACTTGGCTCCTTTGCTTCACTCCGCTTTTCAGAGCTAAGCCAAACCAGTTTGCAACTGGAAAGCCCTGTGGTAGTCTTGCAAACATTAGGTAAATCAGCCCCTCCTGGGCAGCAAAGCCACCTCACACTTTCTCCTGAATGGCTCTTGCCCAGCAGCCAAGATGCCTGCCCTGGAATGGGACACAGCCTCTGTCGAGGATTACCAACCGGCAGAGCCTTGGCACAAGACGTGCCAAGCCAGGCAGGAAAATGACTGCAACTCTACAGGCAACTCTGCCGCACTCACAGAGACCTACTGAGTGCTGGAGGTGTCCCAGCCAAACAACCCCACCATGCTGCACCAGCATCACCCACTGAACACCAGAGGAGACCCTCAGCCCCACAGGCTGGCTAGGAACACCAGCTCTGCCACCTTGGAAGTCTCTGCCTGAGGCACAAGCAGTTGGGAATTCGGGGGACATAGTGGAGGCTGTTCACCACCAGCCTTCCCTGGAAATCCCAGCAGAATGGGTGAACTTATTCTCCAGGATGGGGAATCCTACATAAGGCAGAGACTATGTGGGTTACAAAACACAGGAGAGCACTTGAAAGCAATATACTGGAACGTGATGGAGATCACCCCAGATGCCTTGTCTCTCTGCTAAACACCAGCAAATAGAAAAACAGCTCTGTACAAGAAAGCTCTACCTGGAAAACAAACACAGCAGTCCAGCAAAAGGCACTGGTGAGATCTTCCCAACCAGGCACACAGCAGCAGGCAGAGTCCACATTTCCTTTCAGGGTGGGAGAAATCTCATCCCTTCCATGGTGTCCAGCACCGGAGAGCTGCAGAGATAGTTACAGCAACCACTAATCCCAGCTCCAGTCTGGCCTCTCTGTTTGGGAAGGTAATAACTCACCACCAGAACGAGAAAGCAGAACAGATCAAAGGCTCGGCCTCACTTACTCACAGCTACACAAAGCCCCAGCCCTCCCAAGATTCACCTGCTCTGCACCAAGACAATGACCAGGGAAGAAAAGAAAGAAAAAGGGGAAGGAAGCACATTTTTGCAGGGAATCAACCCATCTGTGGAGGCTGGGAAAGCAGGGTCCTCCCCTGCAGCCACCACCACGTCCCAGAGAGGCAAATGAGAGGAGGTCACTCAAGCATCTCAGAGGCATTGCCCAAGACATCGGATGGAGAAACTTTGATCTCCTCCAAGCACGGCCAGTCCCTGGGGACTACTTCTAAAGCACACTGCAGAGCGTGCCAGGGCAGATCGACGCCACGGAAAAAACCGCAGCCCATTTCGAAGAGCTTGTTCCCCTGCTTGCTTCAGAAAGTCCAAAAGTTCACCTGGTGGTGGGAGTGATCTGCACCTAGCCCCTCAGCCAAGGTAGCCTGTCTCAAGGCAACAAGCTCCCACCAGTGTGAACCAGACAGAAGGAGGGGAAAAAAAATGGACAGGATGTTGACTGGATTGGCCAGCAATCCTATTTGCAGAAAGTGGGAGCTTGGGAAGGAGATGTTGGTGCTGAATCCAGGGCTGTTTTGAGAACAGCAAGGAAGAGGAAACAGAGGGGAAAAAGTGGGGGCTGGGGGAAGAGAAGGTAAAAGAAAACAAATCTGCTTTATTATTGCTTGAAACCCAAGGAGACTGATTAAAGCAAACATCCCCCCTGCCCCTTCCAAAGGGTTGTCTCGTCTGCTTCCTAAATCTGATTCCCATTTGTCTCTATATGGCTCTCATTTGTTCTTCGTTTAGGTCTCCTCCATGCTCCTTGCCAACTCTTAGAAGCCCTCCAGAGAGCCATCAGGACTGGCTTCCCTTGGGAACCTGCAAGGGCAATCACTGACCAGGGTCAGACCCAGCACCAGTGCCTGTGCACAGGGAGGAGATGCAGCAAGAGGAAGGCAGCAGGATACGACTACACACAATAGGCAAGAGGCCAAGGAAATCCTTGGAAAGGGCTACCCAGTGGTGCTGATGGGCACCTGGGTGCCTCTGGGGTAGCAGAGTCAGCATTCCCAAAGGGTGAGGCAAAAGCAGTTAAAAAATACAAAGCAAAAGGAACCAGGAAGAGGGGGATGCAGCACAAGCACACCAGCATTTCCCTCTTTATTAGCAGACTGCCTTCGAATTAAACAGAAGCTTAAAAATTACCCTAATGGAGCTCCTTCCAAACACAAACCATAGGGACCCAATGCCAGCCCAGGATGATGCAGCAGGTCCATCAGCTGCCCTTGCTCGCAGCACAAGCATGCTCCACCAGTCATGCCTGCTGCTCCCAACGGGGCCTTGGAGCACTGCGTCATCATGGGCCTCACTTTCTGTCCTGGCCCCTGGCTCTCACACCCCCAGATACGCTGCCTTTGCCCAAGGACACTTGCAAGGCCTAACCAAACACGGCAGAAAAAGGGAAATAAAAATCTGTCCTTCTACCCATGTGGACTTTGCCACTGCCTCAGGAACATGGAAAGACCAGGGACTTCTCCTACCACCACCCTCTGCTGTGTCTCACCTCCTTCCATATTACTTGTGAGTTTTTCATGGTAAACAATTCCAGTCTGCCCTTGGGATAGTCTCCCCAAGCCTCCAGCCATGCCGTCACGCTGGTGCGCATCCTACCCTCAAGAGCCCACAGGTGAGGATCCCAGGACTTTCTAGAACTGGATGCAGAGGAGCCATTTCTAAGGAGAACTCCCACCCCAGGCTGTGCACCTGCCAGACATGCACTGCAATCCTATCCAGAAGGAAATACAGCCCCCTCCACCACAATAAAAACCAACCAGACCTTGCTGCCCAACCGATCCATCCACCACAAGAGGAAACCGAGCAAGGTCTGAGCTCTCCAGAGCCAGGGCCAACCCTGCATCTACCCAACATCAGAGCAGGTCCAGATGGTTGCACAGGTATCATGACATTACACACCATCTTCCCCCTCCTGCTTGCTGCCTGTGGAGAGGACACAGTACCAGCAGCTGCTCTCCCTGCTCCCTTCCTGCCCGTAAGGAAAGCAGAGACCCCTGACCTTCTCTGACACATCCCCCCAGCCCCTCCACAGCTTAAGAGCCCAGGTGTGCAAATGTTACCCAATGCCCTCGCCAGGCAGAAAGTAAATTCCAGCAAACAGGGGAAATGCCAGCCTCGGTCAGACACTGGGATGTGCAAATAGCAGCTGGGGACCTTCGGGAAAGGAACAGCGCAGGCCCAGGCGCTCCTACCTATAATCCTTCTCAGGATGCCCCCTCCAGCAGCTCCTGTGGCAGAGGAAAGATGCTAATTTGACTATTTGAGGGAGTGAAAAAAAATAAACGTTTGCTCTTGCGCTAAATGACCTTTTCAGCCACTTGGGGACAGAATTGCACCGGGGCTCTGGAGTGAGCTACAGCAGGTGCTGCTCACTCCCTGCTCCCATGCTGGATGCTTTGTGTCTCCAGATGCATTTAAGGGGTCCATGCCTCCCAGCTACCTCTGTCCACCCAGCAACGGAGCCAAGAAACAGCCTCTTTGGAAAAATCTGCATGAAGTGGGGAGGAGGAAGTGGTCTGCTAAGAGCTCGCTGAGCAAAGCGCTTCAGATGGTTTCATTTCACATCGCCGAAAGTGTAAATCAGGGAATTGCTCCTCGGGTTCTTCTCCATTAGCAAAGTATATTGCAACTTCCTTCCCACCACCAATACCAATCGACACTTCACATCTGCTGACCAGATCTAACAGCCAGAATTTTCTGGGGGAACGAGACATTCAGTGAAAACACCATTCCTGCCACCTGCTCCCCCCAAACACGCAACTGCTCCGGGAGCAGCTCCTCGCTCTCCGCAGGCACATGCACAGCGCTACGCCGCAGCCTCACTCCTCACGAGTTCGTATCAGAATTAAATAGGTGACCCCTTCAAAGCAAGGGTCATAAACCCTTCAAAACACACCTCCAACCAGTGGAGCATGTCCTACTGCCTGTAACTTCCCTAAACACGAACAAGCACTCTTCTGGAAAGCACCAGCTTCACACGAAACCTACCGGGGGGCCCATGTCCTGTGCTATCAAGTCAGGATTGACAGCCGCAACTCTTTCCAGCTAATTCCTTTTACCCTGTGAACTGCAATCTCTAGCCTTTTGTCTAGAGATTTGCAATAATCAGAGTACTTCAAATTCATCATGTTATTGCAGTATTTGAAATAATATTTTTGCAATTTATTGCAATCAATCATATTATTGAAAATTCTTGCAGTATTATTGCAATGAATCATATATTACAATAATAATTTTGCATATAAGTATGCTCCTCCCAAACAAAAAAATTCTAATCAAAACCACTTTCAACCTTCTAAAGTAGAGACTTAGGAGTTAAAAGCCAAATTTACAGCTTAAAGCCAGAGACCGATCCATGCAGAGGCTCCAGGTATTTTATAATTTCTAATGTTTCACCAGAGAATCACTGCACAGGGGGGAAAAAAAAAATGGATGTGTGTATAAACAAGCAAAGGTACACCCATCAGCAGCTTGGGTTTTGAAACATTAATGTTGAAATTAGAAAGGCACATTTAGGAGAGTTATGGGCAGATTCACTTTCAGTTTGGCTCCAGCCTTGTAAATATCAAATGTCAAAAGGAAACAACTGCACTAAGAGAGAAAAATCTCCATGCTGTAGAGACATATCTGGGATCTGGACCACTGGAGTTGGTAAAGAAGCAGCAACCAGCAAGGAACACAACTTCACCCTTCACAACTGGAAAGGTATTTTTGCTGGGTAACCTGCCACTGCTAATTCTGCTAATCGACATCACTCTGGAATTTGAAAATGTTATCCAACCAGGAGAGAAACTTGATTTTCCTCTTCTGGTAACAAGGATGGGCAGGCCAGCCAGGTCGGGTGAAACCAAAAATGGGATGTGGAAACAATGAACTGAGTTTCCATGCTTGTACTCAGGCGAGAAACAAAAATCCAGGCACCTGCATTTAAGCAGGCTGATCCCACTTGCAAAGGCAGCTCTGCTCATTTTTCAACAAGGCTAAAGTAAAATGGCAAAGTTATCATTTTAGATTAGAGCAGCTCCCCACAGCACTGGCTCTTCTGAGGGTTTTCCATTTATCAGTATATTTAGGGGCAAAAAAAAGGGGGGGGGTGGCTGAAAAGAGCCCATCAGCGGAGGGCAAGCAAAAAAGCTATTTTGGGTAAGGCTTCTCCTATAAATAAAAGGCTGGGAAGGGAGGGGACAGTGATAACGTACGGCTCGCTCAAGGTGTCACAGGGGATTTCTATTATCTGTGCTGGTGACCTCCCCAAAATACAGAGCACCAGCAACAGCACTCTGCTCCTCAGCAGGCACAGCTTCCCTGGCAGCCAAACCCTCCACTGGGCTGCCCATTCTCTGGCTGCCGTGCCTTCTCCACCAGGAAAAGGAGCCAGAAGTGGCTTTCTGTTCCAGCTCCAAAAAAAAAAAAAATAGATATATACACACCTATATACATACAAGGGCACCGCTCACAAACACAAGGCAAAGAGATATTATTATTCCCTTTTTTTTTTTTTTACTTGACACAGTTGCAGATCAATAATTCCAGGCCAAGCAATTCCCAGCACTGGGAGAAAGCATCACCTGAGTCCCTCCTGAGCCTGGCCAGACAACACACACTAATGTATTCAGCCCACAGCCTCCTCAGGCCATGGCTTTTGTGTAATTTATCCCTATAGTGCCCACCACCCTGGATTATTTAAGGGGGATGCAGCACCTCCAAGGCAGTTTTGAACAGAAGCTGCCAACCTCCCAGCCCACAAAACCATCAGTTTTGGTTTCCAAGGGAGTTCCCAGCAGATGCTCCCCAAAGGTGACATAGATTTCATGGAAAACCCCCAACATCGATGCCTCTGGAGCACACAGTGGAGGTGGTCGTCTGCAAAGCACCATGCAGCACCCACAGGCACCCAGAACACCCAAAAATCCAGGGTGCTCGCACAACCCAGGCTCTGGGGGAGGGTGCACTGTTGGGGTGCCACGTGTGACTCCAGGCTGGCAGCCCAGGAGCCAGGCACTGCTCACAAACAGCTTCTCCCACCACGGGGAACACTTGCCAGACCAACCAGATCAGGACCTGGTGGATGTTTGGGGAAAGCAAGGGATGCAGATTGAGGTCGGTTTATTAGATTATGGTAAGCCCCATGCAAATAGGGCCATATTGATCCGGTCTGCAAACACCTGGCTGGGAATACGAGCAGCCCCTGAGTATACAGAAGCTGCTGGAGATTATTAACCAGATCCATTGCTGTAAATCACATTAGCTCCTTCCAAACCCTGACCCAGCACGGAGTCCCCCTGTGCTAGATGCCGTATAGGGCACAACCTTGCAGCACAAAGGAGCATCACTTCTCCCTGCACGGCCCCTTAAATGCCCAAAGACTCAGCCCAAAAGTGTGGAGCCTGGCAGGGGCCTCCTTCTCTGGGGGCCATGGAGCCTGTTTTGTGCAGCCCACCTTCCCCATAGCAACTCCCAAAGCAGAACACGTTACCAGGAGAAACTCACTGCACAGGGAAACCACCATGGGAATGCAAAGCAGGAAGAAAATAAAAATTTACAAGTAATAAAAAAGGTGGAAAATATCACATCTTCAGGGGAAAACTCACCCCCTGCTCCTATGGAGTTCCTCATATTTTGCATCAACTGCAAACCACCCCTGTAGTGCAAGGGCCAGACAAGACAGGCTCTCCTGCCTCCCAAAGCACCCCAATTCCAAGCACAGGAAGGAAAAAAAAGATAGCAGTAATATGCTTCCCATCAGATTTCCAAGAGATCATGAAACCCTTTGCAGAGCTTCATTAGCAGAGAACGCAGCAGTTCCAGGATTAAAGGAGGAGCTGGGGAATAAGGTGCCGAACCAAAGGCAGAGAAGGAATCCCGTCTTCCTCCCTTCTCCCTGCCAAAAATCCACAGCTCTGATTCAGCAGAAGCACCATCAGCAGCACAGTTTACTGTATCTCACTGCAAAGAAACCCATTTATGTTTAAACCACCACCCCGCTCCCCTCAAGGATTGCTGCATGCAGTAATTTCCTTGTGACGGAAAAAAACCAAACAAACCATGATGAAATTGTTTCAGAGTTTCTCTGCATTTTGTTTACAACCGCTGCCCTCAAACCTAGAGCTGGCACAAGTCCTGCTAACAGGAATAAATCTTGCATTTGAGAGCATTTAGAAAAGCTCTGCTTGCAGACACTCAGCGCTCCAAGGGGGAAATCCCTCTGCAGGTCTCAAATAAGGGAACTTGAACCATTTTTCCCCAGGAGAAATTTAGGCATGAAAGATCTTCCGAGTTTCTCATTTGGAGCTACGAGGCCCGATAACAAGATCTCTTTCCCCGGACTCACCCACAAACTGACTGCTGCCAGGATCATGCAGAGGCAAGGGGAGATGGACTGGAGAGAGACCTGTGGCAGCAGGGAAGAAACCCAACATTCATGAAAGAGAATGCTCTGGTTAGCTGCTGTTGATGCCCATATCTGGTTAATACAGGTATTTTTCCAGCATGCATTAATAGTGAACACAGATTTGTTCTCCTCCATGCCTTGTCCAGTGCCATCAGCAGGAATTACCCAAAGCGTGGGCTTCTGGCACAGCACCTTTCAGGGACCCTCCTTCCCTGGACCCAAAGCTACCCAAAACCTGGTGAGGCCAGTGCAAAGAAATGCTTGGAACCTTGGGAATATGGGGATCAGGAGCTGGAAGACTGGCTTATCCCTCCCCCAGGAGCAAACAGATGGGGCTGGGAACGATGGGACATAGCAGACCCTCCAAGAGCACCCTCCTGCTCTGCTGCAATCACAACAAAGTTTCCTCAACATCAGGCACCCACAAAAATCAAACCTTGAAATAAAAACAAACAGGTTTGCTCTGGTACACCCCAAATTGTGGGGAGTTCCTCAGGAGCAGGACTGCTATGCCAGAGCCAGGCCTGGTTTCTCTGCTTTGATGGCAGGGCCAAGGGGAGGAGGTGGGAAGAAGAGCCCACTAGCAGCCCTGTTCTTCCCACCTCCTCCCCTGGAGGACTGCAGGAGGCCAGTTTTGATTAAACTAATTAAGCCGGCTCCATTCAAAGAGCTCCAACCACATGCTATCAGGGGAGAGGAAGAAAATATGAAATTACAAGGAAAAAAGAGAAGTCTCCCCACAAGCCATCCATCCCCAGTAGATCCCTGATGGACACCACCATACTGGAAGATAAAAGCCCAGAAAACGGACTTGTTTTAGAGACAGGTTCAACCCTGAAGACCCTGCTCCTTCCAGCCACCAGGACCTACTAGGACACGTCCCACTTCCCATCACGATGACTGGTTTCCATTCCCTCCCAGCCAGTCCCAGAGGTAGCTGCTCCTCTTGTGTTAATTCAGTCCTCCACAAAGCCAAGGTCTACCAAACCATCCCCATCTTCCAGCCCCTTGCACACTCCCTCCCCTCCTTTCCCTTGAAGACATCAGGTTTCTGGAAGCATTTAATTGTGAGCTACAGTGAGGCTTCCTCAGGCAGTGTGGATCAGACTACAGGCCCTGCTCTCCCAAAATGTTTCACTTCCCCCCAGGGCAGCCACACCAGGGACCCTGCAGACTTTGCCTGGCTGGGAGAGAGAAGCATCACTTTTGCCTTCAAAGCCTTTCAACTGGAAGGAAAAAAAAAAATAGTAGTAACAAATATCAAAGCAAAGGCTTCCTCCCCTTTGAAGGGCAGGAGGGAGAGCAGCCGGGTGAGGGCTGGACCTGCCGAAAGCTGAGCGGGGACCCGGATCCTGCAGGGCTGGAGCACGAGCACTTTCCTGATGAGCTTTCACAGCAGCAGAATGATGCCTTAGGTGCAAAAACTGCATTGAAATTCAAATCGGGGTGTTGAACTCTCTCCTTCGCCTTGGGAAACCTCGGTGGAAACGCAGGATAAGGAGGACAGGATTTGATATGCTGGGGGGAAGGAAAGCAAGCTGCCCCATCCTACTGTGAGAAATGCTTGAGCCAAGGGGCGCTGGGCTTGCCAGTGTACCCCTCTTAAAGCTCTGCCCCACACCCCAAAAACCCCAGCACCGCACATTTCGCATC
Organism: Edolisoma coerulescens; assembly: GCA_013397115.1. Classification (NCBI taxonomy): domain Eukaryota; kingdom Metazoa; phylum Chordata; class Aves; order Passeriformes; family Campephagidae; genus Edolisoma; species Edolisoma coerulescens. Next base: position 981,928 of record VWZW01004024.1, read on the forward strand.
TACCCCTCTTCTCCCCATGCTGTTCCTGGTGGGGTTTTACTCAGGGTGTGGGGAAGAGAAGGGAGGGAGGGAGGAAGAAAAAGAAACCCCATATCATAATTGCTATATTAAAGAGAAATAGCAGGCAAGAATAATAAAGAGAGGTGTCAGAAGTGAAATACAGTAACAGACATTAAAAAAAAAAAAGACTACAGTTCTACGATGGGGGTGTTAATTGAACACAGAGCTGGAGAGAACAAAGGGGTGTTAAGGAAGAGAAGAAGGGGAAAAATCCTACCTCCTCCAAAGATCTGATCTGAGTTAAGTTTGGTGAAGATAATGCACAAGGAAAGGTAGCTAAGAGGCACCTTATATAGCTATTATGTTCTAATATTAAAAAAAAAAAAAAAGACAACAAACCCATTATTCAACAACAATTGCACAGCTAATCAGTGCTGTCTATAAATATTCCACTTTGTAAATCCCCCCATTGGTGCTACGTACATTTTTCTTTTAATCCTGAATTCCTTCAACACAGGAGGGAGAGGAAGGTAAGAAAGCAAAAATTGTGGGATTTCAAATGCAAAGTCAGGGTCTTTTTAAGAAGTAGAATTTGCCAGATGCCCTCACCTCCCCCAAATGAGCGGAGAAAGTGAAACGATGGGAAAAGCTCTTAAGGAGGAGGAATCAGATTAAACGGTCATATATCCTGTGCTCAGCCTCTCCCCACCGGTCCCCGCTGAACGAGATGGGAGTTGGGAAAGGCTCACAGCTGAAATAGATGCTGCTGCATTTTGACAGCAGATATTTTCCAGTTCGCCATCCAAGGACCCCACGTCTGCGTACGCCTTGCCTGATTCTTCTGCTTAGCTATTCTGCTCATGCAGAGAACAGCTTAAAAAAAAAAAAAAAACNNNACAAAAAAACAACAAACCAAGAGAGAGGGGAAAAAAAACAAGGAAAAAAACCAAAAACCCCAGCCATAAAGACAGAGCCCCTGCCTTCAAACTTTTTATAAATCAGCAATGCAATTTCCGATTTCAATCCCTATTGACGGAGGAATCAATTGTATTTAGGACAACAATGCCTCCCATTTCCATAATTATTATTCCAAAAAGCCAGCCAGCCATTTGAAGGCAGTCCTGCCCCTTCCCTCGCAACAAAGCGACCAACAGCATGTGAAAACACACCAAATGAACACCGACAACTTCGATGTATATTTAAGCGGCAATTTTTTTCCTCCCCTACATACTCCTGCCTGGATCAGACCTCTCAACTTTTATTACTTTTAAACAGACATCACCCCAAAACCAGCAATCTCCAGGTTTGCAGACAAAAGACAACCCACTGAGCTTTTTTTTATCATTACAATTTTTAAAAGTGTTAATAAATACTTTAAAATAACTAAAGAGCCCAAACGGAAAAGCCAATTCTTTGGCCTGTAGAGATGACCTATTTTTCTAAGAACTTTATGGACACTTTGGGTTTGCTCAAGACAAGGTTAACGCTATGAAATAGTAGCCATAATGTTGCGAGAGATGGTGGTAAAGTCCCTGTAAGGCTCTGGAGTCACTTAAATCAGGCAGCAGGGTAACCGAATGCACATTTCTGCACATCATAACGCCGGGGGGAAGATGTACGCACGCACTTTCAAACACCCACCAGTGACCACAAACAATCACCAGGATTTCAAACGCTACACATGCAAAAACCTGGGAAGCTAAATGGAAAGTGGGAAGCAAGAAGTTGGCTCAACTTTCACGCCGCTGCCTGCAAGCAAGGGGTAAGCAAACAGGCACGGGCAGTACCCTCGGCCCCAGAAAAAACAAGGCAAACTTCCTCCTAGCATTGGAGGAAGCAATAATTAAAAAAAAAAAAATAAAATAAACTTAAACCATCTGGCTGTTTGCTTTCTTATGAAGTGTGATTTTTGGGGACGCAGATGGGGGAGAGAGGAGGAGGTCTTTGAATTTGCAAAGTGAAAGAATTCACCGCAAACATATCCAAGGGTAGATAAACAATGCTCCAAAAGCCATCTCGAGTCAACTTCTCTGGAGACCTCCATAGCACAGTCCCATAGCCAAGTAACCCAGGCACAACAGCAACGAATAGCATTTATAAAAATGTAAACCAGCCCCAGTTCACACCTGAATATCCTTATTTCCAGCAGTATGCTTCGCCCTACACCATCTCTTTCCATTTTCCTTAGCAGACAGGAATTATTGCACCTCGTTACTGTGGGCATGCACAATTCCTCATCCCTCCCCAGCTCACCAGGACCTCACAGCATCGCCAAGCTCACCTGGCTTTTCCCACCAAGTTTGGTCCCAGCAGATTCCCCGTCCCTTAACTTTGCAACTGCGCTGATAGCTTTGCTGATAGCGAAGCTGAACTGAACAGTTACCCTGCCAAAAAGTGTCCCTGTGCAGGCAACGTATGCAGCATCAAACACACTTGGAGAAGAGACACACCAACATTCTTTGGCTCACACAAAATTAAAGGAGAAAGAGGGAAAAAGGAACTTGGTGGCTCCTATTTTTTGTGGAGGTGCGCAGGAGAACACTATAAAATCCTGAACATTTATCTCTACGCAGACTCTCTCAAGTTACAGCATAAGAATAGTTTGGAGGTTCCCATACCAAACCCACTGTTGGTTATTATGGGAAGTCTGCATGGAAGAACTCCTCGAGAAGGTCAGAGGCAGCCCCGCAGCCATGAGGACTCTGGAGAGTCGAATGCCATCGGTAGGTGCTTTGTCTGGGCTACAGGCTGCACAAACAACGCTTAACAAAGGGCCCTCTTAGTCATTTTATATATATTGCAAGAGTCAAGCAATTGTATTTTCAATCAGCTACTCATGCTGGGAGGTTATATATATATACATGTGTGTATATATATATATATATATACACACACACACACATATATATATATTTAAGAATGAAAAGAAAAAAAAAAAAAGACCCAGTTCAGGTTTCTGAAAGCTGTTCCCCTTTTATGTGTAACTATCAATGTATATCAACTGGGTGTGCAATCATATTTATTGTCACTTTCATTCATGTCATGCCCTTGCTTATATGGCTTAGATATGAATTATTGACTGTTTCAGTCCTTGTTGTAAAGAGGGGGGGAAGGGGGAGAAAAGTCAAGTACTTTGCAGCGTGCTAAAACAAGGCAGCTACACCGGCACGGGAAAGCCCACGGATCAACTCTGGTCAGCTCAGAAAGCCAACAGGAGAGACGAACCACCCCCCAAATTTCCATCATTCCCCCACTTTTTTTTTTAAATTTAAGACCAATTAAAAAAAAAAAAAGAGAGATTCCAACAAATACATTAAAAAGTGGTGCATGTTGCTAAATGTCCTTCCCTGAGCATCTGTTGTTTAAGATCACCCTTGATTGATGACTGCTATTTTTTAATTGTTGCTTTTAAAATTTAAATGCCCCCCTGGGATGTGCTATAAGTGTGTTAGTACATGGTAGGAGGTCTGGAAAGTGGGAAACAGCAGAACCAACACTCTCATGCCATTAGCTTCTAAAGAAGCCTGAGAACACCCCATGCCATAAAACAGTACCCTAAAGTAACTAACGATCTAATATATTGCTTTCACTAAAGGCAACTGACAACTCACTCTTACATGAGCTAGCCTGAATGATTGGCAGACAAGAGCATTTTAACCCTTTCTTTAAAAAAAAGTAAGAAACCTTTCTGTTCACCTGAATACTAATGGTAATAAAACGGCACAATTTCATTTTGTTGGGATTATTTCCCACACATCCACTCTGCATTCAGAATTTATTTTGTTTTTTAAACAGTGCCATGTCTGAAAGAAGAAACTAGAGCAAGACAGAAATTGCAAGGAGGTTGATTTTTTTTTTTCGCCCCAGAAAAAGCAATAAATAAAGAAGGGCTATACAATAGAAATTAAACCACGATTATTTTCTCTTCTAGACACAAACCACATCATGCAAGTCCACTGCCAGAAGCATTAAATACCAACGAGTTATTTCTCCCCACTTAAATACTGCTGCGTGGCGGGGGGGCGCACAAACTTGGTGGAATAAAACACCCAAAGAGCAAAAAGAAAAATAATACAGAACCAACAGCATTGATTTCCTACCTGTTTTTTCTTTGATTTCACACAAGACATTAAAAAGCGCTGGCTTCATCCTGTGGCAGTTTAAAGCATGTTTCCTGGAGAGAAAAGAAAAGAAGGGAGGGTGAGCTCAGGATGCCACCAGGAAGAACAACTTTCCAAATTCATGCTGGCTGGCGTGTGCATGCCAGAGGTGGGGGGGGGGAAGGGGGGCAGATTCGAGCCCCAAGTGCTGCAAACAGCCACCCACCCAACGCAGGGGAGATGAACATCACCAGTTTAGGAATGGCTTGAAAATTGCCTTTGCCACCAAGCGGCTCCACAGCCGGCGTGAGCCAGGCGATGCTCGACGGCAAAGGCAGCAGCTTTTAGGAGCCAAGCTCGGATCAACTGTCTTGTTTAACACAGACAGAACACTGGGCTCTCCCTGTCCCCCACCTCCAATATTACACCAGGCCATGTGCTTTATTAGGCTCGTCCTGTGAGGCAGAGGGGAAATAAACTCCTCCTTGCCCCAGTGCTCGAAACATTCTCTGCTTAGAGCTGTCAATTCAGGGAATTTCAGCACCCAACTTGGAGCACAGAAAGACGTATGGAGAGAAAACCCCATTCCTCTGCCTCCATGCTACTTACATCCAGCTTATTTGCAGGTGTTAAAATTTAATTCTTTACAACTGGGACAGTAAACACATTAAAAATCACAGCTGGCTGCTTCTGGGAAGGGGAGGGAATGCTATTCAACGCCGCTCCTTTCGGCTGCTGTTATTCCAGAGCTGACCGTTCTCCTGTAGGTTTTGAGGAGAGACTTTGGGGAGGGGGCATTTTAATTGGCTGGTTTTAAAACCCACCATGTGCCCACTGAGTCAAAGAAACAGTATGATTTAATTTTTTTCTCTTAAGCCATAGGGTGATTTAGCCAAGGGTTCAGTTGTACCCAGGGCTGTTGCTATCAGGCGCCGGTTACAGCGATTTCTGTTTACCAACCGAAATTACAGGCGAAAGATGATGTGAACATCTGGCAAACATTCACACTACTTACCCCACCACCCACAACATGTTAAAAAGATTTATATATCTGATGAAGTCTCTCAAAGGTATATACCCTTGCAGAACCACAACGTTCCCTTATCAGCACACCCAGATGGGTGCAGACATTTGGGTATACGCAAATCATGTACATATGGTGTAAGGGCCCTCTTACAAATAATGCTGGCACCTTGCATCTTCACAAAACTTAATTAAAAAAAAAAAAAGAAGAAAAAACAAAAAAAAAAAAAAGGAGGCAGCAAAACAATCGTGCAATAGTAGGACTGAAGGAGGAAACACAAAGCCAAACATTATTGATAAAGACAGCGTGTTTGCCAGCTCAGAATTAAAAATGATAATAATTTAAAAAAAAAAATTGAAAAGTAGTACTGTGAGGAAGCAGCTGAAATAGACCAGCAAGGCAAACCCATAAAACCTTCTCCTAGCTCTGTTCTGCTTTGGTTTTATTGATTTGATTAACTACACTAAATTATCCAGGCAGGAACACACACGATTCCTGCAACTTTCCAAAGAAAGAGCCCCTCACTGCCCCGGGTCTGGCCGGGGAGAGAGTGAACGATTTCCTCCTCCTCACGGCTACTCTGCCCCTGCAAGAACACAAGAAAAGGAATAAAATCAACCCTGCAACCAGCCTTTTCGGTAAGTGGGAGCTCCACAGAAGCTGTGGAGGCAGGGACGATGGAAGCTGAGGTTTGGGGGTACTTTTATCCTTCTGGAAGTTCCTGAGCGAGTTTTGGGGCTGTGCGGTGCGTTTTTCCAGGAACAATGTATTCTAGCAATCTGCTCCAACTCGGGGCATAAATAACAAGAGGAACGACAACACACCAAGCAGCTTTGCAGCCCAGAAGAAATATCAAGTGTAACCACGAATTCAGGGCAACTTTTTTGTTTTAATTCCTTTATATGAGGGACTTTTTTTTCCCCTCCCTCAACTTTTGGTAGTGCCTTTGAAAGAGCGCATTAGGTTTGCACTCCCCGAAGCTCAGGGCAATTCAGATACCGGCTCTTACAGCCTTATTTTTCCTTTTTAAATACATCTGCAATTAAGAACGGGGAA
>VWZW01004024.1:989865-1045758 GCA_013397115.1 Edolisoma coerulescens
CAGCCCCCCATCTCCCCTCAGCCCTCCCTGCCTCCCCTCAGCCCCCATCTCCCCTCAGCCAGCCATCCCACCACTCCTTAGCCTTCCTCCCCTCCTGTCATCCTTCCCCATCCCCTTGGCTCCCCGATGTCCCCTAGGCAGCCCCTGTGCCTCGCCACTGCCTCTCAGCCATGCAGCTGGCTCTGGCTCTCCAGACTGTCCCCAAATTTCCTGGGAACGACCAGGGTTCCCCCACCACTGTAGCCCCCAGGGAGATTCTTTCATCTCAGCCACCAGTGTGTCCTCATGGTGGTGTTTCTCTCACTAAACCTTGGACCGGATGACCCACTATGGTCCTTTCCAACTTAAGACTGATTCTGTGATTCTCTTCTTCCCCAGTGCAGAGCCTCCCCAAGCCCATCTTGCAGGCCAGCGGTGCCACATCCCACACTTGATGGCCCCTCAACTGCCCAAACAGCACAGGAATAGCTGGCAGAGATCCCAAGGCCACCAAGACCACCATTCCAACCTACATGCCACAGCACTCTGGAGAGGAAGGACTTCCCCAGTCCCTTTCTCTATTCCCTGGCATTTGAGACTCCTGTGTCTGGAAGGATCTCTGTAGGCATCAGCTGGTCAGCAGGCATGGCCCTGGGACTGGGCTGGCCTGCAAATTTGCATTTAAAAATGAATGAATAAAACAGCAATGGTGATTCAAGAATTTCTTGCATGGCAAATGGCTTCATCAGATTGTCTCTTTCTCAGATCCAAGGATGCCAGCTCCAGGTGCCTTGTAACACAAGGGAAGACGTGTCTAGTACCAGCTCCTGACTTAAGCACTGGTTGGGGAAAGACCCATCAGGTTCATTGGAGAGAAAAAAATATATAAGGCAATTTTTTTGCTTCCACTCTTCCTTTTTAATGAAACACTTTCCAGTGTTTTAAGCAAAACACAACTTTTCATGTTGAAATTTCCTTTCGAACCATTAAAATGTTTTAAAGCAGGTGAAGGCGCAGTGAGATGTTTTGATTTTTGTCGCTCTGAAATGTTTCACTCAACACATTCTTCATGTGTCTTGATTTGCCAAAATTTTTCAAAGGTTTCTGCTTTCTCACCCAAGACATATCTATATATTTTTTACTTTTTTGAAAAGGGAAGAAAAAAGGGAGAAAAAATATTATCATCTCCATGGCTCCACAGGAAACAGAACTGTATCCAAGAAACGAAGAGCCAAGGGACTCCTCTCCAAAGGTCCAAACTTTCAGACACTTAGTCATCCCTTCACTTGCTTGCTCACACACCAAGTCTAGACATTTGCTGTCTCGAACCTTGGCAGGGACTTCCACACCCCCACAGGTCAGCCCAGGGTCTTTTGGGTTTGATTTTGAGCGGCTCCAAGGACAGGCAGTGCAGCAGAGCTGAGCGTGCACAACGGGAAAGGGAGCATGATGACAGGGACATTGGGGACCATGGGATGCAGTGGCCTGCTGACCCTCCTGACTCTTGTTTTGAAGATCCTTCCCTATTTTCCAAGACACAGTGTGATGCCTCAGCACATCAGGCTGGAGAGAGCAGGAGCCAGGAGACCCTCCAGGGAGCTGGCATGGGTAGGATATGAGGCACACACAGGGTTGGTGAGCCCCGGGCAGCCCCATGGTGTCTCAGAGAGAGCAGGGCAGAGCAATCCAAGCTGCTCCAAGGGAAGCATCCCAGCACAGGACCTTGGAGGATCTATATGCCAGTGCAAAAATGGCAAGGATTCTGCCTCTGCTGTCTGCTGGAGTCTGTAAAATCCTTCCTGTCAGAGATAACTAATCCTGGGGCCTTTACAACACCTCTCCTGAAAAGCACATTTCATTCCTCTGTCTCCTCCTGCCTTCCAAGTGCATGAGATTGCAATAGGTATTACCGAAAATATTCCCCATGGGAGCCGACACTGGACTCCCTTAAAACCCAAACACCATCACCCCTCCTTCCCCAAGACACAACTGAGCACTATGCTCTATTATCTCTACACCCACTAAATCTTTCTGAAATAAAGAATAAACATTTCCACCACACATAGTGTAAGTGTATGTGCCAAGCTGCCTCGCTTCCTCTCCTCTGTGGTTATTATAAAGTGGTTTTGTTTCAATGGCATAGCAGATGGACAGCGTCCAAGTCTGGCGTCCCCACTCCCCCCAGTACGTCTAACGCTATCTTTGGTTTATCACAGATTCCTGCAGAAAATGTTTATGGGAGCCTCTTGTTTAAAATCTTGGCTGCATCACAGCATAATTCCTATTATTTATTAAATGAAAATCAAGCTGTTATTAATGCACCATTACTGTGGCAAAGTGGAGCCCTTGGAAATGAAGGCCAAACACACTTTCTGTTCTCCGAGCGCGAGGGAAGCATCCCACTGTCACCATTGCTCAACACTCACAAACCCACCGGGATGAGAAGCGGTTTCCTGGCCTGGGACTCCTTAAACATTTCCTTTTTACTGAAGAGAGATTCCTTTGCTTTGCTGCCCCAAACCTGACCTCCCAGAGCCAGACAGTGCACAGATCATACCTCACACCATCAGAGGAGCTCTACCTAAGACACCACTTTGGCCATGCCCTTCTTCATTCACCATGACCAAATTAATTTTCCTCCCTCTTCTGCAATTTTCCTCTAACAAAAAATTTTCCGTGGAAAACCCAAAGCCCTTTCTATTTCCCAGACAATCACAGTCCCCATAACACAATGAGCTCTATATAGATTGTCTCCTTTATATTGAAGTGTGGCACTGTTTACATTCCTAACTGGTTTTCAGAGGAAATTCTAAAATTTTCCTGGAAATGTCTTGTTGCTTTGAACTGATTGTTTATTTGTCAATTTAGTCATTAATCTTCTTCCTTACTCCTCTGGCTTTTGATAAGACAGAAAATGTCAAAGGAACGGGAAATAGGCTCAGAATTATTTCCCCTGGCAAAGGATCCCAGTCCTCAGAAGCAAAGGGAGTTTTCTCATCAATTTGAGCAGAGACATGGCTTCACTCCAGGAGCCAGGTTAAACCAGACTTCAGGTTTTTGCACGGCTTGTGGGTTAGACTTTAGGTCTTCTGGAGGGATCTCGACCTGGGGATCTCAAAGCCCTTTCAAGATGAGCTAAATACCACTGATCCCAGTAAAGATGAGAAGAGCCAGAAATATATTCCCACTCACTCCCTTTCCAGCCTCACCTTCAACCCCTGTGTCACACCAACTCTGCCACGGTCATGGTCTGTTCTATTAAGAAATACACGTCTTAATTAATACATTGCTTATTAATATTACCTATTCATGAAATTATTATAAATAATCTGACCACAGGCAAAATCCTACAACCACAAGAGAGGGGAACAAATTCTGTTCATGCTAAAATTTGTGGTATCTAAATTGTTTGTTACTTATTCAAATACAAGTAACAAAATTCCTACCACCAGAAGTTTACTAAAAAGAAAAATGTCTTTTCCCAATAGCTGACATAAACATGTAAGTGCTACCAAACATATTTACATGTTTGAAATAGATGGTATAATTACAATGAGTTATAGCCAATATTCAGACTTTCCCTGGCTTAAATGCTACCTTCCGATACAGCACAGCACATCCTTTAATTGTGATCACGTGCTCTTTCTTAGAGACTGCTGCAATTTTTTTCCACAAAAACAACTATAATTGAAAAGAAAATGGCATTGTTTAAAATAAATTGTCTACCCTCCTGGAAATAAACAGGTGACTTCCCTTACAGAATGTCCTATTTCTGGGACTTCTGTATCAGAGCAAGCCATCTGCAAAATCATTTTGGACATTTTTCCAGACCCCAAACTTGAATTTCAGCAAGGAAATGCCATTTTTCAAGACAGAAAAAAAAAAAAAAATCCAACAAGGATTTTGAAAACAAGTCAGGTAAAAGCTATCAGTAGAAATAGCAACAAAAGCAGTCGTAGAGTCCTCCAATAAAAGCAGGTCCATTCCAGACTCAACAAAAAAGGTCTTTTACCCTCTTTCAACCAGTACTGATGTTCCTCAAAGGATACAAATAGCTTTTAAATTCACTTTTATCTAGAGAGTCTCACATTTGTGCAGTGCTTAAAAGAAGAGAAAAAGCCACATTAGAGGTACGAACACATGACTGTATTCTACAGCTTCTCCATGAGCTCTCACAAGTCAAGCCTCCTAATGGGACCTCAAGACATCTTCATCACCAGCAGGATGGGCTCTCTTTTGTAGGAAGCCCATTTTTAGATGATTTACCAAGAAGGTATATCCCAAGCCTTCTTGTACAGACAGGGATATGGAGAGCCAAGAGAAAGAAGGGCCTTACCTCTGAAACCACCAGCAAGAGCCAAGGTTCTCACCCAAAGGTCTCAAGTAATACCTGCCTTGGTCACAGTGTCTGACAGAAATCCCTGTTGCCTCACATGAACTAGAGGTAACAAGAATGAGTTTCTTTGCATCTCAGATGCAGACTCACGGTTTTTGGAATGTTTTCCACCACACCACCTCCCTTCAAATGGTCTTTATGGAGTTCATCTGCAGTCAGAAGTTGGTTTTCCTCTCCTGAGTTTTCCATGGATTTCCCAGACTAAGTAAGGCTGCCACTGAAGAGGCTCAGCTAAGGGTTTCTGGTATCACCTTCATAAAAGGGGGTCTAAGGCCATCCCCAAAGACAGTTCTCACCAGCCCTGAGCTGAGGGATAGAGCCAACACCGTCAGCCCCTCTGCAGCACTACAGTTGGTGAGAAGTGTCCTCCCATGCGAAGGTCTGCCAAGGAGCCCCTTGCTGCTCCCTGAGTCAGAGCCCGGCTATCCCATGCTCCTCTCAAGCTGGCCATCAGCACAAAGCACTGAGCAAAGAGGTCACAGTGAGAGACGCAGGTCTCCATGGTGGTAAGCAAGCCAACAGCTCCAATTTACTGAAACGCTTTTCAATAAAACCCCCCCTGCCCCTGCTTGGCTTGTTCACAGATTCCTTCAGTCTCTCTCCTGGGGGGTTGACCCATTGTTCCTGCAGGCTTTCCTATTATCAGCTGTCCCATCCTTTTTGCACAACTGCTGTAGTTGGACCTTAGCCTTTCATTTCATTTTCATTTGGCTTCTTCCCCAACTTCCCATATTTGAGCGTTTTGCTTATTATCAGTCTGGTCCCTTCCGTACTTTGCTCAGCTCCATTCTACTAATTGGTTTGAGTATGGATCCAGCATTCCCTAAAGGAGAGTCACCTCCCCTCACACACCAGCGCTGCCACGCATTCCACACCCTCCCCAGACTCCCAGAGCAGGAGCAACACCTCTTCTTCAAAAGGTGCTGGTGTCCTTGGACTGAACGGGTCTGAGACAGTGATCGATATAATCACTGATATATGATTGTGTCCCATATTGGTTTTTCACAGCCCAGGAAACACGTCCCCTGGCAGGCCCTGAAGGTTGTAGGACAGATAGGCTTCAAACCAGACATCCATTTTCACTATTGCTTTTATCAACAGCTTTCCCTGTAATATCCTTGTATTGCACACAGCCTTGGGAAGCATCCAGTTTAGAATACCCAGCAGCCTAAAACTAGGATGCCCACTTTAATTCCTATGAATTGAAAATATTTGGATTCTAGCATGGTCAGATGAACCAAAGCTGCTTGCACCACCCTTGTCAATGACCTTGTCTTTCCAGAACACAAGTCACCACTACTTCCCTGTGGCTCCCAGGCCATAAAGAGGTGTCAAAACCACTTGCCTCTGCCTGTGACTACAGAAGCAGTGCTGCAGAGAGAATAACCACAAATCACAGCAGTAGCTCTCCCAGACCCAACCCAAGTTCACAAAGGACTTTTCTTTGCTTGGTCGACTAGGCAGAAAACCTACAAAGCTTAATTTCTTACCACGCTTTCCCAGGAGGAAAAAATCTCACCTCGAATTGCTGTCAAGTTGCATATCGTATCCCACCCCAAAAAGACTTGGGCAGGCTAAGCCCGGAAGAAAGAGGAACTATCAAAGGCTGCTTGTTTGATAAGGGCACATGTACACTCCAGCAGCACCTGGTTACTGTGGGACATGTGGAGCTGGAAGCTGAGCTGGGGGAGCAGCTTGCCCTTCCTAGGCACTGTTCTCCAGAGGGGAAGCCAGAAAGGGACAGGTTGTCACCACCTCTGAAGCAGAACAAAGCCTGCAGAGCAAACACTGTTCACATCTTGCAGTGAGCCCAAAGCCACCTACACTCACATTCCAGGAGTGGCACACCAGTGCCATCAGCTCAGCACCTGCCGGGCAGGGAAAGCCACAGCCCTGAGAAGGGAAAGGCAAGTTCACTGGGATTGTGGCTTTGGATGGAGGTCCTGTTGAGCCAGAGGAGGTGGAGCTGTTGGACACTGCTCTGGAACGAGCCTTCAGCTTCCCACACTGGCCTATTTAGCAGCAGCTTCAACCTTCCCAGCCTCCATTTAGTGAACACAAAAGTAAGGGTGTCCAAGGGATGGGGACAGAGGGCTGGAAAAATGATGGTGGCATTCTGGTCCTGGCAACAGGGAAGACAAAAGGACACATAAAAATCAAAAAGCTACTGGCAACTCTGACATGCTTCTTTTTCCCCAGTCTCATACTGGGGAAGGTCCTCAAAGGATGTAAATTAATAAATCTCATTTGAAGCAGTGCCAATTTAACTCACAGTAAAGAGCTGGCTTTCTAATTTTTAGAAATTTAACTCACAGAAGACCTGGATTTCAAGGTCCAGGCTGGGAAGATCCCACTTGGCTCACATTGCCCTGGCCTCAAATAAAAGAGCTGAAACTCCTCCTGTGTTCCAGGCTGTCCAGCCCCTTCTCCCGGCTAAGTGTTCTTTCCCTGGTTGGATAGTCTAGTTCCAAAGCAATAGAAGAATCAGGACAGAGAGGAAGAGAGTGAAAGAGTCCAAGGAGGAGCAGGGAGGAGAAGAGCCATCCCAGGTCCTCACCGTTCCCATGGAACAGGCAGTATCAGGCTTTCCAGTGGCTGGATAGGAATGGTGTGAGGGGAGAGAAATGGGAGCAGTGTTCTGGGAGATGCAACCTGCCATGAACAGAGGGGAAAGGGAGGAGAGGCAAAGGTCATCAGTCCCTCTCACAACTGATATGCCTGACCTGGGGCCATCCCAGGGGTGGGCAGCAGACACAAAAGCAGCAAAGGGCTGTGTGCTCACCCAAAGTGCCCTGTACTTTCTCCCCAGGCATGCAGGGCACTGTTTGGCATGTTAAACCCCTCCTAGGCCAGGCCTTTTACTGCCTCAACTGCAAAGCCCTGGTCTCTGCCCCAGTCTGCTGAATTCCAGTTAACCCTATCTCCCTTCCCAACCTGCTCAGTGCTTAGGACTGGGAATGCAAACCACCCCACAAAGACATACTCTCAGCATCCAGCCCTTTCTATTCCCACTTGTTCCTCCCATTCAGCTGAGACAGAGCCAGGCTGAAGAAGAGTCAGACTCCCCGCATGGGCACCAAGGCTCACTGTAAAGCAGTGAGACCAGTTCCTAGGGCTTGGGCTGGAGAATGGAGAAATGCCAGGCACGTCTCCTGACACCTCAGCAGCCTGCCAGTCTTGCGACCTGAAATCAAGGCTGTCAGGGAGTGCTCAGAGCTAATAGCAGTGGTTATTTGCATTCAAGCTAAGGGGCTGGCTCGGAAGCTTTAGGCAGTCACTGTTCCAGATAACAAGAAAGGGAACTCCTTGCACACATGCACTGGACACATCTGGCCAGCTGCTGCTCCTGGGCAGTGCCATGTAGTTGAAGTTGGAGCAAAGGCAGAGCTCTATGAAAGAGAGGAGTTCTTTAAGCTGCAAAAAACACTTGCAGCAAAGGCAAATATTATTATTATTTCCTACTTTTTTTCTTTTGTACCCAGAGAGAGAATTTGTAATACGGAATCAGAGGTTCTCCTTAAAACAAGAAATTAATGTATCTAGTCTTCAGCTGATATAGGGCTAGATGGGTCCTTCATAGGGGTAGAAGAATGGTCTTGGCTTTGTGTTAGAATTGCAGCAGAAAAAAACTGTAGCGGGACACAAGAATCCTTTCATGATGGACTAAAGAAAAAAAAAAATCAAATTTCTGAATCTTCCCATTAGACAAGCGTTTCTGCAGGAGCATCTCTTCCCACTTGCTCAAACACTTCCTGTGGCCAAGGAGTGGTGACGGTCTTTGTTGCACACACATGCACACAGAAATCCCACACAGGCTCTTCCCATCCCGTTTCAGGCAGTACTTCCCAGGCTGTATCAAGCGCAAAGTGAAATCACCTGCAGAGTGTCGCTTTAAAAGCCACGGAAGTGCAGAGAGCAGCACCAGCAGCAGTCAATAGCAATTTCCACCGCAGGGTCGATACCATCTGATGGCTGTGTAGCTGTAAAGATTGTTTCACACACATATCAGGAGGTGGGCAGGGGCAGGAAAAGTGGAATTGGTTTTAATGATTGCAGGATTCAAAGTACTCCTGGCTCCCTCTCCCTCTTCTTTCACAAGAAATACACGCACAAAGAGTCAGAAATCAAATTTCCAGCCTTGTCAGTTCCTATCACACCAGCTCCCCAGCTTGGACTCCTTCCCAGTTTGCCAGGGAAGCTTCTTCTAATCCACTGAGGAGAGCATTACTGGGAGAAGGAGCTGCAGTCTGTGTCCAAACTTCCCTGCAGCCTCAGGTCATTAGCTCCACTGCTTTGGACACCGAGCTACAGCAGAAGCGCAGCTCTCAGGTTTACACCCAAAGGCTTTCCAGATGAGGGTAATTTGCACTATTTTACCTCCCCAGACAAGATCAGCATCTCGTTTTGTTAGATTCTGGATGGGCAGCGAATATTCGGCGAGCACAAACAACTAAACACAACCAAGAGGGAGAGTACCCCTTTTGCGGAGAAAATGTGTGAATGGCTCTAGCCTAAAAATAATAGCCCATTGTGTTTCTGCTGCCTCATAAAGCGCTTTTCAGCCGCTGACTCCAGGGGCAACACATGAATGATCGTGTCTTGGTCAATGTTAAGAGCATTGCTGTGGGAGGAAGGAGGACGGTTCTACGGCCTGGGGTTCCCAGGGCTGGCCCCGCCGTCCCAGCTCTGTTCCTCGGCTCCTTTCAACGTGCTCAAATACCAGTCACTGCTTCTGTTTGCCTTGCACTGTCTGTCCCCTGCCTGAGGCACAGACTCTTTCTTACAGGGTTTCACTGGCTGGAGCTCTGATCTCTGCTAGGATAACCTCTCAAATGCTTCTGCGGTAAATGAAAGTCAAGACTGTTTCACAGAAAATAATGAACACGAGTTTGATTCTTTGTTTTCTAATTCATTAATTCACTGAATTAATGCCTCTAAACACAAACTTCTCCCTTGCCATCACATAAAAAAGCGAGACAATTGTCCAAGGAGCTGAGCTACTACCAGTGTCTCTCCTGACCCTTGGCACCTGGGTACCAGAACAGGAGCAGAGCTGGGCATCTTCAAGCATTGCCCTCTGAAAACTGGGGCAAAGCAGCTTCTGCACTGTTCATCAGGGTGTGCCAGATGGACACAACCTACCTCCTCTCTGCTCCTTGGATCATTTCATAAAACACAAGTCACTGGTGTCTTACATGCCCACCATGGAATATTTTATTGACAACCTCATTTAGGCCTTATGTGATAAGTTTGAAACAAATACAATAACCACAGGTGTATGCTACAAACGGGGCTTTCCTTCACCTTGTAGGAAACATGAACCTGTACATGTGGAACACATGGACACACACATCCTTCCCTTTTTTTTCCCAGCCCCTAAGACATCAGCCCTTATTTGCTGCAGCTTTTAATTTCATTCAGTAAATAGTCAAGCATTTCAGGGCCTGACCACCACCTTGATTCTTTTATGGAAGGGATAATACATAACAAAATCTATAGGGGGTTGGAGAATGCTCCCAAACTCCCAGTCTCCAGAGTCCTTTTAGAAGCAGAAATGACAGATAACAGTACCCAAACCCTGAAGTATGGAAATGGTGAATGAAGTAGATCTTCACTGCAAGGGCTGGAGAAATTTAAGAGGGGCAGGCTGCAATTAGGATGACTTACTTTAAATCAACAGAAAACCAGCTTGGTTTAGCCACCAAAGGTACTGTTGCCCTGGATCCAGCTTCACAAATTTCTTTCCTGTGAAGAAATATAAAGAGAGGAATGAATTTAGGGGAAACACATAATTTCAATATTTTTAGACAAGACATCATGCTGTTTCAGTGTGAAACGTTCCTGGTTTATACCCGGAGTGCCAGGAGACATGGGGAGGGTGACAAACGCAGTGGGAAGACAAAGAAAGCTGAATCCGTGGGATTGCTAAAGCACGTTAGCTCAGCTGAGAGAGGCTGACACAATGCAGTGGACCTCTGAACCTCAAAGGAAGCCAGAAAATAAACTCCATCTCTCTCCATGTGCATGACACTGATGGTAAGGCCACTTGTGCCCTTCAGCCTGCCCAGCAACACAGAAGAACCTGCAGATGATGAAGACTCAAAATTCAGAGCTGTCAAGGCCATATAGGCCACCCACATTAACTAAACCTGCCCTGGTGCTGTGCAGATAGAAGAGCTGTGGGAATTTCAGGTCAGTGTTTGCCTTGCCTGCAGGAACTACACAGGATGGAAGGAGGCACCCCTGAGCCCCATGGTGTCTCCTCAGCATGTTTGCATCTTTGCAAATTAGCCACCAAGCCAGCATCTACCACCTCTTCTGCCCACAATAAAAAAAAAAAACCAACACAGAACTCCTGATGCCTTAAAAAAAAATCCCCAAATTATTATTATTTTTGTTTGTCTTTTAGGTGGCATTTTCAGGTTTCTGAAAAAATAAAAAAAAAGAGAAGGTCCTTGTAATGGTGCAAGTCCAGAGGCTGGGACTTTAAATAAAATCCCACGCACTGGGAGATGCTCAAGGCAGTGGCGAGCACAGCTTCTGGTCTGCCTGTGCTCAACCCTGCAAAAGACTGAAAGGGCTCTGTCTGCTCAGCAGTCAAAGAAAATCTTCATCGTGACTTAATCCCAGATACCACAGAGTGAAAATAGCTGAGATTGGCATGTTTGTTAGGCTCGCAGGTAAAAGGCACAGTAAGCAGCAAAACCCAAAATAAATAGTGAGACTTGACAACACTGAGCAAGGGAACCTTGCATAGGAAATAAAAGACAATTTTGAGTGGGGAGGATAGTTAATCAGGAGGTCCAGTTACCAAGGGAAATGGCAAATTCATCATCAGTCAGAGGTCGTGCATGGGGACTGGATGTCTTCCAAAAAGCAACACTCTGGTTGAGGAACAAGTTTTTGTGCCCAAGAGCATCCCTCAGAAGAGAATACCACCCACTATCACAGCCTCTGTGGGTGGCTGGCCTGAGCTGCCAGGCAAGAGGGCGAGGGGCACGGTGCTGCAGTCACAGCCCAGCCTCTCCCCCTAGCCTGACTCCCCCAGGCTTACCGAGGCTGGTTTGGGGGCCCAGCCAAGCCCTGAAACCCTGCACTGACCATGGCCCTTCTCCAGACACCCTGCCCAGGCCAGGCTCCGAGTCACAGCCTCGGTCACAATCAGCCCCAGCGTGGTGCTCCTGGCCACCCTGGCAAGCTGTGCTGGTGACCCTGCTCCAGGGCACTGCCTGCCCATCACAGCCAGCAAGCAGAATAATTATCTCTCTTTCTTTACTGGTTTTTGTCCCTGCATCTGCTCCTTCTTTCCTGTAGCTGCCATGCAAACCCCAGCCCAAAATACACGCTCTGGCTTCCATTTACCCTTTCAGGCGGTTTCCTTGATGCCCAAGATGCTGATTTGAACTGACCTCTCTCTCAATGCTGCCTTACCACCAGCTTGGCTCCCCATCCCCCTTGGAAGCACACACAAAAATCCAAGGGCAAAGCAAAGCGGCTTTGGCATCCCTGATGTGCTCCTGCACACCTTGATCTCCCGGCTATCACATGGGAGAAAAGCAAAATGGATCAATCTCTGACTTCCAGCTTTGACTGAAGACAGCAAAATGCCGGTTAGTACATCACAGCACCCCAGTCCCTGCTTGGAGGTGACTCCCCACATCCCAAAGGGCAGAGGTGTGCTCTCTCCCCTCCTTCTGCACCAGTCAGTATGGCCAAGTTAAACAGGTTTCCGCAGAAAGCAGGTGCCTGCAGCTCATGCTGCTTCCATGACCCTTGCAAATCCAGTCTCTTGAGTGAATGGCTTGTTTGGAGAGAGCCCTCCGTTTGTTTGTCTGGGCTCTAGTGATAATAGCTCTAATTTATCTCTGAGCTGGGCAGGCATGTCTAATGTGTTTGAGTATTTAGAAGCACTACGGAGGTTTCATTTGGTCAATTGTTTCTTGAAATCCTTTCCCACACACAGAACAGCCATGCAAAGGTGGAACTGCTCCACTGCAGGCAACCACGGGAGCTGCAGCCTGTGCTGCCTGCCTGGAAAGGGCACCCACACTGGGGCAGCTGGATCCAAGGGAGAGGAGGCACAGGGAACACAGAATCACAGAGTGTCCTGTGTTGGAGGGCACCCACAAGGATCATCGAGTCCAACTCCTGGCCCTGCACAGGACCATCCCCAAGAGTATTGTCCAAACATTTCTTGAGCTCTGTCAGGCTTGGTGCTGTGAGCACTTCCCTGGGGAGCCTGTTCCAGTGCCCAACAACCCTCTGGGTGAAAAACCTTTTTTCTAATATTGAACTTAAACCTCCCCTGACACGACCTCAAGCCATTTCCTCAGGTCTTGTCACTGGTTACCCCAGAGAAGAGATCAGTGTCTGCCTCTCCTCTTCCCCTCACAAGGAAGTTGTAAACTGGGATAAGACCTCCCTTTAGTCTCCTCTAGCTGAACAGACAAGTGCCCTCAGCCACTCCTCATACAGCTTCCCCTCAAGGCCCTTCACCATCTTCATTGCCCTCCTCTGGATGCTCTCTAACAGCTTAATATTTACATATATTGTGGCACTGAATATTCAAGGTGAGGCCACGCCAGTGCAGAGCAGAGCAGAGCAAGACAATCCCCTCCCTGGCCCAGCCTGCAATGCTGCGCCTGATGCCTCCCAGAACACGGCTGACCCTCCTGGCTGCCAGGGCACTGCTGACTCATCAACCAGGACTTCCCATCAACCAGGACCTCCAGGTCCCTTTCCATGGCACTGCTTTCTAGCATCTCATTCCCCAGTCTGTCTGTACATCCAGGGCTGCCCCATCCCAGGTGCAGAATCCGGCAGTTTCTCAGAAATTAAAGACCAAGCAGACAACCTTTGAAAGGGATAATGAAAAGTCTGGAACATGGCATCACATCTCCTCCTGCTTAGACCTTCCAGCCATGTTTGCTTTAGCATCTCCTCCATGGAGGCACATTCCATCTCAGCCCAGACCGGACAGGGTTATCGTGGTGTCTGCAGTGGGAAATACACACAGCTGACCAGCACATTGTACCTAACCTTAAATTAACTGCACTCCAAAGTCCACTCCAGCTATAACCAGACATCAGCTCAAGACCCCTAAAGTTGGGTCCCAGCAGAAGGGGTTAAGCTGAGTCCGTGCTAGGGAACAGTGGGACGAGGTCACAGGTGGAGTGTTTCATCCAACCACGGAGTTACAGCTCAGGACTACAGGGCTGAACGTGCTCGCGCACATCACCTGCGCTGTGCCAGCAGCCTGCGTGTGCTTCGGCCCGTGACAAATGCAAGGTCACGTGCTTCGCCTTAAATCACTTTCGTGGAGGTTTCAGCAATTCTCTTCATGCCATTTCAGCTAATTTTAGCTGCGAGCCAAGAGGCCGTTACTGAGGTTCAGCTGACTGGTGGCAATTTATCAGGTCACCCTGTTGGGTAGGGAGCCCGATCCCGCTCAGCTCTCCACTCTCCGAGCACAGAAGCAGGAGCCAGACCTGTAACCTCAGAGCAGTTTAAGGGAGCATTAGCACAAACAAGCCCACATTGCTCCCCCGTGCCTGTCGTCCACCGAGATGCAACCAGTGCCCGGGTGGAGCATGTTGGGCATTGCACAGCCAGGAGGAAATGACGCTGCAGCTCCCCAGCTGCAAGCATGGGGCTAATTTATAGAGGCCGAATGTAATTACTTACCCTGGCACACAGCCAGGACACCAAGGTTAACACCCTTGCCCTCGGTAGAGTGCCAGGGGAATGTCAGAGGGATGCTGCCAAGTCATTTTATACACCTCGACTTCAGGTGTTGGAAACAGCAAGATTTAGCAAGGGCCAGTCAGGAGGAAAAGGGTTGTCATAGAATTTAAAAAAAAATTTTGAAAGAAAGGATCTGCTTTCTGCTTGGCTGTTTGTTTACTGTGCTGCACCAGGGATCCAAGTACAGCAGTCCTGCAGAAAAGTGAGGACTTGCAGATGCCTCCTTTGGTTGCTTTGGAAAGTTTTGAGCCTCTCTTGGCTTTGATGGAGAAATCTTGTGAGGCCTTGAAATATATCACCTCATCTCTGTCCCTGAGCTCCCCATCCCTGTGATGGCCTTGGCAGTGTCCGAGCTGTCAAGTCCTGGAGCAAGGGCTGGCACAGACACCACATCTGTGCCGCGCTGGCTGGAGCGCGTGCTCGGCTCCACAGACTCCTACGGTGCTGGCAAAAGTTTGTCGTGGCTCTCTCTTTTTTCTTTTTTTTTTTTTTTTAACATGGGTTTAAAGCCAATTGAAATAGCCCTTGTTAAAAATAAAAGGCACCAAATTTAGCCTTCCTTCCCTCTTCCCCCGCCACCTCCCATTTCCTGGAGTATTTGGAACAGGCAGCTAGTTGGGAGGCTTTTCCCCAGGGGTTTTGTCTGTTATTTATAAAGCTCTGATGAAAAAATGCAAAAGAAAGAGAAAGAAAAAAAAATAAATCAACTTCCAGGTGACCTCTTTTCTTCTGCAGCAGCTCTGCTCCCCTGCAGCAACGAGGCATTGCAGCAGCCACAGCTTCAGGGACCATATCCAGCATCCTTTGGGGTCAATGCAATCCTGGACTCTGCCTTCCCTGAAGGTTCTCTCCAGCCCCCTCTCTGTCCTTCAGGGATATAGCAACGAGGGACATAGTTCCCTTCATTTAAGCTTTACTAGTTTAGCAAAAAATATCACAAGTCCCCACCTCTTCACAAGCACCATGTTACTGGCAGTTGTCCCTGGAACGTACTGGTTGGGATGACTTATCATAGAAACATAGAATTGTTTGGGTTGGAAGGGTCTTTAAAGATCATCTCATTCAGTCCCTCTTGCCATGCTAGGGACACCTTCCATTGGACCAGGCTGCTTAAAGCCCTGTCCAACTTGGCCTTGAACACTGCCATGGATGGGGCAGCCACAGCTTCTCTGGGCAACCTGTTGCAGTGCCTCAGCACCCTCACAGGAAATAATTTCTTTCTAATATCTAATTCAACTCTGTCCTCTGTCAGCTTAAAGGCGTTCTGCCTTGTCCTATCACTCCCAGTTTCTCTCTCCAGCTCTTTTTTAGCCACTTTAGGTACTGGAAGGTGCCCTGAAGTCTCCCTGGAGCCTTCTCTTCTCCAGGATGAACAACCCCAAATCTCTCAGCCTGTAAAAACCCTTCTGGCCTTCACCTTAGCCCATAACCCCACACAGGAAAGGGCAGGGCAGGACACCAGTCCCTTTACTCTCAGTCGGTCACCTTTCCAGCAGCAGGGTGAGGACAAGCATGGCAAGAAGAGCAGCAATCCCTGTGGAAGGGCTGGGACCTCTGTGTACTCCACTCAGCCTGGCAGGGAGCTGGGAATGATGCCCTTAATGGAAGCATTAACCCATGTTCCCAACTCCTATGGCTGCAGGGATGCATATCCACATATTTATCTATATGCACATGTGTGTATGCACTATGGCATGCATACGATGCACATTGAGATAAATAATATTTTGAGAACAAACATTTCATTTTAAAAGTCGCTGTCTGACAACAAGTTAATTATCTATCATATCATCTCTCAAACCCAAACATTTTGAAAGCTAGGAAATAACTAATTAAGATCATCATAAATCTTGCTCTGTCTCACAAGCCCATTTTCCTAAGAAATAGGAAGAAATATATATTTCATCACAATGCAACATCCGTAACTCTGACCTATAAGATATTAATGACTAGTTCATGTGGCTTCTCTATCTAAACACTTTCTTGCAGAGGTTACTCTAAGGAGGCACAGGATAATTATTTGGTAACTCTCTCCTTGCAACTTGTCTTCCAACGAATCTGTAGGCAGAGATATTTAGGAGGAAAAAAAAAAGACAACATTAGAATCTGCTTGCCTAACATGAGCCATGTGACTTCCTTGGATCCCTTTTGTTTTGAACCAGGACAAATCTTAAGAGGGACATAATTCACTGCTCCCAGCTATAGCTTTGCTCCCTCTTCCAGACAACTGCTCCCAATAGGCTCCTTAAACCCAGGTCTCTACTCACACCTGTGGCTTTTCTTGGATGCCTGTTTGGCCACAGCTTTGGAGAACAGCTGGTCATTCCTAGAAGACAACTTCAGATTGATCCTGGAGAGGTAAATGAAGCTCACTAGAGAAGATGCACAAAGTTAGGGCAGAACTACAACACTATTAATGCACTCAGAACAACTGAAGAGCTTAAGGACTTGAACATGGAGGAAGTTTAATTTTTTTTTTTATTAGTTAGAATGTGAAACCCAGGTAGGACAAGCATTCAAGCAAGGCTTTGAGCCTGGAACCGTGTTTTATAGGAAAACTGTGTTCACGCTTATCATCAGGACTACAAAGGAAAAAAGATGAGGTGGGGGAGAGATCAGCAAAGGAAGATACATCTGGAAATCAAGAAATACAGGAACAAAATGAAAGTTGGCAGGACTCAGGGAGAGTTAGACCTTGAAGGGGAGACAGAAACACAGCAAAAAGTGTTTTTATATCATAAAAGGAGAACAAGAGAAAGTACGGCTGCACCGCACCTATGGCGGAGGTCTATGTTCAAGTAGTTTGGACATGGCACCAAGAATAAATCAATGCTTGGTGCCTGGCGAGGGCAAAGGCAAGGGCAAAATGAGGGCAAAATGTAGAAATAACAACAATCCTTACCCATGTGATGGTGCAGGGCAGAGGGAGGCAGATATTCCTCAGAGTCCATCACTTTGTGAGCCAGCAGCCAAGTCACCCTCCATAATCACAGGGTAGGAGTTGTAGCACCTTCGCGCAGCTCTGCCAAGGTCAAGGGGCTGCAAGGCCTCAAAACAGGTTTGAAGTTGGGATCATTTGGACTTAGAGCTCACTACATGGAAAATGAGCCAAAACACAAAATTCTTCGTGCAAATTTGTATCTCAGTGGGCAAATACCCGAACCAGATAAAGCAGAAGGATCAGACTTCAGATAATGATGCCCCATGGGACACATCCCATTGGAGTGGGAGGTTGGGGAGCATGGGGCAAGGGACCAGGAAGCAGAGAGGGGCAGAGGAAGGTTAAGCTGAAAGACTGCAGAAGTGTCTGCAAGACCATGTGCTTCCTTTGGACACAAAGAGCCACCTCCAGCCCAGCAGCTGCCAAACACCAATTCACCTCCTCATCCGTGAGCCAGGGAACCTGCAGGAGCAGGAACTCCTGGCCTTGGAGCAGAGGGGGCTTTGATGCAGTCCAGCATGGGTATTTAAACAGAACACTGTATACACGGAGGCTCTTCCACTGTTGAAGTAGGCCCTGATTTTGTGAAGGGCATGTACAAGCAAATTCAAGCTAAAGGAAAGAAAGGCCCTTTTTATACTGGAATTAAAACGTCTAGACAGAGCCTTTCTGGTGTAACTGGACCTACATACACTGATCATGGTACACCTGATAAAACTTCCCAGGTAGACAGGGACTAAGAAATACTTTGGCAGAAACTGCAGCAAAAGCCATTTCAAAAGCCTTTAATCTCGAGAATTACTTACGCTATGTAATGAAGTCTGCATTATGGCTGTTGATTACATGGAGCCTGAACACTAGAAAGCAGGAGGATTTTCTTTGGCATCACAACAGGAATCCACGGCGTAGGCAAGGCTGGCCCTCAGCGTGAGGTCATATCTCCCTCTAGCTGCTGGTCCCAGGGACTCAGCAGCCTTTGACCACCCAAAGCTTGCACAAACCCTGACCTCTCCTGCGAGCTGGCGCTTCCAGTGCTGCACGTCTTGTGGTCACTTCCTGCTGGCTGCAGTGCTCCTCCAAGGAGTGCAAAATAGCTCATCCTTTGGAGAGAACATACTGCAAAAGGGAGGTAGAGAATCCAAGAGTAAAAGCCACAAGGTCGATGGCTTCTTCAAAATAAGCCAGTGTACACTGGCCAGTGTGATGTGCAGAGCCCAGGACCCTCTGCAGGGGAGACATCCTACGCCAGGATACTCATCACTTATCACAGAATCACACAATGGTTTGGGTTAGAAGGGATCTTACATATCATCTTGTTCCAAGCCTCTGCTCTGGGCAGGGACACCTTCCACTACCCCAGGTTGCTCCAAGCCCCATCTAACCTGGCCTTGAACACTTCCAGGGATGGGTCATCCACAGCTTCTCTGGGCAACCTGTTCCAGTGCTGCACCATCCTCAGACTAAAGAATTTCTTCCCAATATCTAATCTAACCCTGCTCTCTGTCAGTTTGAAGCCATCACCCCTTGTCCTATCATGACAGCCCCTTGCCAAAAGTCTCTCCAACTCTTTTTCCAGGCCCCCTTCAGGTACTGAAATCTGGTGGTAGTGACTCCTCCTGGCAGGTGCCAACCAGATGATCAACAACAACACCCCAAAAAATAACAAAGAAAAAACTTTCCTTCTCTGCAACTTATTTTCTTTGAATACATCGGGACATGTAAGTTCTCTAGAAGCATGAACAGGCTGGGAGGAGCAAGAAACAGAGAGCAGCAGGAAAAAGTCAACATTTCAACACTAGAAAGGGTCCAACTCAAGCACTCACAACTCACGATGCTCTAAAAAAACGCTCTTCAGGCGCAGCAGGAACTTTATCAGCTCTTCACAGCACAAACACAATTTCCAGCTCCAATCACTTTTCTAAGCCAAACCCACAGGAGAACTAAAATGAGACTTTATCGGGCAGCTGAGCGCACCCTGGGGCTCCTTGTCATCCCTTCGGTCGGGCTGTTGGTGCAGGAGCTGGTTGGCATGCCATGTCCAGCACTGCTTGTTGCACAGAGGCACTGTGGGACAAATGGGGCTTCCCGCCACCTTCCAGTAGGGCTGCAGAATGTCTCATACCTTGCTAAATTCACCTTGCTTCTCCCAGGATCTAAAAGCAAAGTGTGTCTGTATGACAAGGCAATGGCCACAGCTCTGCTCTTCTGCTTAAGCAAATCCCAGCTCTCCAGATCCCCTCTGCAAGGTCTGTAGAGCTCCAAGAGAGCCTTCTCATGTCACCTGAAGGTCCCTTTACATTTCCCATGTGATATGGAGGGGCTGCAGGCTGAGGCTGATTGCCCAGAGCACATCTGTGACAGACCCTGGCAAGAACAGCCACACACACGTGCACAAACATACACACACAGTGTCCACCTTGCAAAGTTTCCCCTGGATTTTTGTTACCATGTCATCTATTAATTACCTAATTACATCTCCTAATTATGGGATTCCTCCAGTATTTATACGCATTACATAAATGGCAGCAATTACACTAATTAGGTTAATGATACAGGATAACAGTCTACAAATTGCTTTAAAGGGACACTCTCAAGGCACACAGGCCAAGGATGCTCCCTGGCAGGTCAGCTGGTGGGTGGCATGCAGACATGCTCCCTCACCCTGTGGAGATGCTGCTGCTGCTGCCTCCTTGCCTGGCCTCTACCTGAGCACTGGGGCTGCCACCATGGGACCTCACTCTGCCTGGACAGGGAGTGGCTGCAAAGCAAGCTACCAGGGAGCTAAGGAATCCTGGAATGATAGGTCTGTGTTGGAAGGTGTCCTAAAGATCATCTAGGCCAACCCCCTGCTTTGGGCAGGGACACCTTCCACTAGACCAGGTTTCTCCAAGCCCTGTCTAATCTGGCCTTGAGCACTTCCAGGGATGGGGCAGCCACAGCTGCTCTGGGAAAGCTGTGCCAGTGCCTCACCACCCTCAAAGTCAAGAATTTCCTAATATCCAATGCTCCACTGAAAACTGTGGTCCACTACTTAAGCATGACCATCTCTAGCTGGAAAGCGGGAGCAAGGGTTGCAAATATTTCTTCTCTGGCTGTATGGAGACCTGGGAAGAGGAAGGCAGAGCACCCACATCCTTCCAGGCTCCCCTGCACCACTTCTGAATGCAGCTCAAGTCCTTGAGCCCTGCTCAGCTGGGTGCGACCCAGTTTCTTGCTTATAGGAATTTCCAAAATGGGAGGTTTGCAGCGAGGAAATCCAGCTCCTCTGCTCCAGCGGGATCCCCTGGAGCTCCAGCAGCACTCTGCAAAGACAAGCATGTCCTCGAGGTGAAAGGCGAGCCACGGGAGGCTGCAAGGGATCTATTTTGCTCAGCGCCCTACTTACCCAGATTTGCTGGAGCCTGAGCAGCTCGTGACAAGGTCCTTGCCCCTCTATCTCACCCAAAAGGATCCTAAAAAGCAGTGCCAAGCTCCATTACCCTCCAGAGCGGCCTGGAGCACGGGAAGAAAACTTTCTCGCTTGGATTCAAACACAGGCACTTCTCCGGTGGAACACGGGAGCCTTTTGCAGCACTTTGGAGTGTGATGAATGGCCCTTTGTCCTGCAGCCACTACAGAAAGAGAACGTAATTACCCAAACTGGAATTCGGCCAGGATGCAATTTTATGCCAAATGAATTTTTTTCCCCCCTCCTTAAAGTGTTTGTAAAGCCCCCTTTAAAGATAAAATCCCAGAATAAAATCCAGCACTTGCTTCGAAATTGGCCCAATTCCATTGTAAGTCAAGCAAACAACTCCCATTTTGCACCTTTAAGGCCATGGAGCGCTCTACGTTGCGCAAGAGATTTCATTAATGGCAAGGTTGAGGAATGCTGATTTCTGCTACTGAACTGTCTTAGCCCTAAACTATATCCCTGTGTCAGCTGCCCAAAGACATGTTTAACCAGGTCCATTTTTTGAAAGATATACAGCTGCGTCCAGCTTTATAGCCTGCTCCAGCAGGACATGGCTGGCACTTCCAGTGGAGCAGGCTGACCGGTCTCCACTCTAACAGGCAGGGTCTATGGCTCCAGCGGGAGCCTTGCAGGAGAGTATATCGATTGTAAATAACGTCTCAATATCCTATAGTAGGTCATAAATCAAAAAGGGGTTGAAATATCTTTTCTCCGAGGGACTTTTTTTTTTTAAAGAAGTCTATTTCTTGTTTAGTAGTTTTCTTTTTAGAGTTACCACACCAACCTTTTACCCCAGGTGTCAGGTTTGAATGGAGGCTGGTGATCCCTGCTTGGCCTTCCCCAGGGGCATGCAGCAGCTCTGCAATGAGTCCAGGCCCCATGGGAGAACTGTCACATCTCCCACCCAATCTCCTGGCCCAGGTGGTGCTCCTTGTGTGCCTTGGTGAGCAAGTGAAGCCCCACAGCAGCCACGTCTCCCCTGGTCACAGCCAATGGCTTGGGAAGAGTCTCCCACCACGCAACATTAGAAACACTCATCGTGGAGTTGGGCATCTTGTAGTGGCTTCAGGACTCCCTGCTTCAAGATCCTCCCTGCTGGGCATGGACCAACACCATCTTCAACTTCTGTGCTGCATATTTGACTGATACCAACCCAGAAAAGAAAAACAAGCTTTGAGTAAGTGAAGACATCAGTTTTCTCCTCTTCCACAGGCCATAGGAGATCGCACCAAAAGCCTAACCATGATATCAACCTTCCCCTTTCCTCTTTTTGGGAATAAAACCCAACCCTACATGTGCCTCCAAACCTCATGTGCTGGCACAGCAGTGCAGCAAAAGGAATGACCTCAGAGTTTTGTCCTGCTGGATGTACCACTGCCATCAGCCCAAAACTCAGCCCCACGTGTTGTTATTGACACAGGACAAGGGACAGATGCACCTGGCACAGCCCTGCACCTGTCACCTTCTAAGCAGTCATGACTTGCAGAGCCATTTTAAATGGCTCAGGGCAGAGATGCCTTTTGTTTGTCACGTCTCTGTAGGGCTCTGTGACAGTTCCTCAATTGCTGCAGAATTCTGGGGGAAAAAAAATAAAGAAAAAGCCTTCTCTGGGTAGTTTTTAGGGGTAGTGAGCAGAGGGAACTGAATACCTGGCAGGACAGAAAAAACCCCAATGGTGTGCTATCTAGAAAGTCCTCTAAAACAATTCAAGCTGAGCTTCCCTGTTGCATGACACTATGTGGCACTCAGGAACACCTCCAGTCCCTCTCCCAGCATCTCTTGTGTGCCACCAGCATCCTGCAAGGATGGGGACAGGCTGCCCTGAGGTCCACAGGCAGCAGGACACAGGCTACTGCTCCCTCTCCAGCACTGCCTTGGTAGGACCAGGGTAAAACTGATTTCTCCAAGTCCAAGAAATATTTGAGCTTGACTGGCAATAAAATCTCGCCCAGAGAAAGGTGCGACAGGATCTCTTGGGACTGAAACAAGAGCTGCAATCTTTAAAGAAGCCAAGAGGGAATAAAAGGGAAGGAAGGGTGGGAGGGGAAGAGCATTTACCTGCACAAAAGCAAGAACATTGACAATAACCCACTTGGCTCCACTTTGCACGGGAGACTTTGGAGAAGAGGGTGGGAGGCAAGGTGGGAAATTAGCAGGAGCTTAAGAAAATATATATGTAAAAATTAAAAAAATAAAATAAAACTGTATCAGCATTGACTAATAATTTCCGGGCTCTGCGCAGATGTCATTAATGACCCTTTTTATTCATGCAGGAGTTCCCAAAGAGGAGCATAATGTTCCATTAGTAATAATTGAGAAAGTCTCCTGTCGGGATTATGTCAAAACCTAGAGATGCTGTTGCTGCCAAAACATTTTGGTGACAAACGTGTGAAGCGTTTGACAGAAGGTGCCACAGCAGGTTGAGGCGGCTTCAGGAGGGGAATCCTAGGAGGAGAGAAGAGATGGGAGACAGCAGCAGGGTGGGAGCTGAGCACCAGTTCAGAGAGGACAGCTCAAAGGATGAGCCCACCTCCTGCAACAGCTTCAGGGTCATGATGGGCTCTCAGAGATGCTGCTGAGATCTGGTCAGGATTTCAGCTGACCCATCTCCTTCCCCACCCACAGATTTTGCAACACATCTGTAATACATACTCTGCCATGGCTCAGTGGCTGCTGGACCCTTCTGTCCAGGAATGGCCATGTCCTCAGCCATAGGGGACAGGCAGGGGTGTTGTGACACCCTGAATGTTTCTTGCTGCTTATCACAGCCCAGCAAGGGCTGTGGACTACTCCAGCCACTGGCACAAAGGGCAAACAAAGCTGCTGAGCAGCTCACCCAGTGTTTCCCATTTGAAGAGGATGGAGAAATTTTTGTGTGTAGTTTCCTCCCTCACTTTTCAACCCACAGCACAGCTGGGCAATGCCTTTGGAACTATGAAACACCAGTAAAATTTATACAAATAGGAAAAAACATTTCTTCTACCAAGTCTTTCCCATTTATAACAGGGATATCTCTTTTTTCACCCAGCAGATGCAGAGCTCTGCATGACCACAGCTGGTGTCTGAGCACCAGCATTACCCTGCTGCTCACAGGCACCACTAGAAAACACAGGGAGAGGGAGAGATTTTACAGGCTCAGTCCTTCTCCGAGAAAGGATTAGTTACTGCCTTGCAAGAGCCAAAATAACATGTTCCCTCATCTGTCCTTATTCCCCCTTGCCAAGCCCCTCCTGGGACTGGAGCCCCTGGCATTACCCACCCTACATACAGCTCTTCCAAACCAGAAACCATCTCCACACAGCTCGGCTCCACAACATCCTCAGGCTTGACAGACACAAGTTACAGGGCTTGGGAGGGGGCCAGGCTTAGCAACAGAGCATCAGCAAAGTATGGGAAGGGGTCTACAGGCATAAGAAGTGATTGGGGATAAGCTGGTCAGATGGGCAATGCAGGGAGAGCTAGAAAAGCCATCCTGGCTCCCCATCCCCAGCCAGAGAGGGTTTGTCCCCATTGAGCACAGCTGCTCCTGCCATGGGGAAGCACCCATGGCTCAAGCAACATGACCCACATGTTCCCAGCTTGAAGCACAAATCCAGGCAGGTCACTTTGCCCAGTCAGCACCCACTGCCAGAGGGGTGGAAAAAGGGAATTAAATTCAAGCGCTGTCCTGGCTGCAGCAATGCAGATGGGGAAGGCCAAGCCAGAGCACCTCAAAGTCAGCATTACACAGAGCCAAGGGCAGAAGAAGAGTTTGTCACCACCATATTATTTGCCCTTTTAGAGCAGAGAGATATTTTGAGCCAAGACATTGGTTCAGGCAGCATGTAAAGCCATGAAATTTAGATTTGGATCCAGAGCTGTAGTCTAAAAGCCATCCCAGTTTGCAGGAGCTGGTTCAGGCATGTTTCTCGTCCCCAGGCCACAGCAGAAGGGCCTCTCCTCCCTGGGGCAGGAGCAGAGCAGCTGGTACTCTTCAGCCCAGTTAACAGCCGAGGTCTGGCCACTGCAGCCGAGGGCTGCTCTGGATTTGTTTTCTGGTGGTTTGTTCATTGAGAGGCTGCCAAAGTGTTAGCAAAGAGAAATGCACACTGGCCAGATCCTCCCCAGCCCAGCCCTGCCTTGCACCAGAAAAAATCTGCTGCAAGCTGGAGCAAAGGCCCTGCCCAAGGAGAGCCCGTGCTCGGTGCTCTGCTCCAACCAACTCCTTAGAGTACAGAGCCAGGGTACATCCCAAATGGCTCCAGTTAGGACAACCCCCTTAGGGACAAACCCCTGCGCCCCGAACACCACAGAGCCTGCCCACAGGCCTGGTGTAGCTGGATGAGCAGTGTCATCTCCCTTGGCACCTGTGGGAAAGCTGCTGCTCCACCATGTCCGTGCGGAGTGGGAGGCAGCAGTGCTGTGGAAAAGAGCATGAAGGTTGATTGCTGTAATTGAGCCTACCAGGGGAATTTTGGTCTGTGGGAACACACAGTGCAGCCCAGCCTGCAGGAACGGGGGTGGAGAATATCCGAGCTGTGCCTTTGCAGGACTAATGATGATGGGTTTTTGCTAGGACTCAAGCTGGCATGGATGAGAGCTCCCGCAGAGCACGGAGTCAGCCAAATTAAGCGCTGGTCGTCCCTTGGAGAAATCCAGTCTAGAAGAGTTAGTCACAGGATGCTGCCAGCCTGGGTGCAGGCTGTGTGGAGAAGGAAGGCAAGGAACTCTGTGTCCTTGCTGGATTCCTGCAGAGGGTTCAGCAAACCCTGGTGTAACAGCCCTGCTGTTTAGGTGACAAGAGACCAAACAGTGATGGCAAAGTGATTCAGATGTGGGCAAGATGATGCTCAGGTATCTCTCCTCCTGTCACAGAGCCACAGGCGGGGCTCATGTAGAATTTACAGTGGGAAGAGGGAAAATATATAGCCCTGTCTGTACCAGCACAAATATGGATGTCCACAGGTAGAGAACCTGCATCACAGTCAATGCCCTTTTTACCATTTCACCCCTTTTTTGGGTTCTGCCAGGCTTATAAATTTCCTTCCCTGTGTATGCGAATAAGCTTATTCCAACTTATGGTCAAACATGTGCTGACCATTTCCTAGCCATCCTGTAAAGGATTTTAAATCCTGAGAAAATGTGAGATGCGGGTCCCATCTCAGAAGTCTGAGATCTGGAAGGTGAGCATGGCTGCACTGCTTTCCTGCCTAGCTTGGAAAATTATTGCTAAAGGATTTAACATGACTGGAAATAAGTTTGTACTAAACTGATTCTTCGTAGCCAAATCCGGAGAGAAGAAACACAAGGAACATTGCTGGTACTTGTGGTTAATTGCTGCCTTTTCTTTTGGGTCTACTTGGTTTGAAATATTAAATGCAGAAGAAACCATCTATTTTTCCTCCATAGCCTGTCAGAAAAGGAAGTGAAATGTGGGGGGGTGGGGGAGGGGGGTGTGGTGTTTCCCCCTTTTTTTTAATAAACACAGAGTATAAACTGTTTTATAGTAACTAGATAAAATTACACAGTATTTTACTCTGTGAAGAAAAAAATGGATCTGTGCATGGCAGTATTTCTCCTATCTTTGTCCCTGGCTGTACATTAACATGACGACTCCATAAAACCCAGCTTTGCAGAGTTGTCAGGGACATCTCTGAACGCAGACACCCTCTGGTCTGTCCTGCCACCTCCAGGGCCACAGACCACCCACCACAGTGGGTGACAAGCATTTTTATGAGAGTTCTGGGGTTCAATGCCCCTGCCTTAACACCCCAAGAACTTGGGCGAGATTTGGACTGGTAGTCACAGATTTAAGCCTGTATTTCACATCCTGCAGTTGCCCACAGTCAGCTTTTACCCCACAGAGGAGTTCTGGTCCAGCCCATGCTGTCAGATCATCTCTTGGAGAAGGATAACAACAGATCAGGAAAACACACCAGTTTTCTCTCCAGAACCAGCAAACTTATAAACTGATTCTTTTTCTAAAGGACCATATCTCTGCCCCCAACACCAACTGTTTTGCTCCAGCTTGCTGAACAGCAGCTCTGCACTGTAAAGTGCTCTCTGGCAGATCTCCTGCCCATGGCAAACTCCAAATCTTCCACAAAGGCAGGGAATTTTTGATTTCATGGCTACAGTGTTTTTCCCTTTGACCCTGAACTTACTCTAAGGACATGCCAATATTTCAGAATCAAAATGTCTTTATAGCATTTTATGCCCATTCTGATGGCAACTCTAAAACTTTGGCTTTGCTGAGTAGAAGCATTTTCTAAACCATTATATAGGGTTAAAATCCAACATTTTCCATCACAGCCTAGCACACAGCTGCACTAACACAGATCACAGTTGCACCTGAAGTGGAAAATTCACTGTATTTCATATGAGTCTGTTAAATTTTGACTGAACAGAGGGCAGCTGGCTTAGGCCAACCAAACCGAACACCACAAAATTTTCCAGAGCCTCTTGCAAACCGTGAGGCAGAAGACCCACAGGTGTCCTTACCTTTGAGCTCCATCCTGCCCATCCTGCTGCTTGGTGAGAACTCTGGTGACAGCAGAGATGCCAGTTCCCACCATGGCTGTGGTGGGAAGGAAGGCTGAGGTCCCCATCAGTGCCTTCAGCACAAGCACAGCTGTAAATCCAAAATGCAGAGGAGAAAATCACAGAATGGCTGTGGTCAGAAGGGACCTTAAAGATCATCCAGATCCAACCCCCTGCCACGGGCAGGGACACCAAAATGTGCAAATGGTTTTGCTTTCCTCACCAGGCACCAAACCCCCATTTCCTTTATGAGCAGAAATACAGAAGCACTTTCCTAATGAAATAAGGCAGATTTTCATCACAAGATGCAAATTTTCTTTCAGAGCTGAGTACATCCACCCCTTTGCACAGCTCCTGGCACCTACACTGATACCATTTCTGGTGGCACCAGAGCATCCTACTGCATCAAATGAAAATGCCAGGGTTTTGTGATTATTTTTTTTTTTTAACCATAATCTATAGAAGAAAAAAAAAAAAAAAAAAAAAAAAAAAGAAAAGAGAGGATTTTATCTAAAAGTTTCACCGTCTGGAAGTCTCGTTTGCTCCTGCAGTGTTGGTGCCCACTCTGCAGGGCTGACCCATGGGATTCTGGAGTAAGATGTGGCATGGAGCTGGAGCAACGCTGCCGCAGCATCACCCGTAGAGGGAGCTTGCTCGGGGAGCTGGGCAGGGCTGACACCTTTTCATCAGAAGTGTTGAGCTTGAAAAAAAAAAAAAAAAAATTCCCAGACAATATAAAGTATTGATGTTAAAGTTCTTGTGGTTTGGGGGTTGGTTTTGGTTTTTCTTTTTTCCCCTGCCACTCATAGCAAAACAAGCAGCTCTGGGTTAAACCTATTGAAAATGGAAGTTTTGTGAGAGGGGGGGGAAAGGAATGGGGAAAGAAATACCTGGCCTAGCACTGGGTGTTTGCAATTGGTTTTTAGTTTGATTGAATCAAGCAAATGGTCACTTTTCCATTTCATTTTGTTATAATGAAGGGGGGAAGAGCACCAGTATTTCAGTGAAAATAAGATTCTGCAGTCTGTGAGCCAGTGCTCACATGCAAAACAGCTTTTCAGACCTATTTGATACCCTTCTGAGTTTGAAATGTGAAGCCCCACGGCTGTTTTTCTACACATTTTTACTTTAATTTCCTTGCAAACAGGCTCCCAGGCTCCAGTTACTTCTCTGTGATTTCCCCCCTACCCTTTGGGCACAGCCACAGGATTCCCACAGCTTCTGAGCCAGTGGAGGAATGTCCTTTTAATTCACTCTGTGGACAGCCCAGTTAGCATCCCAGTAAATTATTACCTCGGGGAACACTTGGATCTCAGGACTCGGCAGCGAAGGCAGCCGGCGCTGGCCCCGTGTCCCTGCCAGCACCAGAGAGTCAGGAAGAGGGAAGGCACTTCCTCGCTCAGGTGGCTGGGCAGCACAATCAGGCAGGGAGAATTACAGATTATCCCTGCTTTATAGCTCCCTGATAGAGGGGAGGGGGAGAGGCACAATAAAAACATGATCAGATAATTTGTTCTGCTGTTCAAACTTCTGGACAAGGCGAGAGATAAGCACAGCTCCACCCCCCAGCTGCATTTGATCTGTTGGGCTTTGAAATTAAATATTCTCCCTGCAATAGGCATAGTAGCTGTGTCCTGGTGGAAACTGCTCCTCCAGGCTCTCCCACAGAGTGGGGTTTGGGGCTCCCTCCACTCAGCAGAATGAAAAGCCTGAGAAGTGGCTGAGACCCCTCTGGGTCCAGGTGCACCAGGGATGGTCTCACACCAGGTCCTTTTCTCCCTGCAAGGAGAGGCCAGAGCCCCTGTTTGCTTGGACAAGGGGACTGGAAAACACCAGGGGACCAGGCCAAGGCTGTGCAGGAGATCAGTGACCCAGCAGGGACACAGCCCAGATGCCAGCATGGCCCATCACAAAACTGTCCTTCTACCTCAGTAACCTGTTGCCACCTTCTTCTTCTTCTGATGCCTCTCTCTGTTCTCTCCCTTCAAAATGCTCCTGGGCTGTCAAAGTTTCCAAAAGGGCACATTAACTCCCAGATCTGGATTCTTACTACGGTGTCTCCATCTGTTCTGGTGGACCTACACTTGACAAGGGCATGATGGGAAGGGGAGAATTCCATCCCTTAACCATGTACCACATTGGTTTGAGTAAATGTCAGAGCTCCCCCTGGCCCAGGCTTTTGGAGCTCTAGTATAAGGCACAACCTGCAGAACATTTCTTAATGCTCTGCAATTTTTCACCTTTTTTCCCCAGTCCTTCCTGCAGTGGGATACTTGAGCCACTTTCCGTGTCCTGCTTGCTAGCTGACCATGTCCATTGTCACTTGCTCTTCTCTCCCTACAGAATCCCCTTTCTCTGTCAGCCAGCCTCCCCCTCTATGTATTTTAGTCCATCATCTCCTTCTGCTCACCTACATGGAAGCAGCATCTATTCACCTGCACCTGCCAGACCAATCCCCCCACTAAGCTAATGTCTAAAAGCCCCAAACCAACACTGCTCCAGTCACACCGTTTTTTCCCAGACCCTTTCTCCCATATATTTGTGTTATTATGCCTGTTAGTCTGGTTCTCCAGCTCAGCTAGGCTTGTGTCAGCTGGAAACAACTGCAGCCCCATTCCACCATCCTAGGTCACGAATGAAGACACGGAGCATCACCAGATACCAGAGTTGGCCTGTGCACACTTGTTCAAAAAATCCTTTCAGTGCAAGTCCAAGTTTGAATTTCTGGCCAGTTTTTCAGCCTCTAGAATTTCATGAAGATGAGAAAGTTATGAGACCACCCTGCCAACCACATCTGGCAAACCCAGGATGCTCAGCTTCTGCTGTTTGCCTTCTCTCCTGAAACCTGCTACTCAGAATCACAGAATGGTTTGTGTTGGAAGGGACATGAAAGATCACCTCATTCCAAACTCTTGCCATGGGCAGGGACTCCTTCCACTATCCCAGGCTGCTCATAGCCCCATCCAACCTGGCCTTGAACACTTCCAGGGATAGTGCATCCACAGCTTCTCTGAACAAAGGCAAGGAGATCCTACTGAGCTGACACAATTTCCCTTGAAGCCACATGTGTTACCTGTTCTCATAGCCTTGTTTTCTCCTAGGTTTTTACAAGTTTGACTACAGGCCCCAGTACTTTTCTAGGAACTGCTGTTAGACTGAAATCTTCATAATTATCCCTTTCCTACTTTTCTCCCTTTTTAAAGGCAAGTGTATTTTCCCCTAGTACTTAATTGGGATCATAGCTGACCTTCTTAGGAGAAAACAAATGTGATGCTGCTTGTTTGGCATCATCTGCTGAGTGCTTTCCCTGTCCCCAAATACCAAACCAACACCTCTGTGGTCCTCCAGCAACTGCTGAGGTACTGCTAGAGCAGCCTCTCGTTACACTTGATGTCCCCTGCTAATTGCATCTCACCATGCGCCTTGGCTTCTCTGATCTTGTCTCTGCATGTGCATGCTGCACTTCTGTACTTGATCTTCGTGGCCTGATCTACTTTTCATTTCCCCCAGGTTTCTTTCTCAGACCTGAGCTCTTTTCCTGTGCTTCCTTTCTCCAACACCGTGGTCTTGTGCCCACAAGAAGTTGTGACTGGCTCTTCTCTCATTCACAGCTTTTTCCCCATCAAGATCAGCTTCCCTGGGGGCCTTACCTGGGCATGGTCAGCCAGTGCTGGAGTCCAGGAACCTCTACAGAGATCCAGTGCTCTCCTTCCTCCCTCCTGAACCTCTGCACCAGTTCAGTCATTTCCCAGCAACTCTAGGAGGGCACCTTCCACATCCCTAGCCAGCTTCTACTGCAGGAGTAACCATCAGAAACAGGCTCTTCCCCGTTCTCCCACCCTTGGCGATGGAGATGGCCACCCACACAGCTCCAAGACTCTTCTTTCCCCAGGAACAGATATCCCACATTAACCCAATGATGCTACCAACTCTTCACCAAAGCCTCCTTTACCTGGTGTGCTTGAGACACACCGGTGTTTTCCTTTTAACTACCAGCTGGAGACCTCCCGGAACTCTAATCCCACCATTTCCTCTCCCTCCATGCAAACACTTGCACCTTTGACATGGAAAACACTCCTTCTCCCTGATGCCCCTGCTTGCCTTCTCTACCACAGACGCATCCCTTTAGTGCCGTGATTCCAGAAACAACTTCTCCCTCTAATTGAATCCTGCGGCTTTGTTGCAATCCCAAACCCCCAGCTCCCCCCTACTCCTCTCCCATTCATCTTCCATTCAGGTCCTGGGCACAACAGCCTCCTCTGCTCTTTCTTGGCCCTCCTTTGATCTTGCTTTGAATAGGAGAGGTCAAGCTACATGACCACAATTTCTTTTTTCCATCCCCACAGCCCGTGGCTGTGGCGGGGATGCCTGGCATGCCAGACGGTGCTTCCAGCAGTGGGTCAGGGCTTGTGCTCCCCAGCGGGGCTGCTGGGCTGCCTCTGTGGGGGAGCACCCAGCCCTGGCCATCCCTGTCCTTAATGGGGCCCTGACACTTGGCGCTTTCTGTCCGCCTCAGCAGCACAATTCAAAGCCCATTGAAGGCCAGAGAAAGGCTCCCATTAGCTTTGGCAGGCTCCCAGCTGGGGTTGTGAACCCTAAAGGATGGGATTTTCTACACTGAGGCTGCAGGATCAAGTCAGTAAATTGTCCTCAGCGGTCGGGTGCCTGCTGGGTCCTCTAAAGCAGCTCCAGTCTGTGTGTCCTGGTGCAGGAAGCAATGGGCCTGGGAGTTCTACTCTGCTCTATCTTTTCTCCACAAAAGAAATCCTTGCTAACCCCACTGGCAGCCATGAGGGCAGTGTCTCAGCCAAGAGGCAAGAAAGAGGAAAAGGAGAATTACCTTGGTTTAAATCCTCTCAGCTGCTCACACCAAAAAGATTTACCTTCCGAGACAGGATCCTGATAGCACTCGCAGCTGAATCCCCTGCCTGAAGTGTATGAGGTTTAATTACTGTGGCTTTGTTAAATCAGCTCAGCTAAGCCCCTGTGTAATTGCTTTCTTCTGGCCCCAGCAGTGGTTTATTTGAGGACAGCTCAGGCTGATTTTCAGACTACTTGAAGCTGCTCCTGTGCTGTTTATATCCCCTTGTTTCAATCAGTTTAAACACTCACCTCTTGAGAAAGCACCTTGAAAGAGGTCAGGCCTCAGCCTTTGCTCTGGTTTGTTCCGGGACAAGTCAAAATGCTTATTTTTTGCTTCAAATACATGAAGCTCAGTGGCACCCCATGCTGTTGGTGTGCCCTGGAGAGTACGTGGTACCGTCAGCCCCAGGGAGGATGCGTAATGCATCCCAAAAAAAGGGAAATGTCGCCTGCTGATGTGACCAGGGCTCTTGGCCGTGCACCATGGAGCGCACAGGAGCCACATCCCCGATCCCGTTGTGCTTCCCACCGCCCTCGTCTGGTTGGAGAGAAACTCGGGGCACCCCAGTGATCCTTCCCTGCATCCCCGCATCCCGCCTTCGCTCTGGTTGCTACGGTTACGGGCGAACCGCTGCGTTTGGCAGGGTGGGAGGGGGCGGCGGACGGGACCTGGGGTGCCGGGGCTACCAAGGAAAGGGCTTTTTTGGGGAGGGAGGAGCGTCCCCCGCTCCTCGGCAGCCCTGCAGAGCCGACCCGCTGCCAGCGCCTTGGAAATTTGCATGGAGCTGACAAGATGACAAGGTGCAAATACGCCAGGCTGCTCGGGAGGAATTTTTACGGCAACTCTGCCTTGTGCACGCTTTTATTGCAAAGAGGGTAATCGGGCCTCTTCATTATTGAAAACATATTTACTACCCCTCGGCCACTCTCTCCCGTTTTTGCCAGCCCCTTCCTTCCCCCCTTAAGTACCCTGTCCTCCACGAGATATGATCTCATAAATTTACAGTGTACTTGCTGTCTGCAAAGTGGATGTTCAGTTTCATTGTTATTGGACTTTATGATACAGGCGGATTGCATTTTATTTGCTGCACCGCTACCAGCAGGCCTGTAACAGTTGGAAAGTGCTGGTTGCAACAGGGATTTGGCCTGGGAAAAGGGCTGTGTGATGGGCTCTGCAGAGCATGGATGAGCTGCCAGCATGGGATATACTGTCTGCAAGCAGAAAGGCTGCAGGAGAAGGTAGAATCATAGAATTACAGAATGGTTTGGGTTGGAAGGGACCTTTAAAGGTCATCTAGTCCAACCCCCCACCATGGGCAGGGACACATTCAACTAGATTGGGCAGTGCTTCGGCAGAAGGCTGCCTTCCTCTTCTGCTGGAGGAGATGCTGCTCCACCCACCCCGTGGTCCTTCCAGCTGCTCCTGAGAGGACTGGAATCAGTGCAGGATCGTGTCTCTTCCCAGCAGTCAGCGTGATTGACAAGGGATGCACAGCAGGAGCACAGCAGCAGCTTCTTGTCACTCACCACTCTTTTTGTGGTTGGCACCCTTTCCAAAAATGCCTTTCCCAAGGCTTTCTCAGGCTAGAAAGGCTTATCCAAACCCACCTGTCCAGGACTGCCCTTAGTGTGACATTAACAGACCTTAACAAAATTGCCTGAAGGCACTGGGAACAGTAGAGATGTGCATGACACCAGGGAGGTCAGAATCTGTGGAAACACTTCCAGCAGCCAGTGCCACGCTCCAGACTTAACCCATGGTCACTGCGAGCAGAGCATCACCTCATCCCCTTGACTTCAAATCCCTTGGAGTTAATCCTACTTGCTGCCTGGCACTCAGGCCACCAAGGGAGCCCTGGCTGGATCCTGCCCCTCAGGCAGTGGCAGAGGGAAGCCCCTGCTCCCACAGGGATCAGCTCTGGACTGACTGCCAGGCCAGCCCTGCTGTCAGGCTTGCTGTGATCAATCCCTGGTTCATTATAAAAACTCTGTCTTGCTGGTGCACAGGGAATTTGTTATCACTCAGCAAGCCACAGGCCCTCTAAGCATCGGGTGGGTGGGCTGGCACCACATCTCTCCACAGAGCTGCCTCCTTCTCCAGGGAAAAGGGCTCTGCAGCCCCTTCAGCAGCTGCCCAACAGTGTTGGAAGCCCAACTCGCTTTGTATCCACCTCATCTCAGGGCAGCATAAGGGAAATAATCAACTTGTGTCATTTCAATCTGAAAAAAGGGAAGAATGTTGGTTTCTTTCTTTTCCAAGGTAACGGGGAGAGGCCAAGCGAAGCACCACAAAGCAACATAAATGATTTAGCACTCAAAGATTTTGCCAGGGAAACGCTAAAGATGGAGTCTAATCCTTTCATCTAACCCTGGTCCTTCTAAAAGCTTTAAGCTAGGAGTTGACTCAGCATGTCAGTGCCAAAAAGATCCATTGACCTCGAGTTCAGTGCTGAGAAATTGAGAAATGTTCTTTTTAATGTCTATTCAATAAATACAGCATCACCCTCTCCGTGGGCTAAGCAATCCACTTCAAATCCATTACAGCACGTTCTCACAGACTGACAAGTTGTCCTGAGACAATAGTGGCTGCCAGATGAGGTTAACCCTTGCTGAGGGGGTGTAAATCTTTGTAGCCACAAGCCTTTTGCTCTCAGAAGTCCTTGAGAAGAGGGGAGGGGGGTATCTGAATTGATGAGGAGCAGCTGCTGTGTGAGCTCCTTGCTGGACCAAGGTGATCTGCATCAGTAAAAAATATGCCCAGTCAACACAGCAGCCATCAGAACATCTTGATGGGAAGGAGGGGAGTGCTGCTGCCCTTTGCTCCGTGGTGGACTGGTGGTGTTCCCAGGCGCTCATGATCTGTCTAGTCATCACAGCCCATCCTATTGGCAGTAGGACCAGTGCTGCTGCACCATGGTTTTCGTGAGAGGCACCACACTGGGGTACTACCATCACTTGTGCTGCTCTACCAACAACCAATAGGGACCCCTGGAGCTCACAGTGTCTGGGGAAATTTGGAGCTGGCTTGGAGACCTTTGGTACAGGCAACTGAGCGTGAGCTTCATGCTGGGCTCCCTCAGGGACACCCCCTGGACTGTGTGGCCGTGGTCTGGGCAGCACTAACCTGGCTGGATTAAATAGGAAACGGCCTCAAGTTATGCTAGGGTAGGTTTAGATTGGGTATTTGGATAAAGTTGTTCACTGAAAGGCTGATCAAACAGTAGAACTGTCTACCCAGGGAAGTGGTGGACTCACCATCCCTGGAAGTGATCAAAAAATGCATATATGTGGTGTTTAGGGACATGGTTTAGTGGTGGGCCTGGCAGGATTAAGTTGTTGGTTGGATTCAATGATTTTAGAGGTCTTTTCCAACCTAAATGGTTCTATGAAATAACATGGTCAAGGAGAACAACAGCACAATTCACAAAGCAGCTCAGCCCACCTAGGTCCAACCACTCCTGGCAGCGGGCCGTAGCCTCTGCTCCCAAAAAAGGTACCTTAACAGAATGGCTTTACCAGGGACAGCCTGGGTCTGGCAGAGGAACAGATCCCTGCACAGAATATTGGACCTGCAGCCGGGGCTTTGTCCAAGAGCACATCCATGCAAGGAGTGACAGCAATGTGACACCACTTTACCCACCACCACATGTCTGGAACCCTATTCAAGGGTAGCAAATGCAGGGTGTGTTTTTGACTGGCTCCTGATTCCCAAGTGCCCCCACTGGTGCAAAGATGAGGAGAGGAGGGTCCCTGCAGCCAGCTAGAGCTTTGTTCTGGTGGAAAATCCTGGACTCTGCAGCTTCCAGCAGGAAGTTGTTAATGAAAATTATCACCTTAGTAATGGTAATATGCAATAATTCTGAAAGGTAAAGCTATGGGAGCACAGTCAATCTGCAGGAAATTGGAGCAGAGGCAGCAGGGGAGCCCTGTGTCTCTGGGTTTATATTCAGTTACAGGTATTTTATTGCTCCCCCTTCATCCTGCCCCCTGGTTTCAAGCTGTTGAGCGAAAGCTCAGCAACTCACAGCCAGGCTGGAGGCTGTGGCAATTTTGGAGGGACGATGGGGTG
The DNA here is from genome assembly GCA_013397115.1 of Edolisoma coerulescens. Taxonomy (NCBI): domain Eukaryota; kingdom Metazoa; phylum Chordata; class Aves; order Passeriformes; family Campephagidae; genus Edolisoma; species Edolisoma coerulescens. Next base: position 1,025,831 of record VWZW01004024.1, read on the forward strand.
CTGCAGCAGCCACCCAGCCTTTGCAGGCTCCTCCAGCATGCCAGGGTGGAGGAGGTCACATGAGCAGGTGTTTGAGGCTCTCTGATGACTCAAGGACGCCATCCTGCATCGTGTTTATCTGGGTCACATTTACAAGTTCTGGTTTTTGTTTTGGAGGCTGTGAGTTTCTATTTTTTCCCCTCTCTCCCTGTGTTCAGATGTGGCAACTGAAGGCAGCTTTGCTGAGATGTGCAGCAGACAGAGGGCTGGGCCATGGGTTGTGCTGGTTAATTACTGTTTGCTGTTTAACTGGATCATGTTTATCTTCCATTAGACTGCAAAACCTTCTATGCAGTATTCCTTGCTTATAGAGTCTCAAAAGACACAGAATTGTTAGAAATCAGCAAAAGACTTTTGTTTATAGAAGTAAAGCTTAGATATAAACTGCACCCAAAGGTTAAAGTCTGCGTAGGCACAAAACAACACCTGGATTTTATTCCAATGTCCCTGAATTTAATTAAATTTAAAATCTCATGATTTCTTGGGGAAGAGTAGGCACACTCGAGGCTTTTGTACAGGTGGGGCTGGTAACCCTGGGTGCATCATCCCAGAGGAACTTTTGGGGCAGTTGAATGCACAGACAATGTTAGTAAGGATTTCCATACTAGTATATTCTGCTCAGCACACTTCTCCAGCACTACTTTGGAAGTATTTAAGGCTATGCCTGAGGAAGTATGCCTACTTCTTCCACTGGCACAGCCTTAAATACTTTCAAAGAGTAGGAAGGCAGAGTACACAGTGCTTGTATGCTGCCCCAGCAGCATCACTCCTGTCCACATCACCATTAGGAATTGCCCCAGAAAATACACCCATATCACATCCTCGTTGCTCTAATCTGGTTGGATGCTCTGGCCCTGAATATTTTTTGGTGCTCCAGGCACTCTGTGGGGAGTCCTGCCCAAAAAAACCCACAGCTGCCATGTAGGGAAGACGCAGCTGCTTTGAGATTCATCCCAAATCTTTCTGAAAGGTACCTAAAAGTCCTGGGGGCAAAGACCACCATCAATGAGATGGTGGCATCAGAGACACTGCTGGTTGAAAGACCAACACTGAGCAGTGATATTTCAGTCCTTCCCTTTCTCTCTCCTGCCACAACAGCTAAACGGGCCATATGGTAGATGTGCTAACACAACCATTTCCCTCCTAATGTTTTAAATTCTCCATGTGCACAACAATACACCATATGTATAACCAACAATGAGGGTCCCCTAGACTTCAAGAGAGCCTGAGTCCTGTCATGCCAGCACAGCCCTCCAGCAATCAGAGCTGCACATGAACAGCCATGTGCAAGGGCAGCAAGAGTCTGGATTCAAATGCCCTGTTCAGGATTCAGTGCCCCATGTGCCGGGTGCATACTCACAGATAATATCTGCTAAAGGTGGAAGACTTGCTTTGACCACACTCCCAGCCTCACCATGGAAGGAAATCTCCAGGAGAGACTCCTTGAAAGGCAGGAAGCCTTCAGCTCACTCCTGGCTGAATTTCACTGGGAGAGAGAAATCGGAAAAATTGGGTACTGGACACGGCCCATTCCTTTGAAGGCAGGTTGCAAGACTGGGTTATCACCCTGTCACCAAAACTCCCTGCTCAGGTCAGCCACACCAGCCAGGATTTTGGTGCTCCATAAACCCACAGCCCATTGGGCCACATTCTGCTGAGGGGAGACAGGACATCTCTCTTCCACACAGGAACAGGAGACAATACCGTGGTGGAAAATCTGGTGAGGGACTGTCTCCATGATGGTTCTGAGATGTAGAAAAGGACTGGGATGGCAGTGCCCAACACATCCATCTCTTCTGCCACCCTGACCCACACACCCCACAGTAGCTGCGTGGCCATGGGGCTCCTTTTCAGGACCCAGACTTTAGGAGTGTCCTCCAAGACATCTGCTGACACCGCTAATTACAGGCCAGGCTGGCAGCAGCCTGGTGCACCACAAGGATTTCTTGATTGCTTTTTTGGGGTGGGACAGGATCTTTCCTTCTCCCTTTGTCTCCGCAGTGAAGGATGTGCTCTCAGGCTGAAGTCCTGACAATCCAAGCTGCTGAAATGAATCCTCTTCAGTCTATTTACTTGATATTTACCAAAGTCTGCGATCAACAAGAAAACACATCTCAGCAGCTCACTTGGCAAGAGAACGAATTGAGGCAGCACTGCAGCTGTCATATTTATTTCAGTGGCAAAGCAGGTCAGGAAAATTGATAAAATTAATCATACAAACTAGCAAACACCGGGAGTGAAGGAGAGGGAGAACGAAGGGGAGAGAATGAGAGTGAAGGAGTGTTTGCAGCACCAGGCTGCACCTGCCTTTATTTCTTTTAATGGATTTTTTTTTTTTAATGCGATGTCACAGATAAAATTGGTGCAAGGTACAGTATTTTATAAGTAGGTTTGGGGAGGGGTGTTGAGATTACTACAAGCAGATGCCTATTACACCAGGGCTGAGCCCTAGCCACGGGGTTTGCAAGGAAATAGGAATTCAAGGACAGAAGTGATTTTTCAGACAGTCCCCGCAGACCAGATGGGGAGGTCCTTGAAAGCAGTACCTAGAGGTGCTCTGACTGGGCTGAGGCGTGGGCCAGGGCTCCAGGTGGCTCCTCAAGGTGTTCCCAAGGTTGTCCTTGGCATCATGTCCCTGTCACCTCTGACAGCTGGGTGCAAATGAGCCCAGGGCTTGTGGCAGCTGCAGAAACATTTCCCTGCCCCCAGATTTCCTCTCTCCTGCAAGTGAGCAGCTCTGGGGGCATCTCACCAAACACATCCCTGCTGTTTTCTGGGCCTTGATCTCAGGAAGCATGGATGAGGCACTGCTCCAGCAAGTCCCTGTGCTCCCTAAGCAGCAACATCTGTTTTTCTGTGGCCACTGTGCTGGGTTAATGCACCTTTATGAGGATTAACCCTGAGTTTGTTTTCAGAGCAACTTATGGGCCCACCTGGAGAAAGACACTTGCAGAAGCCAAGACCTTTTTGTTATGGGCTCGTCTTTGGGCAGGCACATGCCTCATTTCAAGCAAGGGGCAGGCAAGCCAAAAAGAGCCCACTGACTCTGGGAACACCTTTGAGGAAGGCTTCAAACATTGAGGTTCAAGCATCAAGCCACCCCCTCCCTCCATTTCCTTAAAAGAAAATGTCTTTAGCCCAAGATTTAAATTTTAAAACTTTCCATTTCAGAATGAAAACTGCATGAGTGCATTTCTAAGATGCTACCAAATGGCATTTTGTTATTTCTACTCTTTAGTTTTCTGTCATAAAAATAGCATTCACAAAACTCAACCCAATTTCAAAAATAACAGTGGTCCCTCTGAAATGTTTCCTTCTTTTCTCTTCTCTTTTCTTTTTCCTTCTCTCTTTTCTCATTGTCCCTCTCACAGACTAAAGATTCATTGAAAAATGTCACTGCTCTAATTTTGAGTCCTTTTTCTCCGGCTCTCCATTCTCCTCTCCCACACCTCTCCAGGCCCTCAGTGCAAGTCCCTGTTCCTACCGTGAATTACTGTTCTCATTGCTCCAAGCACATTAAAAGTGAAGCTAATTAACCAGCAGAACAATTTGCCTAACGACATGGTAGATTCTCCATCACTTGCAGCCTTGAAGTCAAACCTGAATATCTCTCTGACAGAGCTTTAGCAGGGTGGGGGAATTTGGGGGCAAGGGTCTCGGACCCACAGCATGACACACAGTCACTTTAGAGACTTTGGGACACTAAACCAGGGGGTCCCACCTGCCCCTGGGGAGAGGAGCATCCATCAGCTCCAACTTGCTCATCTGCTGCCTCACACCTCTGTCCTCACCAGGGGTGGGACTGCTGAGGGTGACAATGGGGGTCTTTGCTGAGCCCTAGCTGAGGAGGAATGGTGAATCCAGGGAGAAGGTGACAAACCAGCCTGTAGCCACCATAAACACCGAGGCTGCTGTGGAAATCATAAGAGTTGACGAGCATTTTAGGACAGAAATCCCTCTATAAGATCTTGCTGACAAGCATTATTAAATATTCATTCTATAGACTGTGGAGACATCATTACACACATACATTCAGGCTCTCCACACTCCCGGCTCTGGCGTTTGTTTTTTGCAGCTCCAATGAGCTGAGGGGACCTCGGGGGTGGGGGNCGTTGTCTTCCCTGTTGAAGAGCAGCAGCAGACGTTGGTGGGACAGCCATGCCCTGGGAAGTCACTCTGATCCCCAGGAGCCACAGTCCCACCACTGACATCCTCCCAGAGGTCCTCCATGGATGTGAGGGTGCCTTGCCTCCAGCCCCTGCCCTGCATGCACAGGCAGAGGCAGCGCTCCCTACCCTGTAAACCCTGAACGGGCCCTTTCCAGCCAGCCACTCCCACTAGGGACCAAGGATGGGTCCTATGGATACCCCGGGAGATGCCACAGCCCTGCCATCAGCCACCTCAGCAGCCTCACCAGACCAATGCCACTGCCACGCATCTCGTTCCCAGCTCAGAGCCACCTCTCCTGCACCTTGGGAAAGCCCACGTGCTCTCCCTGTCTGAATCCAGCTCTGCCCACGGGAGACAGAGCTTGCACACATGACACTGTGGGTATATGTACATACATACTTATTTTTTTTTTTTGTACCCATTTCTAGTGACAGTACCCTTTTTTATTTCCAAACAATCCGTCCATAAATGTCACCAAAAATACCAATCTCCTTTTATTAAACCTGAAAAATGTATATAAATGTAAATAACAAATGACTGATACAGGGAGAGGAACCAGAGCGTCTGCTGGCGTCACCCTCCCTCCCTCTCTGCCTCGCTCACGCTCTTTCCTCCTCGTGTAATTTGCATTAATAAAGAGGCTGTTCCTTGTCGGAATGTGTTTCATCCGGTTTAAAATCCCAGGGCGATCCACCAGGAACAGCTCTGGGAGAATCCGACTGTCAGAGCCGACAAGACAAATGAATCCCAGTGTCAGGAGCGTGTGGTTCAACGATGACAGATTGAGAAGAACTGTCCCCCTCTCGACAGGCGGGCTTCATTTTCAAATTAATAAATCTGAATAAAATATTTTCCCTTTCATTACGAGCCGAGCCTGGATGACAGTTCCCGTGACAGGAGGGAGTCGCAGTGTTGATGAGGAGACTTTGCATGAATTCCACCTGGGCTTCTTCAGCTGTATTTTTACCTGCAATTTCATCCCTGTTTACTTCCCTCTCCCCATCCCTACTCCCCTTGCCCTCTAGCTCATGCTCCCCCTTCCCTCCCTCCCTCCCTCCCCATCTTCCTTCACCCATTCCCAGCCCCTCTCTCCCCTTCCTCCTGCACTCCTCCCTTGCCCACTGTGCTGTGGTGATTTGGGAGGCGAGCCCTGGACGTCACTCCTCCGGCACAGGCAGCAGCTGTCTCACACCTGGAACACACAGGAGTCGCACCAAGGTCTCCTGTTCTCCCTGCGTGAGAGCCGCTTCATTTCCACATGTGCACGGGGTGCCTCAGTCCCGCTCAAACCCCACAGCCCATGCACTTAAAGAGAATCCCCCTGAGGTTTTGGTTCTCTTTACTCAGGCATGGGGCTTGGCTAGGGGACGGATGCCTCCTCCAGAGGGGCTGGTCCCGGGGCACATGCAGCTGGGTCCCCAAGGGCTGTGAGTGTCCAGCAGCCTGGTCAGCTCCAGCTAAACCACACAGCTCCTGCCCCACTGTCTGGACAGACCCACCACCTTGCTCCTGAGCATTTGTGGATGCGACTTCATTGTAACCTTTTCCTGGGCAGCTGCCTCAGGTACATGAAGTCTCCCAAGCATCTTTCTGTGAGGCAGCATCATGTCAGCCATGGTCACACTCTCCACACAACAGCACGACCCAAATCACCGTTGAGCTTTGCCTTGGTGCAGGAACATGTTTCCTTCCCAACACCAGCATCCATCCCCAGGAGTCCCCAGGGATGAGCCGTCTGCAGCAGCACGGTGAGGTCCCTCTGAGCTGCCCCTCAGTAGTCGTCCCCACATTTTCTGTGTCTGCCACAATACCCAAACAAGTCCTTGCTCCAGAACATGCCTTTGGATGCTGAGGGCAGGCAAGCAGAAAACAGTCAGGCTGCAGCCAAGCACTCTGGACACTCAGTCTCCATTCCACCTCTGGATCCCACTGTGACCCTTAAATACGGCTGTCATAAGGCTGCCATGGGGATTATTCAACTGTGCTCCTCATGCAACCTCTGCACAGCAAGTGCTAGCCTAGGATGAGGGCTGAAGAGTCTCTCTCAACCCATGAGGGTTGTTCTGGTTTGGATAAACCTCCCAACCCTCCCACACAAAAGTTGCTCTTTAGTTTGGATGGTGTCCTGGATCACCCAACCAAGATGTGGCATCCATGCAAAATTATACAAACCCAAGATTTGGACTGAGCGACAGCGTGGAGAGAGCAGAAACAGGAGAGACTACAGTGGGAAACAGAGTGTCTGAGCTGGCTTGGGAATTGCAGTGACTCCAGGGCGCATTATGGAGAAAGAAATGGAGGCACTGTCTGATTGTAAGATTCTTTGTAAGCCCAATATCCCCCTCCGAAGAAATTAGAAACATTCCAGCAGCTATAGCAGTGCCTGACAGTAAATTTGATTAACTTGCCCGTGGAGTTAATGATATAGAGGGCCGTGTGGATTTTGTTGTAAAGAACACAGAAAAGACAGATGAGAAAATGAGAAAACAAGAAAGTAAATTTAAGCAGCTGGAAGCTTTAACAACTGGCATGATAAATCCAATAAAGAACTGCTCGATAAAACCCAACCACTGGAAAACCAAACATGGGTTGGGGAGGGAGTGGTTGTGCTTTGGATTCATGACCAAAGAGACAGCATGTTTTGCTCATGGTGGGAAAACACTCCCAGGCCATTGGCTACTTGGTCCCAGAGCACATGGCAGCGACACTCCTACTACAGCCATCCTACACCAAGCAAGGCAAAGCCAGGGACCCTTTTCCACTCTTGTTCCAGCTTTCCTTGCAGTCTCTCAGGACCAGGAGGAATCTGCCGAGGCTGATGAGAGCCTGAGGGGATTCACACCTCCCAACCCAAACCACGCTAACTCCGCAAGGCAGCACAGCGTCACAGAGAAGCTTGCCAACCAAATGCAGGCCAGGTACTGCCAAAGAGCCTGAAGTAAAACCCAACATTTGGACATCCATATTCTTAAATCCTATCTTCTTTAAAATTTAATTCTGCTGAACCCTACTGGAAGTCACAGCCAAGAGGAAAACCTCTAAGAGAATGACTGATGAGGACTCATCTCTTCCCATCTCAGTAGCAAGAGCACCCTATTGTCCAATACAGAGGCAGACTTGGAGCATCACTACATCCCAACAGACCTTGCAGATCCTTGCTGTCTGCACACAGAAAGAATTTTGCTATCCCCACACCAAGCTCATTTGTGTTCCTCAATCCAGTTAGCCATGCCACATCATTCCAGAGGCAAGCCACCACTACTCAGCCTGGTCCAGCTGCACCACTGTACTCATGCAGGGGGAAGGAAGAGGCACCCTGTGTGTGGATCCAAGGACCAGGAGAGCAGGGAAATGGGGACCAGGGCCACCCATGCAGTACCAGATGCAGCTGGCAAGAGTCCAGCTGCTGTTTGCTCTGGTACAGCTTCCCCAGAGCCTGGCATTGCAGGGGGGTGCTGGCTGGGCACAGTATGACTGCCTTCAGCCCAAAACAACCAGCTCTGCTGGGACCAGCCCAGCAGCGTTTAGGCTGGGTCCATGCGGGACTACACAAATATCTCAGCCTGGCACTTCCCACCATCCATATCCTCTGCACCTTCATTCTTCCAGCCATCCGTGGCCCCGGGCAGCAGAGAAACTCCCTGCTCCCACATAGGACATTCAGCCTGGCCTGTTGACCCAGGCTGGAATTTGGTGCTTGGGCTTGGCAGGCCAATACCTGCATTGCTGCACCACCTACATCCCGCTTTGGTGGGTCACAGGCAGGTCACAAGGTATTTGCTACAAGCACTAATGGAGAACAACAGCTCCAGATGCTCTCCACGAATTCCCCAATGGAGCAAAGACACAGATGAAACCCAGCTCCCCAGAGTCTTAAATTGCTACTATAGCCCTAATTCCCAAGAATAGCCCCGAGGTCTCACTTCAGATTTAGAATTGGATTCCCAAAAGAGGGAAGGCATCATCATGAACTGCAGACCTGCTGTAGCTGGAGGTTTTCAGGGCTCTCAAGCCACATTTGGTGACCAAGGAGAGCAAAGCATCCCTTTGGAGCCTTCACAGCATCTCCTGCCACTTTCCTGCAGCTCAGCCAATTGCAAGACCAAGTGGCTGGAAATGTGCAGAGTGCGCTCTGAATTGAGCTGTAAAGAATGAAGGTGAAGTTTTAAACTGCTAGATTCATGGCTGGGATTTTTATACACACATAAAATATGAATCTCAGTTGTATACAAAGCTGAGGCCATCGTGCCAAAAGGATCCCAGTCAAGCAGGCCTGTAAAATGAAATCCTCTTGGACTAATTTAAGGAGACCCAAGCAGTATAAATTCTGGCCTGCTCAAATGCAGGAAATAAAAAAAAATCTGACTTGAATACAGGCTTCTCTCTCACTGTGCTTGGCAGCACCAGCACGCGAACAACGGGAACGAAAAAACAGAGTGAGAAATTAGCTGTGGGGTTGTGAAAAACACTTTTCCAGCACCCCATTTATACCAGTCTGGTGGGCCTAATGAAACTTTCTTTGGAGAAAATTTAATGCAGAGATAAACTTTCCAGTGAATGAGAGCTGCTTGTATTTGCTGACTCCTGTTGAGTTTTCTGACCTGCACAGTCACTTCCACTATGCACGGAGAAAACACTCACGAAGATGTTTCTTATAAAAGAAGATATTAACTTATCTGCTAGTGAGTGAATCTTCACTTGCACACCTTTATCTCCTCACAGGTCCTCTGGTTTTAGTGGACTAAGAGTCTCCTTGGACAAGTCTCCTCCTTGGAGGCTGAGAAGGACTTTCTTGCCCAGCTCCTGCTGATGAGTGTGGCTGAAGGGAGGCCACAGGGCTGAAGGAGCTTGCTCTGAGCCATGGCCACCACGGGTCAGGTGCATCAGACAGTTTATGGCCAGCCCTGGGGAGCCTATGGGCCAGCCAGGCAGGATAAGGAGTGGGTGAAATAAAGCATCCACGGCCCCTTTTCTTTTCTCAGGCTGGGCACTGGGGAGAGAGGAGCTGAAGTGACCTTGCTCAAGGTCAGAGAAGATGCCTGAGGTCTGGGAAATGCACCCAGATCTCCCCGCAAGGGCCAGAGATAACATCATCCTTCCCAGCAAAATAAGGAGCCAGATAAAAACCATCTAATTACAGGATTAGAAATGCCTTAGCTGAAAACACTCTCTTTTCTGTAGAGAATGTGTGTGGCTGGTTTTTTGGAAGGCAGGGAGGAGGAGCAGCACTCAGACTTGCCTCGGATTATCTGCCAGCTCTCAGGGACCAGAGCACACTTGTTTGGGCATGTGCCACCAGGCACAGCAGCTCCCTCCCAAGCAAAAGAGCCTGGGGACAGCTTGGGTGAGCTGTGCTGCCATTGCTGGTGTCCCCTCAGCACCTCTGGAGTTCAAATATCCTGTGGTCTTCTCGCCTCAGCATCCCCACCACCTCTTCTGCCACAGGAGCCCTTATCTCCCTCCTGTTCTTGTTGTCCCCCTCCCTGTGCCAGCCCCACCTCCCCATGCCACGGAGGCCTGAAGCGACTGGGAACACTGGGGAGCCTCTCAGTAGCTGATCAAAGGAATGAGACATTCAGCAAGGCTGTACAATGATGCAGAGGACATCCTCCTGTGGCAGGATGATATGGTAGCAAGTTTTCTAGGGCTATTTTTACAAGCTTTCTCCATTAAAAATAAAATAAATAAAAAAACCAAAGCAAAAAAACCAAAGCCAAGCACTAGCCAGGAAAAACCTCCCTAATGAATGCATCAGCTCCAGCTCCAAAGCTGAAGGCAACTTCTAGCCCAGCCCATCTTTGCTCCTCAGGGCCTTGTAGAAAGATCTCCTCTTGGGCAGCCAAGTAGCAATTGGGTCACAGTGCAGGATTATCTGCTGGTAACAAGCCACAAATGTGCTCTGGGACCAGTGATTCATTAATGCAGTTCATGGTGACATATGAACCAGAACCCGAGGGAGTCTTTATTTCTGCCCTCTCTATCCATTCAGTTGAAAGACAGGGAAAAAGGTTCCAGCCCCACACTGATTTCAAACACTGATCAAATTAGCACTACCCTACAACCAAGGTTACTAATCAAGGACAGCAGGGAGAAGATGTGGTCTGAAGTGCAGCAAAACCCTTGGTCTCTGAGTAATGTTGCAAGACAAATCCTTGCTGCTAACAATGACCGAGAGGAGAGAGGGCTGGAGAGGCAGGATGGGGTTTGCAAGGAGACAGTGCTGCAGGGAACCTGTGGTGGACCCTTGTGGCCATCCCTCCATCCTCACACATGTCTTTTCCATCCTCCCCCAAGCTTCTCTGCATGGACCCCAAGGCTGCCAGTGGTGCTTGGGCCAGTGAGGTTCACCCCAGGCACTGCCCCTCAGGCACACGAAAGGAGCAGCACCCACGTCAAGGGAAAACTCTGCCCATGTACATAAGTACAGCCTGCACCGATTTAATGGTCCTGTAGGAGGCTTTAAATGTTTTATTTCATGACTTTCATGCAATTTGATTCTTAACCATGATGCTTCATCGACTTTTTAATCTTATTTTCCCCCCCACTCTGCCTGGATCTCCCAGTTATCAGAGCATGCACCGGGGTGGGCTCGCAGCTGGCCAGACCCAGCGCCACCTCACCAAAATCCATAGGGGCTGTCAGACTAAATGGTGATCCAGAACCATCCCAGAGTTTTGACACCAGAGGGGCTCCCCCACCCCTGTGCCTGGCTTGGGTGCCCATTGTGCTGTCCTTTCCAAGGCGGGACCTGCAGAGGGTAAAAGCTGCCAGCACCTCTCCGTCCTCTCCTGGTGTGGCAGAGGCTGCTCTCCCATTACACAGTGTCACCCTAAATAAGGCTGCAGAGGCAGATGGGGCACCCACCCCCCTGGACACCATCCTGAGCTCTGCAGGAGGAGGAGGATGGCAGCAGGTCCACAGGGCTAAACCACACAGCTCCTCTACCCTGAGTGACCAGGGCAGGATGCACATCCTATCAATACAATGGAAAGGTTAATGGGATCATCTCCTTCCAACTCGATCACAGTAAACGTGGGATTTATAGCCACGCTAAAATACTGACCTCTATCTGTTTTATGCTGATCATTAACTAAGATTATGCCACACCAGAGATTTGCTATACCAAAGAGCACTGACATCACTAACTGCTATTAAGTGTATTATACTTAAACTCCATAAAGGGGAGCAAAAAAACCCATTGTCAGCAGCATAGGGAAAGAGGCACATGACCAGGCATGCTCAGATTATATATTTAAAATAAATAAAAGAAGGAGTTGCCTGCAGCTTCCTATGTGTGCCTGGCATTTTGTGACTGCAATATTGAGAAAAATCCCTGTAAATATTTTCAGACTCAGAAAGACACCCGGATGAACACCCTGGAGCTAAAAGACCACGGTGGGAATGGTTCACTCTGCAAATAGGTGCCACTGCATGGGGTGTATCAATCAGCGGGTGAAGGCCCCTCATGTCCCCAGATGGCTCAGGCTGTCCCTCCACAGCCCCTCACCCACCCTGGCTCCACTCGCCACCCTCCTCAGCTCTCCCAGTCGCAGGGCTGTTTCCGGGCAGTGGCATATTTGTTGACTTGCTCTTTTGGTGACATCTTCTTTTAATAAGGAAATCTGTCTCTTAGCAGCTTCTTGCCTAAGGCTGTGCTTAGCTAAAGTGTAAAATGTCAAACTTTAGCAAGGATGACAATAACCCTTCTGGGCGAAGAAGAGCCAACTGCTATATTATTAGCTACTTGAGGGAGAGGGAAGGAATATTGACCCGTTCCATGGAGGAAAAACACTAAAATCCCCCAATCTACCCACCCACCCCCTCCTACAGGGAGACCAGCCTCAAGTATGCTTCCCTGTGATCTTTCCAGCAGCCAAAGCTCATAATTAAAGCTGAAGAGCAAACAGCAAGCCCTTCCTATTTGATCAAATACATGTACATATGCAACTGCAGTAGGTCAAAGCGTCTTGGACGTGCCCTTTCATCTCCCAAAATTCCCCAAAGGCAGATCAGGATGCAGATACAATGCTGGGAAAACCCAGGATGGAGGGAAGTTGCTGCAAAGCCTCAGGCAGAGAGTTGAGCAAAGCCCACTGGGTGTCCTGGTGGGTTGGGCAGAGGAAGGAAAAGCCAGTGGGGACCATTGCTGGCCATAACCAAAGGTAGCTGCATGGAGAGGGACGGCTCCCAAGGGATTGTGAGCTTTATTAGGGTTATGGGTCTTTGGGCAACCCTTTTGTGCTGCTGAAGGACTCCTCTGCACGGTGTTTACCTTCACACACACTCTGATATACGCAGGTGCAACCTTTTGCTTTACAGCACGTGTTATTTGGACTAACATAATTTTCTGACCAGTTCTGTCCTGAGCTACAGCAGAGCAGGGCCATAAATTCACAGCCCCAAGTTTAGGAAGGGAGGAGATTTCTGTTGCAAAGATATGAGACTGGAAAATGTTCACCATTAGACCCTACTCTTCCACCAGTGGGCTGTACTGAGACAGCAATGACTGGCTTTGAGAAGATTCTTCACTTTTGGATCCAAACCTGCATCCCAGCTATGTAAGAGCAGATCTGTTCCTGGTTCTGTGCAGGAATGCAGCCTCCAGATGCACAGAGGTACTGGAAGGAAAGGGGTGAAGTTTTCATTACTCCTGGACATCACACATCTGTACCCATCCTGCAAGCACAGGACCTCTTGTGATGGATGTGTCCCCAGCAGGTGCCACTAGAACCAAGTCAGGCCTGAAACACCAAACGAGTCATGGGATCTTCCTTGTTCTTTCAGGTTTCCAATCCCTGGTCCAAAGCAGGGCCACTCTTGGAGTGCCCCTCCATCCCTCAGACCTGTAGGACGTTCCCATCAGTGCCAGAGCTGGCAGGGAGCCCCAGCACAGCTCTGTCCTTTTCCTTGTATTCATAGAATCATGGAATGGTTTGGGTTGAAGGGGACCTGAAAGATTATCTTGTTGCAACCTCCCTGCCATGGGCAAGGACACCTTTCACTAGACTCCAGCCTCTGTTGCTCAGAGTCTCATCCAGCCTGGCCTCGAACACCTCCAGGGAGGGGGCAGCCACAGCTTCTGTGGGCAACCAGTCCCAGGGCCCTCACCACACTCACAGCCAAGAATTTCTGCCAGATATCCAACCTGAATTTTCACTCTTTCTATTTGAATCCATTACTCCTTGTCCTACCTTGTATTCTTGCTCAAAACATTGTTTTAGAGAAACAAAAAACCACAAACTCTACAGTGCACCACAGCATCAGCATCATCACCTCCCCAGGCAAATGTGGCACCACTTGGTTGTATTTCCGGCTTGGGTTGGAGTGTGCCCACAAGCCAGCAGGAGCACAAGGATCCTATCCAAGGTATTGCCACAAATTTAGGTCCCCCCTCCAACACACAGCAGAGCCATGGGGCCCTCCAGAGCCAGTGGTACAGGCTGGATGAGACGGTTTTTCCACCTTTTCCTCCATTCTTTGGAGACATCTCATCAGCCTCTGGGAGAGGAAGCAATCTATTCCCTCCTCCTCTCCAGCTCAGGACAGAGGCAACCCAGGGGACTGCCTACATGCACGTCACAAAGTGCTTTGGCAGAGGCAGCACTTGTGACTCTCACCTCTCACCCAAAAGTGACCCTCACAACACTCTACATTGCATAACAGTCCCAATGAGAAAAAAAACAAACCAAACAACAATATATATATATATAGTGTATGTATGTGTGTGTGGTGCATACACGGGTGTGTTGTGTTTTCCCAGCTAACACATGTCAGGATCTGTTTAAGCCTTGCTTTATGCTCAAATGTCACCCTGCCAGAACTCATTACATCCCATTTATTAATTAATTAAAATATATTTATACAGAACAGGCTTTATGAGACAGAGATAAAAATAACGTTTTGAGAGCTGTCCCCTGGACGGAGCGGGTGCTCTCTGATGGCAGCAGCAAGGACAGTAGCCACAGCCTTCCCTGTCAAGTGCTGACTCGCAGGGAATTGATGATATGGAAATTCAGTAATTAAGGCTAGGGAAAAAAAATTTAAAAAAAAAAAAAATCAGAAGGAGGCTCCAGAACTGGTGCTGGCCATGTGGCAGCCCCACAGCCCCATCCTCTACTTGCCGTTGGGTGGTGGGATTATGGCATCTCCTCCTCACACAGAGGACCCCCGGACAAGCAGAGGGACAGGCAAAGGCTGGCTCTAACACCTGTGTCACCCACTCCACACCCCAGGGCTGTCCAAAGGTGAGGGGACACACAAGCTTCAGTAGCCTCCTCCTCCCTGCCCACCGGGTACCACACCAGAGCCTGCAGCTCTGTTGTCCCTCCCTGCTGACGGCCCCAGGGTTGGAGGGGACCACTGACAGCCACAGGAGGTGACAGGCTGGCCAGTGAGCTGGGGACACCAGCACAGTCACAGCGAGGCAGCAAGGGGCAATGGCTCACTCGGCCATGTTTTGTATGGGGACCAACCCAACCCAGCCCCTTCCCCAGGGCCAGGGAAGCACGGCTGGGTGAGCCTGCCCTCAGCCACTTGGCCGCATGTGCTTTAGCTCCGTGATCCTTTTGACAGAACAACAGTGACATTTCTACTTAAAACTCTCCATGACCTTTCCCTGTGAGCCTCTCGTGCTTCACTTGTTCTGGCATCTCCTGCCTGCCGCCCCCCCAGAGCACCTTGCCCTCACCCTGAGGAGAAGGGGAGGAACAGGCTCCATCCACCAAGGCCAGTCCCGGCTTTGTGGGGCCCAGCTTTACCTGTGGATTGCCAGCAGCACAGGGAGGATGAGCCAACCTCCCTGATCCAATGGCACATCGAGGTGCATTCCTACCCCAGCGCCAGGGCTGCAGACGCAGGCGCAGGGCCAAGCAGCCACCACCTCACTGCCTGGTTTCTCCAGCACAGCCTGACCCCAGCTGGGGTCCCCTGGCCAGTCCTGGCCGTCAGCCAGCCCCCCACAGCACCCTGGTTTGCAGGCAGAGGGGCAGTGGGTGGCCAAGGCCAGCAGCAGGTCCAGCTGCCTCTTCCCAGGTGCCAGCACTGAGTGCTAACGATGCCCTGCAGCTTCCCCAGCCAAGGGATCCCTCAGCCTGTCAGTGCACATCAACTGATGTGCTCACCTGGGATATTGACAAATGCAGGGTTTCTCCTTTGCTCTCCCCCTGCCCAGGAGATGCCACAGTATCGTTGGGACTCAGATCTGAGGAGCTGAATGACAGATCCAGGGGTTTGAGGGAAGAGATGGGACCAGCGGAGAACTTGTCCTCAGCACTGCTGTCCCAAGGTCCCCAAAGACCACCTTGATTTAGCCAGAGAGTATGAAAAGACCAAATGATGCTGGTAGCAGCTGTCCCAGCTCCCACACCACCCAGAACAGGCAGAAGTGCCCCCAGGAGGTGCCAGTTTTTGCCCACGGACTATGAAATTGTGGTCCTCCGTCATGAGGTGCAGACCACAGCTTTGGCTGAGACAGCTTGTCCCAGGTCTCCCAGGACAGAGGCAGGAGCTACAATCCTGACCTCTGTGAACAGGGCCACCTTCCTTTCCATTCTCTCCCTACACAGCTACTGCACGTCCTCGTTGGAAGGGCCAGGCCCTCTCCTCTGGATGTCAGCCAGCACAGCTCTGCTGACCCTGGAGGAACTCTGCCAGCCTAGCCTGGCTGAGGACATAACCATCTATAATTTAGGTAAGGAAATACACCTGCAGGTATAAATGGAAGTAAATCCACCCTACTTTTTAAGCAGGCAAATATATCTCAGCAGCTCCTTACTGGACACTGACCAGAAATAGTAGCAGCAATGAGACTCCTGAGCCTCCATCTCTCACCTTCCCTTAAAGCAGCAGGGAGGCAGAGGGGAGAAAAGCAATGATGGGACAAACAGCCCTCACCCACGGCAGCAGCACAGGTTTGTGGCTGTCTGGACATCAGCAAGGACCATACATCCAGCCTCACCTGCCATCCCTGTCCCACCCTGTGGGGAATTTTCAGGGGATTTCTGGCAAGAAGGGCAGCCCTGAGCCTGTGGAAACCAAGCAGCCAAGAGGTTCTCTCTTGCCTCAGAGCATCCTCCATCACCTGATGGAATATCACGCCTTGGGCAAGCGCACACTGTCTCGTCACACAGCCCAGCCACCCCAGTGCACCACCAGCCCTTCCTTGCACCTGGCACAACCTTCCTAATCCCCACCAAAGAGCCCTTTTTCGCTGCACAGGGATGTCTGCAAACCATTCGTCATCCCCGGGACTGGCAAGGAAACCACACGCACGAGGGAAGAGCTTCCCTGACTCAAATGATTCTCATTTTTTGAAGGGCAAATTTCCTTACTCTGCCCACTCAGTCTTGACAAGGACAGCAGGAGACCCACCACATGAATACTAATGGCAGTGGCAGCGGGGACACGTGGGGATGGGGGTGCCGGGGCTGGGCACTGCCAGTGGAGCAGCAGGAAGACCAGGAATGAGAGGCATCCCACGTGGTGCTGTGGGGGCTGCTGGGACCCCCAGAACAAAACCCATGGGATGCCCAGAGGGCAAGGGATGTAGGCAGCCCCCCAGCAGCAGCCAGGAGGTCACACCCAGGCATTAGGAATGCTGGATCAGGTCGCCTCTGGAGCAGAGGGCGCCAAAGGGTTACACTCTCCCCAACACCATCTGTGGCCTTGACCCCTCGGGTCCCCCCCAAACTGCTTCGATATCCCTTGTGCTGAATTCTTATTCAACTTCAAACTGACAAACGGTTTTTCATCTTTTCCTTCCATCCAGCTTGGAGATTGGGAAGCAAAAATCAATACGGGTTGGCAGGTGATCAAGTTGTTTGACAGTGGCGCTGAGGAGAGAAACAGAGAGAGAGAGAGAGAGAGAGGGGAGTGGAGGGGGGCAAGGACAGGCTGGAGGATGGGGGGACCAAGCACCTGTATTGCAGCCCCCAGCTGGGAAGGTCCCACTTGTCCCCATCTCCAGTGGAGCTGCTTGCTAAAACAGCTGGTGTGAGGGTGCTGAGTGCCCACGTGCAGCTGGTGGGGTGGAAGGAGAGGGCATGGCAAACCCACCTTGCTCCTATTCCTCCAGGATCCCCAGCACTGTGTGCCTAGGGCCCCACTTACCAGCAGAGCTTGACCACCACAGCTGGTTCCTGGCCACAGTCCTCATCAGGGACCCCCAAAATGCCTCCCCACCTCTCATCTCCTGCAGCCTGGTGACAGCATCACCTCAGAGAGCCTCTTGGCACCTTTAAATGTGGATTTGAAGCCCTGCTCCAAGATGCCTTGGGCATCAGGAGAGCAGCACTTATTTCCCAACCCAAGAGGGTTGGGAGAAATCGCAACAAACTGTAAATTTCTCAAAAAATTCAGCCATTGTCCTTCCTGTAGCTTCTGCTCCTGCCATGTCCCAACCTGGTCCCCACCACTCTCCTTCCTCCAGTGCCCAGGGAACACCCCAGAGCTGAGAAGGGGGAGGGAGGCCAGAGCTCCCAAGCAAGGAGCTGCTCCAGGGCTGTTTGACGGATGCAGAAGGACCCAGCACCCAAAGGAAGAGGGGCAGCAGCCCCAGGAGCACCCAGTGACCCCCCAAGGATGGGGTGGCAGCACCAGCACAGGGTCAAGGATAAAACGCCATGGAGCCAGCCAGAGGGAGCAATGGATCTCCGGCCCCAGGGAACGAGCAGGACCGGGCTGGCCTCCTCCATCCCCATGCCTCTGCCTCAGCTGCCTCCTGGCATTTCCTGAAGCCATGGGCTGGCTCCTGGAGCCGACAGAGCCCCTGAGAGCAGAGCTGACATTTGAAAACGATCAGTTTAGGAACTTCCCCCGCTGCTTTCCTTCGCATCCCCCTTCCTATTGTAACTGTTCCTCTGAGCTTTCATCGTCTAACTCTGTAAATCTCCGGGAAATACGGCTGTGTTTCTGTTGTCACTTCTGATCAGAGGGATGCCAGTGGGGTGAGGGAAGTGGGGGGGAAGGGGAGGGGGAAGAGAGAGGGAAAAAAAAGATTGCCTGGGGCCCCACACAGAGCCAGCATGCAAATGAGTGCCAGCTCCGTAAAAATAGCCCCAGCAGTCACATTTTATTACAACTGAATTATTGGACCTGGGTTACTGGGAACTGGCACTGGAGAAGGCGAGAGAGGGAAGGGAAGAGAGGGAGAAAGGGTCAGGCATCATTTATTCTAAATATTTGAACTTTCAGAGTGCCAGAGGATGTTTTCCCTGTCTGATCCATGGATATGCCTGAAACTGCCGGGGTGCTGGATGTGCCACAGCCTCCCTCGGCTGTGCCACACTCTCACAGCCTGTGCAGCACCAGCAAAACACATCCAGGGCCTTTCAGCCCTCTTGGGTTTCCCACCCGCCCTTCCAGACCGGTGCCAATTTGCAGCAGGGACACCCAGTGCCGGTGTTCACGGGGGAACTGAAAGTATTGCACAAGACAGAGGGGGGTCAAGGTTACGGCCAGGTGAGTTTGGAGGTGGCTCCTTGTCCTGGTGATGAGGGGATGACCAGGTGACATTGGAACCCCTGGTATAAGGAGGTGCTAGAGCAGGTGCTGCTCTCATCCACACCCCAAGGGCAGCAGCAGTCAGGCCCCTGTTACTGCCCTGTCCAGGGCTCTGGGCACCTCCTATGAGCCCCCCTGCCCTGCAAGCACCTGCTTAGTCAGCATTTCCCAAGCAGGGACACTGCTCAGGGGACTGACTTTGTCACCACCACAGCCACCCTCCCCAGCACTTGAACAGAGATGTGATGAACCAGGCCCAGTTTTCCTTCTGAAGGACATTGAAGGAGGAATGAGAGGGAAAAAAGAACCTCAGGACAAGCTACAGACTTTGGAAAGAGCACCTGCATGCACACGAGTCCCAGGTGCTTCCAAACCAGAGCAACCCAAAACATTCCTCGTGGCTTTTCCATCCCCACCAGACCTGCCTGACAGGGGTATTTTTGGTTGCATTTCTTGCAGGAACAGCCCAGCCCTGCCAGAGCTGAGGCCAGGCTGGGAGAGGCAATGCCGTCCTCAGGACAGAAACTCCTGCAGGGATTTCTGGAGCCCGGCACTGCTCAGGCTGGCAGAGGAGCTTGGCAGGGACACAGCACTCCTTAAATGCACTGCCTCCCAGTGCTCCAGAGAAAAGTGGGTCAGGGTTTTCTAAAGACAGGAGCTCAGTGCTCGCCTCCCTGCTGCAGGGAGCAGCATCCCAGCAGGGCGGGAGGTGAGCAGGGATGGTGGGACTCTGCCATCGGGAAAGCCAGACATGATGGAGCAGTGGGAGAGGGGATGTGATAAACTCTTCCTCTCTGCAACCAGAGGTACTCCAAGGATGGCTGGTGCTTCTAGGAGAGCCACTACCTACAGTAGTGCAATTCCCAGAAACATGCCCTGCAGGCATGCTCCCTCCTGCCCAGCTCAGCAGTCCAGCACACCCCAAAACCCCTTTGCCTTTTTTTTCTTTAATTAAAATAAATAAATACATTGGAAAACTCTGACGCTGTGCTCAGGGCTCATCCCTGCCCTCCTACCCCAGGTGGTGCCACCCACCCCATTCCTTCGGTATTGTGGCAGTCAGCAGCTGCATATGACAGCACAGGGCAAGGGTATAGGATATAGAGAAAGGATCTGCCATCCTGGAAATGCTTTTGTAGTTTCTTTGTCATCTCTCTCCTTTTCTTCTCCTCCCACTCCATACTGTTGCAGATGTCCCAAGACATCTTTAGATTTTCACA
>VWZW01004024.1:1045782-1226428 GCA_013397115.1 Edolisoma coerulescens
AAAAAAAAAAGAAATTACCACTAGCAAATGTCTGTCTGTGATGCCAAAACCTTCATTCCCGAGTGCACGTGTTTGGGGGAAGCCTCAATTTTACAAAAGTCCCTTTCCTGCAAAATTCAATGACCTCCAGAGGGATTAAAGAGAGGAAATCAGAGCTCCACCCTGGGCCTTACAGTTGGGAAAGCTGGGGTTTGGAGCTAATTTGGAGAAGGCCTGGCTGAAATGCTGTGGGCTCATCATATTGCTGATGCTGCAGGAGCAGGAGAGATGCCAGCCAGCTCCTGTTATCACCTCTGTGGGACTGGCTTGTGATTAAAGGTATCTGAGTTGCAAAGCACAGAGAGAGCAACATATGGACAGGAGCAAGGGACTGCTTTCCCAGGCTCGCTTTTCCAGACCATAACTGCATTTGCAAGAGGATCCCAGAGCCGCAGTGCAGTTCCTATACAGTGCTATTAAACTTCATTAACTGATATATTATTTCATGTTGACTCAACAACTCTTAAACCCTCTTCCGAGGGACTTCCTTGAACATGCTGTAAAATGCCAGTAACTGCCTTCCATCAGGAGCAAACTGCTCCAGCCCTGGCGTGGTCCCACTCCCCACCCCGGTACGCAGAGGCACTGCTGGCAGTGATTCTCCTGTGAGCTCCTGTATTTATCCTCCTGCAGCCCAGGGAAGGCAACTAGAGACTCAGAGACTGCAAAAAATCCACTCTCCTGACTTTCCTCCAAACAAGGATGAAACCTCCCCAGCAAGTTCTAGATCCGCAGTAGAGGAAAAACTACAAACAATTCCTCTCCCGGTGATCAAAGCACTTCTTTGCCACAGAATTGACAGCTCTGCTTCCAGCTGAATGCTTTCAAGCTTCACATTGTCTTATGTAAACTATAATCCAAAATGATCTCAAATCCAAAATAAATTCAAGCTTTTGGGCCTAAACCCAAATGGGTCATTTTGGCATCATATAATTCTGATTTTTAGCATTTCTTCCACCATTCTCCACCCCAAATTAAAATGTTAGTGAGGTTGACCTCCTTTCGGAGAGCTCTTTGACTTTGATGCTGTAGCATACACAGATGGAATGTATTTCTGCATATTCCAAGACACTCTGGGATAGCTTTGCTCATGTAATTATTCAGATAAGCTAACCTGAAAGCAAGAGTGTGAGCGAGCTCTTTGCCAAATCTGAGCAACTTTGCTTTCAAAGCATTGGTAGGTGCTTCCCCCATTGCAGGTGACAGCTGCCATGTCCCCAAGTTGTCCCCAGAGGGCAGTGGGGGCCTAGGGGGAGGCGAGGAAAGGGGGACAGCTCATAACCTAGTGCTTGGCTTTACCCCCTTTCAGTTTGGGGAGGAACAGCACACACGGGGAGGGATGCTGGGGCTGAGATTTGGCATTGGCAAGAGGGCCGGATGGAGAAGTTTGCACTGAGCGTGGCAGCGAGTCAGAGCCATGTGTTTGACACGGGTGGGTGAGGCAGAAGGGAGGCTCATCTCTGCCAGGGGGTCTCCTCCATGACTGCAAACCCGGCCATCGACACAGCCCGAATGGCAGCGACCACTGGTGGGGCACCTCAACCGTGAAGCAGAGCGCTTGTTTCCCCTCCCAGTCCTCTAGAACTGAGCATGCTTCAGGGGCACTTTCTGAGTGACTCCAAGGTCACCAGAGGATGGCTTTACTTTTGATGGCGAGGCAGGGCTGGGGCAGCATCAGGCAGGATAATAGCAGGGCTACATGAGTGGCAGGTGGGCCAGCGCGCCGTCCATTTACCGCGCGCCTCAGCCAAGCGCCGGCTGCAATTATCTCAGGCCACCATATCATCTGAAAGCGCCTTTCTGCTGAAATTACAACGTGTCGCCTTTAATTACGCTAATTGTTAATAGGGATTCTAATTTGGGGTTCATTTTTCACCATCAAAAAAAAAAAAAAATAGGTGAGGCAGCCCAGGCTTTTCTGCCTTCCCTGGGATTTCTCCTGGCAGTGCTAATTGAAACGTTCCCCCACACCACACCGCTCTGCGCTGACAGTGGCTTTTGCCCCTTGTCACAAAATCAATGGTCTTTCCTTGCCCGCCCCATGCCGGCTTCTCTCCAGCTACTGGGGCTCCTTTTCCCACTCGCCAGCTCCCTCGGATCATCAGGGTTAAATGATCTTTTCTTACCGCCCAGCCGGACTGTCAGGAGGCATTGAGTGACTTTTGAAAATGAACCATGTTAAGTGGACTTGATGGGGGTTACAACTGCCATTATTGCTATCACCGCCATGATAAAATGGAGCCGTAATGATGGGGGAAGGTACTTATCACTGTCTTTGGGAGATCACTTAAGATGGTTTGGGTCTGAAGCTTCTCACCAGAGATAAATGGAATGTACGGAAGACAAATGGCACCAGGACAGAGCCTTCCTCCACAGGAGGGACAAGAGACAGGAGCGACCCTGCTGTGGTGGTCACACAAAATGATTTGACAACCAAAAGGCGTGTTGCCTTTTCCTCCAGGAGCCACCAGAGGAGGTGACCAAAGCCATCTGTGCAACAAGGTCCTCCCAGGCGTCTGCTGGCAGCTGGGTGAGCAGAACCAGGATGGGAAAGAAATGGGAAATTAGCCTCTCACATTGCAGCCTGCCTGTGGGAAGCAGCAGTGATGATATCCCAGAGCTGATTCGGCAAACCAGGTGGTGCTTCCTGGCTCTGTCCTTCCCCAGTCCCTGACCAAGCTGTGGTGGGACACCGAGGAGCCCCTTCCCTTCTCTCCACTGGGTTCTTCCTCATTCACCCTGCCCTGGCCTGGAACAGGAGCAACACTGCACCCAGAGTCAGCATCCAGCCCTACAGCCCTCTCTGTCCTTTCTCTTACCCCATCTCCAAAACAGGGGGGATTTCAGCTTCATCAAAAGGAGTAGAGCAAATCCCACACCCCCTTGCTTCAGCACACAGCTGGATCTGCAGCATGAGAGTCCCAGAAAAGGCATTTGCACAACACAGAGTGAGATGTGAGCGCACATTAAAGGATTTCTCATTGGCATTGCTAGCGAGAGATGCAGCAGGATGAGACCTTTGGTGTATTTATTGCTGTTGGTACTATTGCACATCAGACAGAGCCAAACCTGAGCTGCTCCTAAACTCTGGGGGTCTCAAAGCCCCAGCTAAAGCAGCTCAGAGCAGCCCCTATTGCCCAGCCCAGCTCAGTGCCAGCAAAGAGGGCTCACACCCTACTCCCAATCAGAGAAACACAAATTACACCAAATGCTCTTCCACATCTGAGCAGGGAATCCAACAGTTTTAAACAGGCAAGGAAAATATCACATGCTTGGAAAACACTAGTCAAGTATCACGCACCAGAGCAATAGGAACCCAGGCAGCATTACCAAAACATCCCCCTCTCCAGCCAAGCAGTACCCCACAACAACCCCCCCCATCCCCACAACACCCCACTCACAGTTTGTGATACACAAGCAGGAAAATGATCCCTGTGGGTCTGATGGCTCTACTCCCTCAGGTCTCCAATGCTGCACAGGGAAGATCCCTGGACACGGAGCACCCTCAGGGCACGCCTCACTGCCTCAAAGAAGGGGAGGCAGAAAAAAACAGGGAGCCACCAAGAGCTCCTTATATTACCTTCTCATCACCTTCCTCCTTCCAGGTGCACCAGCTGAGTTGCTTTATATCACTTCAGTATCACTTAATTGAGATACAGGCGGTTCCCTTCTCTTGCTGGCCACCTGGCAGCCCAAGTTGCCTTCTCCATGTCCTGGAAGCATGGGAGAAGACGCCTCCAAGTCCAGGCCGCCCCAAAAGTACCATTCCCAGTGAGAGTCCTGGCTGCTATTGCAAGGGAAAGAGAGATGGTGGGAGAGGCAGGGATGCAGAGCAAGTCAGCAGATCCTGCAGGACTGGGCAGAGCAGATCCCCCTCAGGCCACCCTGCTCCCCATTACCATCAGCATTTCATGAATGTGGAGGTTTCCCCTGCAAAGACATAAAAAGGAGCCCCTCTGTAAAAGGAGGAGCCTTCAGGCAGGGAGAAGGGCTGAGGAAGGATAAATGACAAGAATAGTCTGTCTGGGAAAGTTGGAAAGGGGCAAGAGCTGAAGAAAAAGACATTTTCTGGGAGTTTCAAGAACTCATCAACCCAAGTCTTGTCACGCCAGCTGTGTCAGCTCCGGTTGGGCGTGAGGCTGAGATGCTGGTCCCGGGGTGCCTGGTTCCTGCAGCCCCCACTGACCCCCCTTTCCCTGTCATGGAAGTGGTAGCACTGCTGGCAATATTGACAGCCAGAAGGATTTCTCATTTCCCACAGCCCCACAAGGTAAATTAAAAAAAGGAAAAGTCAAAGCTATCTCTGGCTGCTTGCACTCAGGGAGTCCCAACTCAATACATCTTGGTTACTCACAAAAGATGCTTAGTAATAAGCTAGAAAGGCAAAGTTAGTCCTGCAGGCTGTGGGGTCACCAGTTAAAGGATCGTTTACTTTCCAAAGACTTTGTGGAGTCAAGTGCCTGGACAAAACCAGGAGCTCTGGCTGCTCCTACAAACTCTTTCCCATGAGGGTATTTTGTAATGCCACATGTAAAGCTGTAGAGATAAACCAGTATTTGCCTCACTCAGCTCCAAGATCCCAATTGTATGAACACCACCTTCCAGGCCTGTGCAAATATGGCAAAAATTCCACTTTAGCTGCAAGCCAGGCACAAGAAAACCTGCAGTCAGAAACCGTGGAAAGTCTGTGAAATTTTATCCACCGCAAAACTCTGTTTCCAGACCGACTTCAAGGCAGCAGAGCCTGCACAAGTCATGCTGGTAGCCATGTGCCTTTTCTTCAAGCAAGGGTTTCCTGCTGTTTTCTAACCTCAAGGCAACAGAGAAAACATCCATCCTTTCACCAGCTTTATTTCCATCCCAGATGAAGAGATGATCCTCCTTTTTTTTTTTTTTTTTGTGTCTCAGTGTCTCTGAAGTGCTGCCTTCCACCAGTGCTGGTGGGAAGCAGCTCGCCTGGGGACAGCCAGATGCCACTTTGCCAGGGATCTGCAGGAAAAACCCGGCTGGAAGCTGGCTGTACACACTGGATTGTTCAGCACAAGGGCTGCGGAGCAGGAGCTGCCCAGCCTGCCAGCCCTGGCCAGTTTTGTTTTGAGGCATGGACCAAATATGTGGTTTGGCAAACCAAGAAAGCTGTGAGGACAGAAGAGACCTTTTGCTTTGAGCAGCATTTGGGTGTCCCACACTGGTGCCAAATTATCTCTGTGTTATGAGCCTGGTAAAATCTTTTGCTTACAAGGACTGTTTGCATTAAAACTCACAACAAAACAGTGTTTCCCAAATACTGATGTGAGTTCCTCATTCCATAAAATCCCAACTAGGAAAGATCCCCTGGTCCTCAGCCCCAGTTATCCAAACAGGGGCCATTTAGCTGTAGAAACACTCTGCTTTCCCTTTTTTATTTCAGTCTTCACAACAACAGAGAAGGAAAAGAGCTCTTAGAACACCAAACCGGATTTAAAGGTTTGCCTTCCACTAGTGAACTGGTTGGGGGAGGGTAGAAAACAGGGTGAAGGAAACTATAGGGCTGTTCAGAAGAAAGGAGGAGACACCACAGCCACTCTGAGCTGCAAACAGGTGCCTGCGCAGCCCCTCTGCAGACCAGCCTGGGCAGGTTGATACCAGGCAAAAGTTGAACCATAAACATGCAGCCCAATGCACAGACCTTTATGTGTTTCCAGAGACCCTTTTCATGATAAAAATGGTTGTCCCAAAAGGTTTAAATCTCACACGAGTGAGAGCGGGACCTGAAGACCTGGAAGAGCTGGTGGGTGTCGTCCCATGGGGACTGCACCACCACATTATGGTCTCACTGGACCTCTGCTGGGTGGACCTCACTAAACCCATGACCTTTGTGTGGCACAGAATATGCAGCAGCAACAGCATCTCCTTCTCCCCAGGACCACTAGGAGCCAGCTTCACAGAGCTCCTTCTGCAAGGGACTGGTACAGCTCTGACAGGAGCACGCCCCCGGCCCACCACTCATCTGCCTCCCAGCATTTTGCTGATTTTCCTCTGCCACCCAAAACTCTGCTGCAGAGCAAAACGCATCCAAAGAGCTGAGGCTGTGATTTTCATGACACCACTGCCTGGCTCATTTCTCTGCTGTCCTCTCAGTTTTGTGAAGGTTAAAGGCATCCTTCCTCAGTGACTGTCAGACTGTTATCTGGGCTGGAACTGGCTGCCCGAGCACCATGAGGAATATTTTATGCAGATTCTCCGCTGCACCTCAGATGGCTCATCAGTAACCACCCTGCTGCTGTGGCTTTATTTCCTCTGAGCCCACCTTTTGCATCTGCGCTGCTTCTCCCCAGCTCAGCTTCACTTTTACAGGTGTAAAACTGTGAGTATCCACATGCAAGGAATGTAAAAACTTTCCCTTGGGTTGATGCAAGGAAGAGTTGCTGTGTGCAAGGGGCTTTTGGGGAAGGATTGGGGAGCGCTGGCCTGGAAAGAGACGTGTTTTTTCCTCTGGGAGACAGGAAGATCAGGAGACTCCTGTTACTCTGCTTCAGAGTTTTAGTCCCAGCACTCTCCTCCCAAAAACCATGTCAGGACAGAGAACATCCCGGCTCTCTCTGCCTTCCCCCTTGGGAGCTTCCAGGCAGGCACAAAGAGAGCCGCAGGCAGCACTGGTCTCTGGGCCTCCTTCCCCTGGCAGAGGGGTGTGGGAAGAAAACAAGGAGAGAGTCCAGCTTGCTTGGGCAGCTGGAAGTCTGAAGATGATTTTCACACCCATGCCCCTGGCAAGCCAAATGACAGCCTGTTGTCATCCCAGCTGGCTGCGTGTTTTTTGGGTGGGAGCTCACCTCAGCACAGCAGCTTGAGCACTAGCCCAGGCTGGAGGAGGTGGAGGACATGCACCCACCAACATCCCCACAGGCCCACTCCACCCCTCTGAGTACCAGGGCAGAGTGTGACACTTGGGAGGCTTCCCACTAAATGCTGATTATAAATGTCATTATTTCAGAGGGGGAAAGAAAACAGCTGGATTCGTCAGACAGCAGCACTGGCAGCTAAAAAAATACCATCTTTTAATGTGTGAGCTGAGTACAGAGAGCGGCAGAATAAACAGGAGACCCTGTGGTAATATTTTTACAAGTCCCCTGGCTGACTGTTAGAGCCCTTTAACTAAAACATGACTGAACGTCCCCATTTTGAGATCTCAGCAGCACGCCCAGCTCCTCTGGGGATCACCAGGCTTCAATAACAGATGGATCCAGGCAACAAAGCTCACGTCTAGATGGAAACTCAGCAGGACTTGCTTTTGGACCCATCCCCACCTCTGCTTTTAAACTTCACTGGCATGAGAGGCTGTGCTCCTTTGGCCATGCTTCCTCATAGCTGTAAATCCAATTTTATGGCACCCAGTCCAAGGCTGAAAACAATGCAAAGTGCTGAACAGATATAAACTCTTTCTGCTGCTTCACAAGATCTCCAAAGGGGCCAGAAGATTTTCTGCTGAATCAGGTATTGTTTTGTGCTCCTGCCGCTGGCAGGGAGCCAGGTGCACACCATATTGTAGGAGCTGGGTAATTTGGCAAAAAAGCGATCATGTGCTCGCCCCTGATTCAGTCCCAATTCCTCCCATGGGGTGACGGGGTAATGTGCAGATCTGGTATTAATTAGCGGGAAACCACAGCCCCAGGCTGTGATCTGTCATCCTCTTTTGGAGGCAGCTTATGCCTGCTAACAGCTTCCCCACCCTGGGCTCCCCCAGCCCAGCCCCCTCTCTCCTGACAGGCACCACCCCGGGTCTGGGGGATCCCCCTGCTCTCCCGTGTCACACCAAAGACCCAGATAACCCAGTGCCTTGTCTCTGAGAGCCACTAAAGCTGTGCTCCTGCTCCCAGGAATGCCTGCACCCTGTGGGATTTGCTCTTCTGGCTGGGAGCAGGCTTGGGAGCATCAGCATCTCTGAGCTCTTGCCCAGGTCCCCATCCATGGCACAGCATCTTCAGATGAGCTAAAGCTCACACTACCCTGCTGATAGCTCAGACAACAGAGCCCAGGCAGTGCCGAGTGTTTTGGAAAAAAATCTCCCAGGCTCCAGCAGAAAAGACAGCACTGGTACCCATCGTGCCAGAGATTAAGCAATTTACTGAGTCAATTGTCTTTTTTCCAAGGACAAACATGTGTGATAGAAGATCTCCAGATCTGCTGGCATGCTGTGAGCTCTGGGCCATCAGCCCTTTCACTGTCTCAATTCATCTGTCAGTAAACCACCATGCCCATTAAGGCTGGAGAAATGGAAAGGGATGTTCGTGGTCCACTCAGCGAGGATTAAATACCCTGTTGCAGAAATGATGGTTACCCAAGATTTCCCTGTAGAAATGCTGGAATTCCTGTCTCCAACACACGCTGCCCTCCGAAGAGAAGTAGGAGAGACAGTAAGCAGCAAGGATACTATTATTTGGTACCAGAAAGCCCTTGCAAGAGGTGACAAACAGGACAGGATCTCACTGCTTCAGGAAATACCTGTGTGGGAAAACCATATGGTGCCGAAACAAAGAGGGAATTTCCTTCAACACATGGGGAAGACACAAGGTGTCTGCTTGGTAAAGGTCAAGCAGTGGTGTTCAGCTTTGTCCCATTAAGAAGAAGTCCAGAAGAAAAGTATTTGCTTTCCAGCCCAGCTGGCAGTTCTTCAGGACTTGGTGGAAAGGCTACAGGGGAACATGAGAGGGACAGAAAAGCCTCAACTTTTTGCAGGACACTCCCTGGGCTTCGTTTCCTCCCAGGCTGCCCCTTAACCTGCACCATGATCTGCCACCAGGTGATGCCAAGGATAAACCTCAGGGAAATTCAAAGAAAGAAATGGCATTTTAAGGGGGAAGAACATCCAGGGCTGTCACATATGAAGAAATATTTTTGGAAGGACACAAACCCTCTCAGGGTTACACTACAGGGCTGGAGCACCTCTGCTGTGGAGACAGGCTGAGTTGGGGTTGTTCAGCCTGGAGAAGGCACCAGGAAGAACTTAGGGCCCCTTCCAACACCTAAAGGGGCTACAAGAGAGCTGGATAGGGACTTGTGACAAGGGCCTGGAGTGACAGGACAAGGGGTAATGGCTTTGACCTGGAAGAGGGTGGGTTTAGATTAGGTATCAGGGAGAAATTCGCGGCTGTGAGGGTGGTGAGGCCCTGGCACAGGGTGCCCAGAGCAGCTGTGGCTGCCCCATCCCTGGAAGTGTCCAAGGCCAGGTTGGACGGGGCTTGGAGCAGCCTGGGATAGTGGAAGATGTCCTCGTCCATGGGAGAGAGGTTGGAATGAGATGGTCTTTGAGGTCCCTTCCACACCAAACCATTCTGCGATTGTAATATTATCCCATAACAGCAGCCCAGGATGGATTTGGCAGAAGGAGGGGTAGAGGGATAAATTATCCAAGAGGTGCTCATTCTGGGGCAGTTTGGTTTTGTTACTCCTTTGTTTGTTTTTAACAGCTTCCTCCAGGGCACATTCCTGGGACTTGCTGGAGAGGAGACAGAGCAGCAGGAATAACTCAGAGCTGAGCCTCACCTTTGATGCCATGATTTCCCATAGCCACCTTTGCAGAGCCCTAAGCAGCTCCCCTGCCCAGGGCTGGAATTAAAACAAAGTGTAAATTGGAAGCCTTACCTCAGTCAGGCCCTGGGACTGGGACTCACTCCCTTGATGTCTCCTGGAACTTTGTTACAGCAGGGAAGCAAGGCAAGAGAAACTCGGGATGGTATTTGATTTGCCTGTAACCTAAACCCCTGGCCCTGCTCTTTCCACTGCCAAGTGCTTAGGAGAAAAAAAAACAGGAGTGAATTTTTTGTGTGTGTGTGAGTGCATAGCAAAACGGCTAATTTAAAACAATTACGCAACAGCTAATTAAAATCATCTCTGCGTCCTAGGAAGGCGACTGGCCACCTACTCAGCATGAAGCGTTCGGCTTTTCGGAGCAGTGCCGTGTTCAAGGCCTTCATCCCGTGATGGCAGCGGCTGGACCCATGCCGGTGTGCCTGAGGAGAGTGTCTGATGGCCTTCCTGGCCTCAGCCGAGTGAGTCCTCCCTCTTCCTCCCTCTCCTCCCGCCTGCCTCAGCACCGCGACGTACCTGAGGCACCGGCTGTGCTTTATGAAGTCTAAAATTTTCAACTGGTTGTGTCTTTCCATGCAAACTCATTAGATGCTATTTACACCCGCTGCAGCTGTGCAGAGAGAGGTTTTGAACTCTGGCATTCTACAGTAGGCTTTGTTTCTCATTTACATTTGCATATTAAAGTGTTTGCCTGAAATAGGCTATTGAAATTAATTCAGGATTAATTGGTGTCTTTATCTCATTAGGACAATCTAATTTAAGGATGATGAAATTGTTTAGCCTCCCGTTTGCATAATTAGATTGCTTTGAATTGCTGTCATTATTGTGCTCTTTAGCATCATCTGTAGGCCTCAAACAGACAAGAGTTTCAACCTCGTAAAGACCAATCATGTGTTACAGCAGAGAGCTGTTAACCCCTTTTAACCCAAACTCCCTCCAGTGATGCTGCACAATGGGGTGGGTGCTCTCAGCACGGTGGGCTGCAGAGGTCTCCACATGCCTGTCACGGGGCATCCCCTCTTCCCCTGGACACACTGGGGCAGCGCGGGGCAGCCCCAGGAGCTGCTGGCAGACAGCCCTGCTTCCCCTGGCCTTCCCATGGGAAGGGCAGTGGCTCTCCCAGAGAGGGGTGGAACCCTTCACAGTCACCTGGGGCCATGGGCTGCTCCTCCTGAGGGGCTGAGCAAAGCCAAAAGCGCTCACTCTCCCTCTTACGTCCCTGAAAAGGGCTGGTGGGAACATGCCCAAGGACTGCCTGATCCCATCCCTCCGGCATGGCCTTAGGAAAATCCCTTGGCTGACGGCAAAGACAGCTGGGGATGGCTGGGCTTCCCCTCTGTTGGAGCTGGGGCTGCAAAGGGTGCTGGTGGCCACTGGTACCATGGTCTTTTGTCCCCTCCAAGGACTTACCAAGCTCCATCTCCTTCTTCTACAGTTCAGAGGCTGTTGCTGAACCTCCAGCTGAGGAGCATCTCCTGAAGATGTCCTGGCCCAACATGCAGCCCTGGTACCAACACACTCCTTCTGCTTCCAATAGTTCTGCTCTCCACTCTGTGCTTACCTGGATGCTAAAAGGAGAGAGCAGACCTGCCCAGCCCTGTGCCATGGGAGCATGAACAGGAGGAAATACCACCAGTACCTACGTGGGCTGGGGAAGAGCAAAGCAAAGAGAAACACAGAGTTGTTTGGGTTGGAAGGGACCTCTGGGGATCATCCAGTCCAACCCCCCTGCCCAGGCAGGGGTACCCAGAGCAGGTGACACAGGAACGCATCCAGGTGGGTTTGGGATATCCAGATATCCCCTCCAGAGAGGGAGACTCCATAACCTGCCTGGGCAGCTGTTCCAGTGCTCTGCCACCCTCAATGTAAAGAAGTTATTCCTCATGTTGAGGTGGAATTTCTTGTGGTTTAGTTAAAGGCCATTGCCCCCCATAGCTGTAAGAAGCAGCTGTAAGGCCAGATCTCCATGCTGGGGCTGCAATCACGGTGTGGATTCCCCGCTGCTTAGTGTGTGCCCCAAAACATCAGTAGTGAATGTGCACCAAGGGATACAAGGACTGGGGTTTGCAAGGGCAGTGTGTGTGTGTTGGGGGGATGTGAGGGGTGTGGGGTGTCTGCATGCAGAAGATAATTGGAGACCTGCAGCCATCCTGAGGACCCTCACAGCCCATGAGGGACACATTGCCTGCAAACAGCTCTTCACCTGCTTTCCAGTGCCACTTTCCCCTGCCCCATCTCCCTGCCCACCCAGGGGAGTTGGGGACACGTGGGCTGGAGCCACCTGTAAACTGGCATCCCCAGTC
The DNA here is from genome assembly GCA_013397115.1 of Edolisoma coerulescens. Classification (NCBI taxonomy): domain Eukaryota; kingdom Metazoa; phylum Chordata; class Aves; order Passeriformes; family Campephagidae; genus Edolisoma; species Edolisoma coerulescens. The sequence continues at coordinate 1,057,692 of VWZW01004024.1, forward strand.
AGCAGCAGCTCCTGGCAGAGGGTACCAGCTCAGCATCCCAAGCTAAGACCTTGCTTCCCCATGAGTCTCTCCATTACAAAACAGCCTGTTCAGCCACACAAATGATCCAAAATGTGCATCTCAGAAGCATTTTTACATGATAAAGCATCCCACAGCATTGTAACCAGCTTCCTCGCTAGCAAGGAGGACCACGGCCTTGCGTATTCCCCCCCTGTACCGGCCAAAACTCTCTTTCCAGATGGCCGCCAGAAGCCAATAGCCACCAGAGCGCCTGAATCCAGCCCTGGAGATGCTCCCCGGGCACCGAGAGCAGGAAGGGGGTCGAGATGGCAGCTCAGTGGTGGCTCCTGGGGCCGCTCTCCGTCTGTCCTGGCCCAGCTCAAGGCGAGAGTCCTGCTTCTCATTAGCGGGTGGCTGACTCCGGAGGCGGGGGCTGCGCCAGGCAGGCTGCTTCGCCAGTCACTTCACGTATCCGAACATCTGGTTGTGTCTCATCACAGTGCAAATTTATGACCCTGGAAACAACATGTTGATGATGCACTGGGAAGAGGAGCCGGAGCTGTAATCCCATGTCCAGAGCAGGGATGAAGGGAACTGCCATGCAAGGACTTGGGCAGGGGGAAGAGGTGAGGAAGGGCAGGCCTGCGATTCCACAGGCAGTGGGGGTTTGCAGGGAGGGGGACAGAGCTCCTGATGGTGCAGCACAGCAATATTTGTCACTCTCAGTCTCTCTCCTCTGGGAAAAAAAAAGCAAATTTAGCAGCAGCCAACTTTGCACAAGTTCATCTCGATGAATTGCCAACTTCAAACCAGCCAACAGGCAGGAAAGCTTAAAGAAAATAGATGAAAGATTTCATTTGAATGCTTTCAAAGGGAACGTTTCCATTCACAGTGACTGGCCAGTTACACTTTCCATTTTATGGTTAAAATTATACAGGCTTTTAAAATTATTTGAAATGGAAATGACAAGATCACATTTCAGGTCCTCCAAAGGGAGCTTTATTTGCCAAGGATAAGTAAATGTTTCATTATTTTTTGCAGAGATCAAATATATCAGTTGAACCAGAACAGAGCGGAACTTGGGAAGTCTTGTTTGCAGGTTCACACCAAAGATGTTTCAAGTTTTCAGCTTAACCCAAACAAGTGTTTTCAGTTACGTTGCTTTGTTGCTGCAGTGGAAAAGAAAGAAAACCAGCTCTTACCATCACAGTTAGGCAGCAAAGAAGAAAAATAAAACCCTAAGAGTCAGTGCAAAAGAAAGGTCTTAGTGTGGGAGAACTAAAGAAAGATTGCCTGAACCTTTCTGCAGACTGTTTTTTAGACTCTTGGTGCTGTTATCAGGTCTTTTAATGTATGGGAGAGGACAATCCCTGTATGATGCCATATACACATATATAGGTGTCTAGCACAGCGAAAAACAGGGAAAAGGAGAAGGCATGATCAACAAAAGCTAGGATGCTGTTCAAGAGAGGTGGGATGAAGTTTCCTCCTTAGCTGTCCAACAGCTCCACAGCAGGAGCACCAGCTGGGAAGAGATAAGCAACCAAAGGTCACACTGGACCACGGGCAAAGGAGATTCAAACTGCTGCAAAAAATGCCACTGCTCCTCAAACAAGATGGAGCACAAGTGGCTTTCCAGGAGGAAGCCTGAAAAAGAGAGGTGAAGGTGCCTGGAGGTCTGGGAAACAAAACAAACTCAGAGGGGAGACACGATATAAACGCACCTTTGAATATACCAGTGGTTCTACCTCATGTCGTCAGTGGGAGGTGCCTAAGAATTCATAGCCCAAACAAGCTCCAGGAAAGCAGAGATGAGCCCTCAGGAAGAGCTGCTGGTGGTGGGCACGCAGCAGCCTGGGCACACAGGCTGGAGCATCCCCAGCATGGCACTCACCTGGAAGCAGCACCAATACACTTCGCACCACTTCCAGCGTGGCCCGTTTGTGAATCCATGTGGCTTTACAGTGAACACGCAAGTCCAGGTAGAGAAATGCAAGTGGAACAGCCCAGCTCCAACTGGTTTCACAGCCTGTGGTGTGAACAGCTGTTGGGAGCACTAGCACAGCTCACCAGCAGCCTGGCTTACCTTCCCCCAGTACCCTGGCATGGAGATCTGAAGCAAGGACATTGAAACCACTGACAAATGGATCTTCCCCTGTTCTCTCCAGAGCTGTTGCTCTCCAGAGAACAGCTTTCCTTCCCTTGCTTTGGAACTGCTACAGGCAGAGGAGACACAGCGGCTTGTACTGCAGGCTGCTCCGGAAGCAAGGGCTGTGTAGGAGCAACAACTATCCAAAGGACAAAGCATGCCTCTGGCATCTGTTGGAGCACTGTGATCCTGACAGCAGCAGCAGAAAGCACAACTCTTGCCAGGAGTCACAAAAAGGTTTAGGAGCCTTTGACCAGAGACCTGCAAGAGCTTTAAATGCTCTTTGGGGGAGATGCAGGATGCTGTCAGGAAACCTAAGCTGGGTAAGGGATAGAGTAAATGTGCTGGTATGGAGGAGCCAGCTTTGAGCTCCAAATCAAGTTGTGACCAGTAGTAAATTGCAATTAGTACAGGTTGCCCAGAGAGGTGGTGGATGCTCCATCCCTGGTAAGATTTAAGGCCAGCTTAGACAGAGTTCAGAGATTCCTTACAAATTGAAGATGTCCCTGCTCATTACAGTGGGGTTGGAATGAGAAGATCTTTAAGGTTCCTTCCAACCCAAGCTGTTCTGTGATGCTGTGATGTGCAACCAGTATCCACAAACAAAATGATGGGGCTGTGAGGAAGAGCCTAGGTGGGGCTCGCCATCCATCAACGGCCTGACACAAACCTCCACTGTGGATGAGGACCTCCCCACATCCTGACTTCAGGCTTACTGCTGGATGAGGAGCACAATGCCATAGATTTGGAGGGGCCACACCATCCCTTGCCTCAGCCAGAGCCTGTCTTGTGGGATTAGTAGGGGCCGGACACAGATTTATAGCTCCCACTTCTGTCAAGCCCATGTGCTTCAGCCTGTGTGGTTCAGCTCTTCTTCCCAAGAGGACTTTGTTAGCAGAGTTCAACAACAGATCTTTATGTTTGCTTGCAGGATGCTTTTTAGAAACAGAAAAAAAAAAAAAAAGAAAAGAAAAAGGAAAAAGGAAAAGAAAAAAAACCATAACCCTTCAGGGGAGTGAAGTAAACCATTTTCTTCAGTTTGGGGAGTTTGAAAGAAAAATACAAAACAACCAATTTCTAAACAAAAAGTATCTCCAAATTAGAAAAATCAGGCAGTCCCCTTAAGCAATGTTGAAATAAAATCTTAGAACTTTTTTTAAATCCCTGCAGACATGCACATATCCATACTTATGGATGCTGCTTTTACCCCACAGGAAGGGACCCAGCAAAAACTATCCAAACGAGGAGAGCTCCTGGGTCCTCCCACCTCATATCAGGGGAAATGTGCTCCCACACTCCATTCAGGTCTCATCAGTGCAAGGGAAGGGTCTGGAAATGCCAGTCCTGACTACAGCAGGGTGATTTACACCATTAGCCAGAGTGGAGGGAGACTGAATCCTACTCTGGAACCCACAGGCTCTTTCCTGCCAGAAAGGAGGGTGCCCAGGCAGGAGCCACAGCTCAGTGATGTGCCCAAGAACCACAAACCCATTGATCTTTTCCTGACCATGCCAGAACCTGGGCAGGTGCCCCCAGGAGTGTCCCCAGCCCCTCAAAGTGCCCAGAGCTGGGGGTGAGCACGCTGAGCTGCCGCCCTGGCGTTCGGTCCATGACTCCTGACCCTCACAGGTTATCGGTCCCATAATGTTTCCAAGCGTCAATCAGGCCTCTCCTTTGATCACTGTTATAATCAGATACAGCACTTCAGCATGGATTATTAAGTTTTAACAGTTGACACATCATTTCTGATACCATAATCTGGCAGCACTTTACAATAAGTGACAGGTCCTCACTAATTCCTTTTGTATTCACTGTAGCAACGTTAATCATGAGTGATGAACTTTGCGTATTCATATGGATGTAATAGGCAGTTCCCAAGGACTGAGACTGTAATTTAGCTTTAACCTAATGGGCACTGATTGTAACAATAAGTAATTATGTCAGCTAAATGCAGTGTTGATGGCAATTGATGACAGCAGAGAAAGCCACAACACCATTTTGGAACTAAGCTTGGAATAGTCATTTGTAAAGCCATAATGGCCAAGACTGGGAACAATGTGTCCTCTCCTGTGTATCCTATCATCCAGCTACCTTTAGCCTGGTGCGGACAGTCCCAGCTGTGACAAACACCCTGTCAGCTCCCTGTTTTACTGTTCTGGCAGCTAATTTCAGGGTAGCCAAAATTCCAGCCTGCTAGATGGATGGGATCTGGTGCCCTGAAGCTCAAGAAAGAGAGGCACCTCATCTAATGGTTGATGTTTGGATCAATTCCCTGGATCACCTTCAGGTCCTTTAGGGCAAATCACACCAGGGGACACCTGCCCAACATCTGGTAATGTCAGCTTTTCACAGCTGCAGAGCCTGGCTCTGACCCCAAACAGCAAAGTGTGGCCACGCTGCAGAGGACCTGAGCCCACTGCTGAGCCCAGAGGCAGCCAAATGCAGCAGATGTACAATTCGGATGTACAAATAGATGTACCCTTCTCAGGCCTGAGAAGTGTGCTCCATAACCTAAACCACAGCGTAAGTACAGCCAGAGAAAGATGCTCTTCTATTACCCAGAAGGGCTGGTGTGACCTCTTTTTGGGTTAGAGAGGAAAATGAGGATGGGATGTTTTTGAGCCAGAATATTTGGATTTGAATTGTTTTCTTTAGGAGGGGGAAGCATGGCAAAATCATAATAATAATTCTGTTAATGACAGGAATAAGACTGTAAGTGCTGGTATCATCTTGAAAGAGTGTTTTGTGCTGCCAATAACAATCCTGCTTCACTGTAACCATTAATGTGGTCAAAACAATGCTTGGAAAACACAAAGTAATGATAATGAGGTAGAAAGGACATCTTCAAGGAAACAGTTTGGGGGGGCTGCCTTAGGATTATGTCCTTGTCCCTACCAGACTGTGAGGAAGAGGCCACCTCCCTTGACACCATCAGAACCTTTGGGAAAGCAGCAATGAGCACTTTTTAAAAAACGCACAGCTTAATGCCTCAGATTATCTATTTACTTACTATTTTAAATAATTTCTTAAATTCAAAACAATTTTTTGTTTGGTTGTGAGTAGATGAGTGAATTTAAGAGAGGTTGGATAAATGCCTCTTGGTGTTCCATTATGCTTGTGGCAGTCATTAAAATGGTACTTAGCATGGGTAACAGTGAGCTGTGGGCAGGCAGCTGCCTGTGGGCCTTGCTTACCCCATGAATGAGAACAGCCAGGAAAGGGCCATGCTGGACTTAAGGCTCTTGCATGATGCTTTTGGCATTACAGGTCTCTGTGATAGGGATATATTCTAGGATATTTTTCCTAGAATCATGGAATGGTTTGGTTTGGAAGGGATCTCATCCAGTTCCAACCCTCTGCCACAGGTGGGGACATTTTCCATTAGACCAGATTGTTCCATCCAACCTGGCCTTGAACTCTTCCAGGGATGGGGCAGCCACAGCTTCTCTGGGCAACCTGTGCCACGGCCTCATCTCCCTCACAGGAAAAAATTTCTTCCTAACATCCAGACTAAACTACTCTCTGTCAGTTTAAAGCCATTTTTCTTCCCTGTGTGGGCATCCACACGCAATGCCAGAGCCCAGCTCGGGGCACACCGGAGACAGACTCTTGGGGAAGCTTGAGAGCACAGATGAGGCAGGTCTCATGACTGTACTTCTAGAGGTTAAGATCTACCTGGCAAAAGGCAGCAGGGCAATGCTGTGCTCACAGAGGCATGTGTGAGGTGGGAGCTGAGTCCTGGCAGCCCCAGCCCTAAGGAGAGGCAGCCCAGCATCACTTCCATTTGCTCAGGGAGTGGGAGCAGAGCCATGATGGCAGGAGCTAAGTTTTTCAGTAGAGCAGATGAATCAGCAAGGTTTTGGTATCATCCTGGGACCCCAAGATGTGCAAGGTCTGCACTTTTAAATGAGCATTTGTTGTGGTTTTGTCCCTTTGTGGTTGCCTTGCGGAAGGGGGACATTGGCAAGAAGCACAGTGCAGATGTCAGGCAGCTCTGTGGGAGAGAAGGTCCCACTGGTGGGGAAACCATCATGGAAGGCATGACATCTGACTGAGAAACCACCTGAAACGTCACGAAGAACCTAAAGCACTGACATCCTCATTCACTATGGGACTAACCAAGTATCAGCCTGAAGCACCTGCCACAGAGAGTGGTGTCAGTGCAGCAAAAACCACAGACAAATTATGATGCTTTCTCTTGATGATCAGGTTCAAAGCCAAGAAAAGCTGCCTTAAGTCCCTGGTTTCAAGAGGTTGGGTAAAATACCCAAGACAAAGAAGCTGTTATTTCTGAAAATGCAGTGGGGATGTGCAGCTACGGGCAAAAATGCCTCCCAGTAATTGCAGATGTGCTGCCAGGGGCTTGCACTGCTCCTGATACCACACAGCTAGCTGAGCTGGAGCAAGCAGCAGCAGCCCTCACCAGCATCAGCCTCCCAGGAAGTGGGAAGATGAGAAGGGGTGCTGCTGGCAGCGGATCAGCGTGCTGATGATGGAGAAGACAACATTCCCCATATCGCCGGCCAGCCCCGCCACTGAAAGGGGCTGTCATCACTACTGTAATCAGTGCTGAAATGCACTGCCACACACAGCCACCGAGACCAGGGCATGAGAGGAGATAGGGAAAATATGGGAAGGGCCCTTGAAAGTGACAAAGTTGGAGAAAATCACAGGAGTGAGCTCTACAGGGGCACGATGAGGGGGCATGGACTCCAGCAGTGACATGGGGGCTGGCACACCCAGAGTTGCAGCATCCCTTCTGTTGCAATCATGTACCTCAAACATACGCTCTCTGCAGCAACTCCTTACTCCAGACACACTTGGCTGGGATGCAAGTCCCCATCCCAAACTAAAGCAAGGCCAGATCAGACCCTGGAAGAATCAGAGGCTGCTGACAGTAGCTTGTTCCTGCTGGCATTGAGGGGAACCCTTGGCACAAGCAGAGCAGGAGCATCATGCCCAGCCCTGCTGCTGGGCATGTCGGGCAGCAGCATTTACAGACACAAGGGCATTTAGGCATCTCTAAATGAGCTTGGGGGCATACCTGCAGCTCAATGCTCCTGAAGGCATGCCCAGGGACATCCCTGTGGCTGGTGCAAGCTGGCAGTGCCCCTTTACCCCAGCTCAGAGTGTCTGTGATTGCAGAGCATCTGCACTGCCAGCATTAGTCAACACCTGTCAGGTCTGACTGCACCCGAAAAGTCTCAGTGTCCGAGCTCCTCCTCGGATGGCTACAAAGTCACTTCACTCTCTGCTTCCCCCACGGCCTTGGCAGGTGATGCTGGCGGAGGGGGGACCCAATTACCACTTGTCACTGCCCTGGCATGGTGCGGGCGTCAGGCCAGTGTCAGAGCTGTGACACACACCGTGACAGAGTTGTGACACACACCGTGACATTGCTGACGTGATGCAGGGGAGGAGGGGGTGATTGGCAGCCTGAGGCAAGTGGTGCCCAAAGCAGGAGCCGTCTGCAATTAGTGGTGCTGGAGAATTTCTCCTCCCCACGCGAGGGAGGAGAGGAGACAGCAGCTCCTTGTGCAGGGATGCTGAGCACCATCAGGATTCCTGCCCCAGCCAGGCTCCGGATGAGGAGCTGCCATGTGGGGAGCGGATGGCTTGGCTGGTCCCAGGGAGGTGGACAGTAAATCCCAACTGGCAGCAGCCTCAGAGCCCAGCACTAATGACACCAGCTTGTCACAAGCTGTACTGTCCCCCCTGCAGCAGATGTGACAGCCCCAAAGTAACCAGGTACCCACCATGTCCCTGCTTCCTCTCACACAAAAGTGACAACTGGGACAGGTAGTAAAAATCCAGGCCAATTCCTTGACAGAGATCTGATGGCTGGAGCCGACTCAGGATGCTCTTCCCTCCCTGCCAGCTTCCTTTCTGATAAATAGCCACCCCAGCGGGGAGGACAGCCAGCCAGAACTTGCCCCCAAGTGCTGGCAAGAGAGCCCAACACCCCCTCCTCGCTTCCTTTCAGCTGTCCCAAAGGCTCCCTTCTCTTGCAGTCTCAGAAGGGAAACTGAGGCAGGGCTCAGCATCCTCTCCCAGCTGCCCCATCTCTGCAGCCGTGCTGTTGGCCAGGCACAGGGAGCCAGCCTTGGAGCACTGATACAGCCCATGCCCAACACCATCCTCTGGCCACCCACAGGTCTTCCTCCCAGGCGGTTTTCAGCCAGCTAAAGCCAAACCTCTCTGCCCTCACAAGCCCTCCTTGGTGCTCCTTTGCTGTCTGCAACCCCTCATTTACTCTATAGCCCAAATTTCACCATAGAAAGCAGAGCTGTGGTGGTTACGCTAAAATAAGAAAGCGGCAATAGCATCAAGTTGCCAGTGGCTGGGATGGGGTCACTAGAGCTGCTTTGCCAGCTCAGCAGCTGGTGCACAGGGAGAGGTGAAGGATGGGCAACAGCCTCGAGGTCAGCAGCAGTGGAGGGTCCTTGCTGCTCTCTGCAACCAAATCCTGCCCAGTGCCAGCTGGGATGCTGAGCAGCCCTGTGCCCCAGCTGCATCCCCTCTGCTCACAGGACTGTCTCTGTGTGAGCCATGAGATCAGGGGAGTGCTCTTTCCTCCCGATTTGGGTGTATCTGGTCAGTCACAGACCCATGACTGGAACTGACCCTCCCTTTCCCACAGGACAAACCTCCCTTTCTGCTGCTCAGACACCTGTAAACTCTGGTTAGTTCACAGCAGCAAAGCCTCCTGCACCAAGCATTCACATCTGCTCTCTCATTACTGATCTGAATTCTTCTTTCACATCAAATTGGAGCAGCAGACAAATTTTTAGGCTGGCTCTAGGCTCTCTCATCGCTCTTGCATTCTGTATCTGCTCCAGCTCTTCCTTCCTGGGAAAGCTCTGAGAGTATTTCTTCTCCCATGGGTCTGTAGCAAACCATCATTTTGTACCAGGAGGAGAGAGCTGGATTTCCATCACTGTATCATGTTGCTTCCAATTCCGTCACAATCCCTGAACTTCTGCTCTTCTTCTTTAAACCTCAGGAGATACGGCTTAGAGCCAAGGAGAGGCTGCCTACCCAAAAAATCGGCTTCTAAAAGGCACATGAAAGGAAACAGAGGGTCAGAAGCATTGGGGGGCTGAGAAAATCCCCCTTCCAGGCAAGAGCTGCACTGCTGGGGGTCACATCCCCATGGGTCACAGGAGGTGTTGGCTGGTGCCACTGCTCCCACTGTGCTGGGGATAAATAAGGAACTTTAATCTTCAGGAATTCACACAAATAGCTGGAAGTCAGGGTAAGCTCAAATGCAAAGCTTGTCACTCTCACATAAAACCTCCTTCTCACCGCTTTTGCTTCCCTGCAGGACATCTCCCAGCTTACAAATCTCTCGGCCAGCATGGACCCTGCTGAGATGACACCAGGTTTCTAGGAAGGGGGATGCTCCTCTAGTGTAGGGCAAGCAGCTGAGGCATTGTCACGAGAGACAAAGGCGCTGGCAAACTTTGAGAAATGCTTCTCATTATTTACAGAATGACACAAGAAAACTTCAGACTGAAACAAGAAAGGCAATTAGCTTCCTGTACGGAAACAAAGAGACATCTGTGCCAAGTATGCTAACATATACACAAGGGGCAGGTATGCAGTACATGAGGAATTTCTTCCAGCTGCAAATCCACCCCCAAATTCTCAAGTCAATCTTGAGTACTACGATGCTCAGCAATCCTCTTAAAAGTGTCCAGATGCTTTAATAACTTAATTCTAATCTTCTCAAACACCATTTTTCATTTAACTGCTGAAGCACCGGAATAAGACAGAGGGGTCAGGTCTGAAGAGTGGGGAACAGCAGGTCTGTTTTGGAAGTCTGAGAAGCCCAGTCCAATTATGCTGGTCCCAAAGTCACCATGGGTCATGCAGACTGTGCCATGCACTGTGTGGACACAGAGATGGTGAGCAGGTTTATGTGCCACAGAGCACAGTCTCCTGCCTGCACTGCTGGGACTCAGCCCCAATGGTATTGGACTCGAGGCTGGACCTTGCAAACAGAATTGTGGAATGGTTTGGGTAGGAAGGAAAATGAAAGATCACCTTGTTTCAACCCCCCTGCCATGGTCAGGGACACTTTCCTCTAGACCAGGCTGCTCCAAGCCCCGTCCAACCTGGCCTTGAACACTTACAGGCATGGGGCAGCCACAGCGTCTCTGGGCAACCTTGTGACAGGGCCTCATCACTCTCACAGGGAAGCAATTCTTCCCAATATCTGTCAGCGACTGGAACATGGACTTCACCGTGTGGGAATCTGAATCGTTCATTCAAAGGAAACGAGTTGCTTTTATACACTTCTTCAAGACACTGTACTTCCTTACGTGGCAATTTCCATTAAGTGACCCATCACACACTGCCACATCAGCAATGCACTTTCTGAATGTCCTTCTGTGGGGTGATCACACGCTGTTCACCCCTCTGTCAGCTTCTGGCAGGCTGCTCTCCGCAGGGCTCTGTCCTGTGGCATTTCTTCCCCCTAAGGTCAGGTGGAGACAAGCCTTTGTGCTGCCATGTGCTTCTGCAGGCAGGTCTCACAGCCTGCAGCTCAACTCCATCCTATCTTTTCCTATAAATATCCAACCTAAATGTGTCCTACTTCAGTTTAAAGCCATTGCCCCTTGTCCTGCCACTCCATGCTGTTGTAAATGAACAGTTGAACTTCCCCAGTGGATTGGGCTGTCAGGTACCCAGCTCAGGCTGGGCCAGATGCATCCAGACCCCACCAAAACAGCTTGGCTTTGTGCTAAAAGTGCTAAAAGAGCTCGAGGTCTCCTTCTCCTGAGCGGCTTGATTACAGCAACCTTTTCCCAGAGAGCTGCATGTTTTGGTGGGTGAGGTTTCCACCAGGTGGCTGAGGCAGCACTGAACAGGCTCCCTGGAGTGGTTCCTACTCAGCATCCTCAGAGGAATGCAGTGTTCTGCTGGACCAAGTTACAGCCAGTCCCACTTCCAAGGAAGAATTTGTGCTGGAGACCTCTGGGGATCTCTTCCAAACAACACCTCAATGAGTCTGCTTGGCTTCTTCAGGAACTGTAGTGACAGGACAAGGGAGAATGGCTTCACACAGAAGGAGGGTAGGGTTAGATCAGATATTAGGAAAAAATTCTTTCCTGTGAGGGTGGTGAGGCTCTGGCACAGCTGCCCAGAGAAGCTGTGGCTGCCCCATCCCTGGAAGTGCTCAAGGCCAGGCTGGACAGGGCTTTGAACAACCTGGTCTCATGGGAGGTGTCCCTGCACATGGCGGGGGGGTGGAAGGAAACCATCTTTAAGGTCTTTGCAATCCAAAATATTCGGTGATTCTGTGATTCTAAAAGCAGCTCCCTTCCACGCTGTGCTGGGCAGACCTGATGCAGCCTTGTTGCACATCACCTCCCACCCCACACACCTCCAGCTCCCGCTCCCAACAGGTTCCTCCAGAATTCCCGTCTCAGCCAGCTACCTTTCAGACAACACTTTCTCAAGATTGTTTTAAACAAAGGGAAGAAATTTTGGTGACACTTTAATACATAAAATGCCTCTCATTTTCTCTGTGCCAAAAAGCAGAGCTTTCTAACACGCTTCCTGAGTTAACATCAGGTGTTAAACAGACGCAGGCGTTGTTTTAGCAGGAGCCCACGTTCTATAATAGGCTTTCTCTCTAATAGCTTGATATAGCCTCTTCCATTAAGCATTTATTGCTAATGCTCTGTAAAATGTAACATCCTATATATACTATCAAAGAATGGAGCTGCCATGTACTCACCCCCGAGTAATGAAACACTTATGAACGGAACCGTAGGTTAAAGAGTTGTGAATTAAGTTTAAACTCAAGGAGACCATCTAGAGCTCTGCCAGTGAATCCCAGTGTGCTGTCAGCAGGAGGGCTGGGATCCCAGCCCCTGGGGAACCCTCCTTGCCTTTGCTTTGGAGAAGTCCTTGGTGAAAGTGCTCCAGAAGCAAGAGTTTGCCTAAATACCACCCGGCTGATGGAGATCTTGAGCTCTTCCTCAAAGGGACTCCCAGGGAGCCACATACCCTGGTTATTGACTCCCTAATAATTCAATACAAACCCTAATAGTTAGGAACCCTTTTAGATGACATACACCTCCAGCTGAGCATTATCATGTTTTTTCTGTATTATTCACTAAAAAGAAAATCAACCTCTTTTTAAAAAAATGGAGCAAACTGCCTTCCCCTGGCAAGTAGCTGGGGTTTTTACACAATCCTTGCCTTGATAAAGGCACAAGGAGGAATCACTTGATACTACAGGGTACAGCCATAAAAGAAAGTGGTGTCAAGAACTGTTCCTTTGGAAAGAGAAATCATCTCGATCTCTCCCCTCCTGCTCATCTCACCCTCCCAGGGATCTATTTATACTCAAGCTGCTGCACAGCAAGTCCTGCCTTTGTTCCTTTTCCCTGCAAAAGCAAGCCCCAGAGCTCCAAAGCCATTGCCCTGCAAACCCTACATCAGGATCTTGGCACAAGGCAGGAGTGAGACTTTTGGTTGGTGCAAGGGATTCACCTTTTCCACATCCAACTATCCCCTGGCATTTGGTGGCATGGGGACAACCAACTTGTGTGCACGTCCTTGAGGATTTATACCTATTGGAGTGGGACTGACCTTAGGCTGGGTTAGGAGATGGTGTATTCAGTTAGGGATAACTCGGTTTTCATGGGGCAAGGATGAAGAATACTCTGGTCTCCAGCAGCACTTGCCAAGCTCATGATTGCTGGGCTTTTTCCCCACATCATGAAATTCAATACCACTGGCTTTTTTCCAGTGTCAGAGCTAAGTGACAAACACAAAACCTCAGTGACATCTCTGGGGCGAGCTAAATGGCAAGGCATTTTGGATGGTCTGGGCTTTGGTACCCAATTCAACATGCTTCTGAACAAAAGAACTCTGAATGCCTGGATCTCCCCCATGAAAAACCCCTCAGGTTCTTGAAGAGGCTTCTGTGTGGTGAAGAAGCCAAGTCTTGTGCCTGTTTGGTCTTCCTCCACATTACTGTCTTGGTGAGAGTTTGAAATGAAAACACCCACTGTGGGTTGAGTCAGGCTCCCCCCAGCCCAGCCAGCCCTTGTGCACCCAAGATGCATCACCTTAGGACATTTTGCATCTTGGGAGGGAAGAGAAATGAGAGGCAGCCATGTGGCTTCCACAGAGCCCAAGAGCAGGCTTCTGGGATAAAACACCTCAAAGGGCTCATGAAGCTTCTAGTTGTGTCCCCTGACACAGGGGGGACACAGGGATGGCCCCAAATTACGAGTGATATCCCAACTGGGGTCCCCCACACACACACCAAGACTCTACTGGGTCCAGCAGCATTGGGATACTCCTGTTATGCACATGTGCTCAGCTGATGAGGTGAAACAGGGCACCAGAGTTAATCCAGAGACAGAGCACACCTGGATGAGACGGAGAGGTTGAACCCTCTCACCACATGCAAAATCCCTTCACAGTTTGAAACCATGTAAAAGAAGAGACCTCCACAGGCTCCTTGTCCTGGAAGTCAGATCAAAAATGAATAGAGTTGTATGTGTTCCCTCTCTTTAGATGATGCATGTTCTAAACTTATTCCAAGTGTTTCCAAATGAAGAGAGGAAAAAGTCCATCCCAGGCTGATATATCAGTGTTCTTAACACTCACGGCAGGCCCTCGGAGAGCCTCTTGGCCCACTGGGCCCTGCATGGGCACAGAGGACCCCGTAAAATCTCCCTGGCTGTCACTCCCTGAGCGCAGTGAGGGTCTTGGTGAGGCATCCATGGAGTTTCCCCCATGACAGTCTCCTTTCTTCCCGGTGCCCGTGGTTCCCTTTGTGTTTACGATAACACAGGGATGCTTTATTGCATTTCGCCCGCCCGCTGCCATGGCAACCGGCAGTTGCTGCGTGCTGTAAAAATAACCCTCCTTCTTTGATAGATTTCACTTGAGTGAAAATAACCCTTAAAAATAGGTTGAAATTTCCATACTAACTCTTCCAGGAGGTTTCAGGGAGGCGAATTCAGGAATTCATTCCTCCAGCCTTGGCACTGAGCTCTTACAGAGAAGCCCATGAGGATGCTTTTTGGGAGCCCCCACTAGCCAGGTCCCCCAGGGTTATGGTGGTGCTAATGACATAGAATCCTGGAATGGTTTGGATTGGAAGGGACCTTAAAAATCATCTCATCCCAACCCCTTTGCCATGGGCAGGGATACTTTTTGCTAGACTCAGGGCCCCATCCAACCTGGCCTTGAACTCTCCAAGGGATGGGGCATGCACAGCTTCTCTGGGAAACCTATGCAAGGGCCTCACCCCCCTCACAGGGGAGAATCTTTTCCTGAACCTATTCTCTTCCAATTTGAAATCAATCCCCCTTGTCCTTTCTCTAAATACCCTTGTAAAAAGCCCCTCTCCATCTTTCTTGTAGGTTTCCTTCAGGTACTGGGAGGCCAAAATTAGGTCACCCCAAATCCTTCTGTTTTCCAGGCTGAACAATCCAAATTATCTCAACCTTTCCTCACAGGAGAGGTGCTCTACCCCTCTAATCATCTCAGTGGCCTTCCCTAGACTCACCCCAACAGGGGCAATGTCTTTCCTGTGCTGGGGACCCCAGGCCCCAGAGCTGGATGCAGCACTGCAGGTGGAAATACGTACGTGGGAAAAGGGCCATGTCCACTATCATTACGTGGCCCATGGTGCCAATTCTGCACAGCCATATCAACGGATGGGCCAGTGGGTGTGGTGGATCTTCTGGGCTTCTTGGTATTTACTGCAAATAGAAGCGGTGGTATCCCCTAACTGGCTGTTTGGGGGCCTAGCTGGGATAAAGCTCAGCTTCATCTTCTCAGCTCCTGTGCACCATGGCCTCAAAAAAAGGCTTTTCCCTTCTCCAAGGCACAGGGACCATGGAAGCTGGTGCTCTCCATCAGCACTTTTTCAGCATGGGTTTTGGACAGATAGATCAGAATGCATGAACAGCCAGCACTGGATCTCTTCCCCAAAAAAAATCTCTGCTCATTCTTGGGAGAGCTGTAATGGCCATCTCTCCGCAGGCCCCATGCCCAGGCTCCTGGGGCAGCAGTGCTGTGAGATTCATGACTGATCCTGATGTTGGAGAGGTTCAAGTCTCCCTCCTTTGCTCCAGATCACCTGTACTGGTCCCAGCCAGCAGAAAGGTACCCAGAGCCCTGCTCTGGATCAACAAGGGTGTTGCTCTCACACACACTCTTGACTCACCCTCAGCCCAGAAGGTCTTTTTTTTCTCTTCTGGCTCATTTCTTCCCTTTTTGTTCTCCCAACCACTCAACTCCTCTACTTCCAAATAAAAGCCGATTCACATTTTAGAGGTGGCCCCTGATTCCTCCCATGAGTTTAGGTGAGTCGAACCATAAGAAGTGGAGTAATGAGATTATGATTAAAAGCACACCTTGATAGTGGAGCATCCATCAAGCTGTCATAGAAATCGTATCTCGGAGGCTGCTCTCATCAATCTGACCTTTCAATTATTACCCAGAGTTCATGACTCTAAGTGTATATAATTCCTACCTCAAATCTGGGAATACACGCCTTTGTTTTTTTGGCTTGCCTTCTGCATGGCTGTGCAAGGTCCCCTTCATTGGCACATCAGCGATGCTTCATGATGCAAATTAACTTAAATTAGCTCTTCCCTCACCCAAAAGTTTGGTTACAAGATCAAAACACTACCAGGGCACCTGAAGGCAGCTGTTTGAAATTTTTATCAGTATAATTTTGGCTTTTTCTCAGCTATTTTAAAGCCAGTGGCCACTGAGGCTAGCTCCAGGAGTGCTCCCAGCCCATACCCTGCTTTGGCTCGTGTCCCTACAGCGAGAGGAGGCTGCTCCAGCCATGCCCCAGCACTTCTCTAACAACAGGGAAGGCCCCTCCAATCCAGCCAGGACAAGCTCACCCAGGAATCAGCACAGATGACGTTTTCTGCCCAAACACCACTGGAAAAGCTTGGTTTTGTGAGCTACACTCCAGCTACCACAGTATTTCAGGAGCGGGATGGAGTCTAATTCAGCTTTCCATTGGCATCATTTGAGAATTCCTCTGCATATCTCTAGGACCAGAGCACCACTCACCTCCAACCAGCTCTATGTATCCCACCCCACCATCTCCCCACTCCAGGGATGCTGGGAGTTTTGAACTGAAAGAAAAAGGGGCTGGGTGCGGCCCCTGTTCTTGTTCTCTCGGCGTTCGGAGGGGAGAGAGGCTGGGTCCGCTTTGGGAAGAACTCACCACTGTGGAGTCCTGCTTTTCTCCGGCTTTCCTCCCACCGTGCCTCAGAGAAAAACTCCGGGACCCCAAGCCTGCCTTTCCCTGCCCCGCTGGAAGCCGGGCTGCGGCTGCCCTGCCCCGCCGTTCCTCGGCCCCCGCTGCGAGCCTTCGCTGCACTGCAGATCTACAGCGCCCTGCCTGCCCGCCGAGACCTCCCGGGGCTCCTGCCGCAGCTCCGGAGTTCTGACACATCTCATCTACCGCCCGGGATTTTGTGCTCATCCCTGCTTCTTCCAGCCTGCCGTTCCCGAGGGGTCTGGCTGGGCATCGGGATCGGCTGCCCAGGGAGTTTGTGAAGCTTTTTCTTCCACCCCTCCCCGGCTCGGCCCGGCCGCCATCACCGCGTGAGGGCCGAGCGCGCTCCGGAGCGCCCCCTGCAGGCGCGGGGGAACCATCGCAGCCGCCCTGCGCGCCGGGAGCCGCCAGCGCCCCTGGCGGCCGTGAGCGGAACTGCACCCGAGGGGAAGGCGCCCGGCAGGCGAGAGAGGCGTCAGTGCTCTGTTACCGCCGGGTCCGCTTGGAGTTACTGCCGAGGTGGGGCTGTTGGCTGCCTTGCTGGACATATAGACATATATATATATATATTAGTAAAGAACTGTTATTCCTATCTCTCATATCTTTGCCTGAAAGCCCCTTAATTCCAAAATTATAATAATTCGGAGGGAAAGGGGGTTTCATTTTCCATTCCGAGGGAGGCTCCTGCCTTCCTTAGCAGACACCTGTCTTTCAAACCTAGACATCTGTTTTGAAAGCCTTACAAAATGAGATTTACTGAAAGATTAAAGGCAAACAGCAATGCATCCCCAGCGCCCCAGCTCAGTGGTGGGGGCAGTTGTCCTTCAGCTTCAAGATGAGTACAGGACAAAGACTCATCAGCCACGCAGCCATCACAGTCTCTTTTTTGACGTAATCCTTGTCACCAGTCCCATATGCTGCACTGCAGAGCTCTGAGATCTACCTCACCAATTCAGTTTAAATGTCTCCATAGCATGGGTTTCCCAAAAGCCACCCAAGAGATCCCATCTGGCTGAGGGACAATGTGCCTCTCCCTCATCGAGCTCAAAACGAGCCTCAAGAAGCTGAGGCCAGAACTCACAGTCCAGCTCCTTGTGCCTTGCAAACCTAACCCCCTCCAGGGGGTTCAGTCTTTTTTCTGGAAGCCCAGTGCAGGTTCCCCTCTGAGGAAGAGGCCAGAGAGCCACACACCACCACTGTCCTTTCTCTCCTCTCTGGCAGCCACATCAACAAGCAGTCTGGAGGCCACTACATCTGCAGTGCAGCCACAGGTTGCTCTCTCCCAGCCTGGCCTCCACACGTCTCATGCCAGCAGAATCTGATGACAGCACCAGCTGGAGCTTCTCTATCACAAAAAAGGAGATGAAACCTGCAAAAGCCCCACTTCCATTTTCCCATTCGCCCTCCGAGACCAAGCCTTCACTCTCAGGAGTGAAGTCTCTGCTGTTTTAGGGAAAAACATTTCATTTACATCTCCATAATATCCCAAAAGGAAGAGGGTAATTACAGTTATCAACCCTGAGCTGATCGGCTCATGAGTGTGTCTGACCAAGCAGTGTCCACCTCAGCCAACCCAAAACCTGTCACTGGAGAAAGGTAGCCACTTTGGCTGTGGCTAGGAGGGGGAGGAGGGGCCGCCAGTTGTGTTCCTAGCAAGAGGAAAGTTCCCACTCTCCAAGGAGCAGAGGGGCCGGCGCACTCCCACTTCATCCCCATGCTTAAAACGATGCTTAATGCCTCCCCTTAAAGTGGTAACTGCAGTCAAGCTATGCTGTCAGGAAGGCTCTAATCCTGTGCTAATTTATTTTAACAAATTAAAAAACGAGCATCCATGGAACACCAGAGACCTCCTGTTCTCAGGGTCCCAGCAGAAAGCTGCATGATCCCTTTGTAAAGAGGGTTGGGGAGGTTGTTGTTTTGCTTCTTTTTTTTGCCAAGAATATAAAATTAATAAAACAGGATTAAGGGAGATATGGTTTTAACCAATTCCTTAATCCCAGAGAATAATTAATGAGAGCAATGTACCACTTGGCTTGACTCTCCCCACATTTGAATAATAAATAGCATCCAAAAAAAAAAAAAAAGGAGGAAAAAGGAACAAGAAGGGTGACCTGTAAATTCTTAATATAAAGAACTTTTGCCATATGTACGTGTGCATCACCTTCTGGTCTTGGATCCAGAAAATACAGATTATAAAGAAAGCAGAGACCAGTTTTGGCTACACACAGATGTGTTTAAGCCAAGATTTACAGGAATCTCCACACTTTTCAGAAATAAAATACCACTAAAAGTCTGCATAAATTGCCCACGCCAAGCTCTGCATGCAAACATCAGCCAAGACTGACTTGAGTGCCGCGACCCAGTGCGACGTACCAGCCTCAGTCAGAGCCACCCACTCTTAATATTCCAACCTGCATAAAATACAGAACCTGAACTCCTGTGACATTCATCCTTGTGTTCCCAACAACACCATGTGCTAAGGGCAGGGCTGGCCTAATACAGGAACAGCTCTGTAAAGATGTGCAGATGGGATTTAGGCCACTGGACTTGAACCATTGAATAGTTGTTCAAGTACAAGGCTACCTGTAGGGTCTTCTAGTCAACAGAGCAAGGGTGTGGGGTCTTCTAGCTTAGGCACCTATTTTATGGTGGGAGGAACCATCTTTTGGAAGGACAAGGAGCCCTCTGAGGAGTACATCTTAAATTCAAGTGTATCCTGTCCTGGATTACAGTGTATTCTATTACCATCTCCATGGGCTGTTGAAACCAGGTGGGGCGGTGTTCCTTGCCTCCTCTCTCCGGACTATCTCCTGTTAATGGCCCATCGAGGCCTTGCCGCATGACTGACAAAATTAAATCATCCCATTGTGAGATGCTCCACCCAGAGGAAGGAACCAAGCATTCCATCCTGGATATAAGCTGAGATTTCGAACACCGCAGGCAGCCTTTCCCACTGGATTCCCAGAGGACGAGAGCTACACAGCCACCACTGGACCTTCAGAGGAAGACCAGACCCTTCTACAGGATCACCGCTTCAACAGAACAACATCTATCACTTCAGAAGGACTGCAGCCACCATTTAATCAAACTGCTACTGCCACCCTGCCCGACAGGGTGTCAGGTTGCATCCTGACTCTGTCAGTTTAAACCAGTGTTTTCTGCCTTTATTTTTAATTTTCCTATTAAATTGTTATTCTGACTTGTCTGGGTGTCTCCCACTGGTTTGTTTTCAAACCAGCACAATCCCTACTGCCTTGCCTTGGAGATGGAACATGGCTTCCTAGGGCTTACTCCTAGAGTTCCCAGAGACCACCGTGTCTCACAAGTGTCTCTCAGTTCCTGGCCACTGCTCACCTGCCCTGAGGAGTTGTTCTTCTGAGGAGTCCCAGCATGCAGAAGGAAGTTTGCCATCAAGCAGCTTCTCAAAGGATGGTCTCACCACTCTTTAATAATCTTCTTGACTCAAAGGGGAAAGAGGGATCTCTTGAGGAGTCATTTTTTTAACTGATAAATAGAAACCAATGGTGGACCTATGTCAGACTTTCCTGTGACATCACCTTGACCTAGACAAGACCAGGGCAGCCCCGTTTAGGGGTAGGAAGCCCTAGATCGTAGAAGAGCATCTTTTTTGGAGGCTCACACCAGCTGACCGGGCAGGAGGTCAGGGACATAACGAGGAACATCTGAATAAACACAGCCCCATCCCTGCCTGCAGCCCTTGTTAAGGCCAGCCTCTGCTTTGAACTCTTTCCTGATGAAATGATTAATGAATGCTGTGCAGACCTCTTCCCTTCCTTCCTCTGCTTTCACCTGCCACACAGAGCAATACCAAATGAGGTGATCATGACAAACACAGCTCTAATTCTTTATTAATATTAATCAGAGGCAACCTTTCCATTGACACCAGAACCCATGTGTGTGTTGGCAGGGAGAGGATAACACCGCAGCAGTGACATTTCTTGGGTAGGCAATTGTATTTTATTTTTTATTTTTTTCATCTGACACCTTCCCTCCCCCCCACTTTAATATGGGCGAGCAATACCTTGTACAAACAGAGGAAGGAAGAAGCTGATTAAATAGCAGAGTTGGAGCATAATGAAAGAAAAAGCCCACCGCAAACATCTGCTGATTGTTTTAAACAGGAGGCACCGGGAGGTGGATTTCAGGTGATACCGCGGTGGCTTCTCTCATAATCCCAGCTAAGGCAGCATCAGGGCTTTGGAGATCAGGGTGAATTTCATCCAGTCCCTGCTGGCAGGGAAAGAGGCTTAGGCAGGATAGCAAACCTCATTCCCATCTCGGAGCAGGGCCGGGAGAACCACAGAGACACACCATAAAGCTGCCCTGAACCAAAAGGGGCCCTTTCCTTGTGCTACCACACCAAAGGGGAAGTATTATGGATAGCAGTGTGGACACAGCCATCTCCCCTTCAGGTACTCACCGACACACATTCTTGCTGTTCACATGTGACTCAAGACGGGAAGCAGAAGATTAAGGTCCCAAGTCACCTACAAGATGTGCACCTTTCCAGCTGGAGGTGGGTTCACATGAGCAGCTGCTCCCTGGGATCCACACTGGTGAATCATAGATCACTTTGGGTTGGAAAGGACTTTTAAAAGCCACCTGAACATTAGATTTGCAGGGTAAGAAAAGCTGTTTGTAGGAGAAGCCATCCAATTCATAAGGAATGGAGACAATCACGTCCCCCTCCTTACCCTAGGGAAGCTGGGGCACTTTTCTCCAGCTGGGAGGATGGTCATTGAGCACAGGCAAGACCTACAGGTTTCCTTTGCTGCCCAGTTGTTGATTTTCCAGCTTTCCCCATCCTAATAGCCAAGGGACTCCGGGGAGATCTGTACCGAGAGAAGCCCCTGGTTCTCAGCTGAGTGCAACTTCCCTCTCTCTGTCCCTTAAAACAAATAGATTTTCATTGAAATCAACATATCTTTCTGAATTGAATAGGTTTTCATGGGGACAATAAATTTCTTCAAAACAATGCATTTTTATTACAACATACTTTTGTTCAAACCAATACTTTTTGACAACCAGATATTAATGACCAGGCCAAAGCCATAAATTTGCCTCAAACTATGTGTTTGCTCATGGAAGGAAATAATTTTTCTCCTACAAATACATTTTTATTTGAATCAATCCTCTTTTTTTCCACCCCCAAAAATCAGATACACTTCTGGGAGGGAAGAGGGAAAGCTGTGTACCCAGGAAAGCCCCTTCACTTCGATAGGGATTGAGTGCTTGTGAGGATTGTCTCACTCCCACCTTCCAAAGCCCAGAAGTTCCAGAGGTCACGTGAAGCTTAAAACATAGACTTTTTTCCCATTGCCAACGTACCCACATTGTCACCCAGCTTCTGATAGGTCCTGCAGAAACAAAGGTTATGTCTTACTCCCCTTGCTTTGCTGTTTGCTGTTTGAAATTGTGTTTGCAGAACCCAGTTAAATAATCCAGAACAAGGCAGAGATGCTCAGGCAGGGCAGTCCATGCAGCATCTCTATCCATTTTGAGGAAGCTTTTTGTTGCTCTTGGTTTTGGGAATTGTTTTCATCTGAGGTGGCTGCTGCAAGGCCCTGGGGACACACACAAGGGACAGATATGTCTGGTTAGTCCTGCATCTTTCCTTGCAACCCACCTCTCAAACCTCTTTGAAGCCCATGTGAGGGACCTGAGCCCCCCAGGGATAGGTCCAGCCCACCAGGGATGTTGGTCCTGCACATCCCTGGCCTTGCAGAGCCCAGTCCTAACCCAAAGCACCCAAAAACGCCAAAATAATTCCAGCCAGAGAGATGCAACTCCAGTGGTGAGGGCCTGAGAGGAGCAGGAGGAATGGGGACAAGGGGCTGGCATCAGGGCTGTGTTTGCTGGAATTGCAAAGGCTTTGGCTGCTACTTTTGCTATGAATTCAAAGCCTAAGCAGGAGCAAACCCCTTATCTCCTCCAGATCCCTGTTTCCCCAGCTGACCATCCATACCAGACGCTTCCCCCCACCTCAGCAGCTGCCCACACCCACACACACCTGAGCCCTAATCGAGAAAAATCTTTTTTTGGTGGCAAGTAGCTGCATTCAACTGCTTTGAGCCACATTTCCAAGCCTGGGCCTGAGTCAGAGCCTGGGGATCCCAGGCGCTCGGAACATCAGGGGCTGACAAGGGTTCATTTCCCGTGGCCCCTGTTGGCCACTCTTTGTTGAGCTTCCCCAGCCCATGTAAACATGCTAATTGCTTGGGCTCAGCACAGGGCTGGATGCTGCGCTGTTTGTTTTCCGTTGAATAGGATTAGGGATTCTGACACCAATGATTAATCGCCATGCTGCAGACGGCTGACGAGCCTGGGGAAGGCGTCCTCTCCGAGCGGAGAGCTCGCACAATCTCTGCCAAGCAGCTGCCACTGACTTCTATCTAACCCTCTGCATCTTGCCCTTTATCCTCCCTCTTCTCCCAAAATGTCTCACATTTGCCAAGCCAACCCCAGGTTCCTAGAGAGCAGTGGGAGAGGGGCCCTGGGCATCCCCTGCCCTGCTCTCAGCCACCCCGATGCCCCATCCTCTGTGCCACTTCCTACATCAGCTTATCCCTGCATCCCATGTTGCAAAAACCCTCCCAACACACTGCAATGCTTCAGCCAGCCCTTCTCATACTTCCTATTAATGGCCACGGAGATTCACAAAATTTTTCCAGCTGCCATCACCAAGGCACAGAAACATCATATAGCAGCCACATCTCTTCACCAAGCTAAGTAAAGCCACCAAATGCCCCACCAGTGCCCCTCAATGGGCACAGGGCACCCAGCACTGGCCCCCAGGCCCCTGCCAACTCCAAAGGATGTCCAAGGACCTGAGCAAGGCAGAGAAGAGCAATGGGAGCACTGAATGCCTTTGCCACCTCTACCCTCTGCTTGTGGCTACAGAAACATTTCTGTCCTCCCATTTTGCCCATCAGCAGGTGAAGAAGGGATAGAGCAGAAGAGGTGGGAGAGGAGGAAGGCTGGAGAAAGCGGCCTTGCAGGAGGCAAACCTCAAATAGTTGCAACCATTGAGATTACCTCTTCTCCTGACCTTGCAGAAGGAGTGCTGGAGGCAAATCCACCCATCTCTGCTGGTGCCTTGTGCGACATACTGTCACTCAGACAAGCGACGTTCTTAATGGGTTTGTGGGAAAGGCCTGGCCTGCCTTTCCATCTGTACCTTCTGCTGGCTCCCCTCTCCAGCACTGCCTCCCCATACGACGTTCCCTTGAATTATTTAGACTGGTAAATCTTCCTGCATCTCACATCTTTAGTCCATCTGTTAGCCGGGGCTTTGCCTTTATAGGAACTGTCCTTTATGCATGCCGGCATCTGTCAACAGTACACTTGCCTCTTTTATTCATGATCTTCCGTGGGAGATGGTACAAGCTGCAGAAATGCCTCATTTCTGGTATGCATTTCATTTTAATGGAAGATTACATGACTGGGGCCCATTTTATTACTTCTTGCCCTGCACATTCATCCATCACAAGCCCCATTTGCTGAGCCTGCACTGGGACGGCAGCCATCAGCCTGCTCACGTTGGATTCCTCCCGTGCCGCTCTCTCCCTGCCTTTGGGATGGGGAGGAAGCGCATTGTGTTCAAGGAGGGGAAGGACAGCAAGGGGCACTGATCCACCATGGGGCTCAGAGTTAAGTCAGGGTGGTGGCTAAGCCAAGCAATTCTGGGAAAAAGGCCTGGGAATCCAGGGGTCTCACCCCGACATATGTCCGCTACACCCGCGTTCAGCTTCACACGGTCCCTTCCCAACCCACACCGCTGATGGGTGTTGGGGTGCGGCTGCCGAGTACCTCAGGGCTCTTTGGAAAGACTCCACACCCCCAAATAAACACACACATAGCTCCCTTCCTGAAGCCATCCATGATTCCCTGTGCATCCCACTCCCACCTTGCACACACACACACGCTGCTCACACGCAGCACCAGGAGTGGCATAAATAAAATCAATGTGAACCAGCAGTGGTAATTAAACTGTCGGTGGTATTTGCAGCCTCTCTCTCCTGTAAGTAAGGTTGCATGCAATTAGTGAAAACATTTTGGACTGGGAACAGTGCCAGTTTGCTCTGTCCTTTCTTTCAACTCCCACAGAAACCCGAGGACCCCTGCTTATCCTCCAGACTGCAAAAATAAAACCCCAGCAAAAACATTCCACTTCTACATTGTGGTTCCCTGAATTAAGGGTTTGCTGTGACCTGAAGCAGCAAGTGGGGTCAGAAGGGCCAGAGATGGAGGTGACCTCCTCAGAGATGTGGGGACTTCCCCAGCCCATAGTCCTCGAGCAGCATGAGACACAGGTGGCCATTTTAACTCAGAAAACAGTGTCTGTTCTCAAAAATCCCAGCCATGAGACCTTGCACCAAGGAGAATTTCTTCTCCATCTTGTTCAGATGAGATTTCAATATTTTCACTAAAGACTTGCTCTGAAAATTAGGGCAACCCTGGTGTCTTGATGAGGTTCAAACACTTTTAGTTTAACTTGGTTAGAAAATGGGACTTAGATGAAGTAATGTGAGCCAGTGCTCAGCTGAGACTCCAAGTCAGCCCTTGGTGGGCTTCAAAGCATGGAAAACCTGAACGATAATCATTCAAAGCGTGGAAAACCTGAACCATAGTCATCGCTATTGGCTGGGATGCCAGTTCTGGCTGGGAAAGAAAAATGAGCAGCTTTTGGATGACAAGGAGCCCTATGGAAAAGCCAGTATTCTTGTGCAACCTACAATATTAGTACATACTAAAAAAATAGGAAAAAATTGCCATAAATAACGTGCTAACTATCACAGCGGAAATTCAGGGGGAGAGAGCCCAGACATGCCTGGAGAAGAAATATGTGAGGCAACTGTCTCCAAACCGACTGGGATGAGCTGGAAGAGGCTGAGCAGGTCCTGCAGACGGGGAAGGAGCCCTCGCCAAAAGCCGCTCCCACGCACATGCACGGTGCTTCGGAGTCGGTAGGGAAACCTGCGAGTGAGAGCTCCTCAGCCAGCAGCCAGGAGAAAACAGCACCACGTGTGTCCCATATGGCAGGAGAAACGGGGAAGAGTCTGGGCAAGCAGCTACAGCAGAGACTGAGGGAAGCAGATGATACATTTCATCAGGTTGCTCACCTAAATGGTCACCGTAACTTCCATCTAATATTAAAAACAACTGCAACTCTGCCCCTATTTCACACCCAGTACCCCCCTCTAGTAGTTGCTCTCCATATCGTCCAACCTGATGGCATAACTCAGCAATTTCCTTTCAGGAATCAATGAGAACAAATGAAAATTTAATACATTCTCCAGACAACCCAACTCCTTTCTCTCCCCCATGGTAAATAAATAATGTGCTAGTCAAATGATGGATGGAGTGCTCGGAGATCAGTGGCCGAGTGCTATTAGGGGCCAGGGAGGACTGTGGAGATGTGGTCTAGCACAGGATGATGTGGTGGCCGTGGGTGATTTCAGCACATAAAGAAACCAGGAGTGAGGGGGGAGGCATGAGGAAGTGTCTGGTTGATGCAGGAAGGGGGCATGGAGAAGGCTGGGCTGTCTTGTTAGGGCTTATGCACAGGGCTTATTTGGTTTCTCCACATGACTAGATCCAAATCCTGGTACTGTCAACGAGAAAAAAACCAACTGAAATTCCTTTTGTCTTCAGACAGGTTTGGGTCAGGAGGTTTGGCTGGATGAGGATGTGAGATTTTGACTTATCTGACAGCAAGTGGCTGGAGAAGGCAGAGAATGGTCTGAGGGATCTTCAGCCAGCACAGCAGAGGGACAACTGAATGCAGATGCATTGCATGTCTCTCAGAGCCAACAGGAAAGGTAGAATAGTGGAGCTAAAGAACTAAGGAGGGGAGACCTGACTGCAACATCACCTGGACAGGAAAGAGATGAAGTTTCTTACTTGCTCCCCAGGTTGGGTGACCTTTTATGACCTGTGTCCTGGGACACATGCTTGTCTAGGAATTGTATCTCACCTCAAATTAAATGTAGAGGTTTGCTTTTCCCCTTCGGGCTGTGAGATGTGTCCCTGGGGCTTGCCAGGACATGGCCAGGTGGAGCAAAGACAGGGCTCTTGGAGATGGAGCTGGGATGCACTAGCAGGACCTGCTGGAGAAAGAACTGTCGACCTGAAGCTCCCAAAGTGTGTGGTGGACAGGACAGACAGTGGCTGCCAGGGACATTAACCTGGGCCACATCTCCACATCTTCACCAGGACAGAACACTGCACTCATTAACTTGTAATAATCCATACCTTCAAGCCCAGGTTTGGGGCTCTGGTCTAGGATACCTGAGGGAGCACTGCTGACCCCATTTCTCGTGGCAAGCCACTGAGCAAGCACAACATCTGTGCATCCCAGAGGCCGGGTCCCAGCTGGTGTGTGTGGTCCTGCTCGCATCCCCCTCTCCTGGATCACACAGCTCTGGCTTCTGATCCCATTGAACTTCAGGATGCACAGTGCCTGTTCTGCCTGGTCCCACAGCTGTGCTTATCTCCCGAGCTGACTGTGTACCTCCTTATCTCTGGGGAGAGCCTCTGTAAATATTGCTGTAAATTCTTTGGCTTCCCTTCCAAGTCGCGCTGTTCTTTAATGCCTTCCTTGTAAGACCTGCTTGCCCTACCCCAAGCCATTAGCTGTAACAGGACGTTAATAAGGAGGGGGTTTGGTATCTCTCAGGGATGTTGACCTCTTTCACTAGAAGCAAGGCACCCATTACAGAGCAATGATAAATCACAAGCCTTCCACTCCTTCCCCAGCAGGCACTTCTTTGCATGCATAAACACACGCGAGAAGCACACACGCTCCCTGCATTAACTCAGGCAACACCCAAAAGCTTTGTCAAGCCTAGGGCCAGCTCATCCCCTCACGTCTCCCTCACCTCTGTGCATCCTCACAGAGCAAGACACCCTCCAGCCTCTGGGTCCCAGTGTGGTCCTCCTTTGTGCAGGTCATAGATACATCCACATGTAGCTCCAAGATCAGTGGGCCAGAGCATCAACTCTTGAAACCATGGTGCTGCCAGATGTTGCGGCGGGCAGATGGTGGATGCTGCAACCTTCCAGAAGCATCTCCAGTGTGAAGCCGCTCGGCAAGGCCGCTACACCCTCACACACGCAATCGCACACGCCGGAGAGCTTCATAAATGAGCCAGCGGCAAAGAGGCAGGAAGGGTCTTCGCATAGAGTTCCACAGGAGAAGTTTATTCTAGCCACACACGTGAAGGAGTCTGGGGATGGAGACAAGAGAGACTGAGAGAGGGAGGGTCCAAGTTTATATACGGGGCCGGTAGGGGCAGAGAGAGAGCATTCTAGATAAGGTAAAAGGGGGAGGGCCAAATGGGACAACCAGGAAGACAGAGCTGGGGTACATTAACATGAAGAAGCAAAGCATCCTGGGAGAGGCCTTTTCGGTCACCCTAACCACGGAGTGCCACTCAGGGTCCTTCCCTCCAGGGGACCCACACCATTTGTCTTTCAACAGGCTCATTGACCTGCGCTGCCAGAGACATCACAGATGTTCACATAGCACCAGGTGAACACCCAGTGGGCTAGGGAAGGACAAAAGTCATCACTCTGCTTCCTCACAGTGCGACAGCACCTCCCCATCACCTCTGCCAGCCAGGCTGTCTCAGAGCACAAACTCTACCCAGGGCTTCCCAAAGAAGGTAGCATTTCTCCAGACAGCCCATTTTTTGTTATATTGAGGAGCTGTTGTGTTCAATGTAGAGTGTAAGCTTTGCCCATTGAGCTGACCCAGCAGAGAAGACACAGCAGGCCTCATAACCTGCACAGGGAGTGGGACACACTAACAGGGACCTTCAGATGTCACCAGAGCTGGGCTGCCACCATCCCTGTCCCCAAGCTCATAGAATCATAGAATATCCCGAATTGGAAGGGACCCACAAGGATCATCAAAGTGCAACTCCTGGCCCTCCACAGGACTGCCTCAAGAATCACAAGTTCTACTCCACCTGAACCACCTTCAGACTCACAACTACAAGCCAGCAGAGTCTTACAGATACAAGGCCCCCAGAAATTTTCCTGACATTCTTTAACACGTGTTTTTCCACCATGACAATCAGTTCTTAAAAAGCTTCTTCTATTCCTCTCTTTATTTTTTTCTTTTGACATAAAATCAAAAATACACTTGGAGACCTTGCTGGCTTGAGACTTCAGATTCAGACTTCGAGAGTTCACAATCCTGTTTTCACTTTTGTTTTTCAAGCAAGGAGGAAAAAAGAAGCACCAAGCACCAAAAGCAAGAAATTTGGCTGAAAATTGACATGTTCTGAGAAAAATTCTGCTCTGGCAGAAAAGAAAAAAAAAAAAAAATCAGCATCTGTTTGTCAGAGAATTGCTTTTGACAGGAAACTATTGACTTGGTCTAACAAGCAGGGTTGGACCTGTTGGGGCAGGAACATAGGTTTCCTCATCCATCCCTCAGTTTGTAGTGCAGGAGTGCTGAGTCCAGGCAGCCCCTGTCTGCATTAGCAGCCAACTTGCTCTCAGCCCTTCATGGAGGAGCTAGAAAGCTGGAGAGCATCCGAGCCATGCACATCCTTGTCCAGGGTCGTGCTCCCATGCAGCAGCTCCAACTGGGGAACAGAGCATCTTCCCAGCACGCCCTCCTCTGCACTCGTAAACAGCCTCTCACAGCCGCCTCTGCTCATCCTTTAATTACATTAAGGCAAGATTTCTGCTGAGCCCAGCACAAAGCTGGATGCCTGGTGGTGCGGGGAGAAGCGAGTGTTCCTCCTGGTCCTGGCTCTGCTCACCCCATCCTGGTATTCTGCCTCAGTTTCCCTGGTTTGACAAGTGTTCCTCACCCTCACACAATGTTGCTGTCATCTGCTTGCAGCTAAATACTAACCCACCCTCACAGCAAGTTTTTTTGCTTAGTTTGAACAAATTAAAAAGCCCCAAATTATCACCAGCTGATTCAGAGCAACAAGTCTGGTCAGAGCGGATGGAAGGGTTGGATCCAAACTGCTGAGGATGGATGAATCCCCTCCATTCCTGCACTGTGTCCAGGCACAGCTGTTTCCTTGACTTTGGACTCCGGCTGCTGCATTTAAAACTTCTCTGCTTTTCCATGCTCACCTCCTTCCTGGCAGCTCAAGGGCTTTCGCTCCCTGGGGCTGTCATTAATCGGTTGTGATTAGAGGTCGGCTATAACCCTTTCACAGCAGCCTCTTGACTTCACTCTCACCCTGGGGGATGCACTCAGGGACAGAACAAGAAGCATGTTGAAATATGGCTTTTTTTTCCCCCCTTTCCTTACTGTAAAGCCCTTGCTGTCATCAGAGTAAGGAGCTGTTCACACTTGTGACACAAAGCCAGGAAATTGGGGCGCTCTTACTCCAGACTGCATCTGGTCAATGACCTTGGGCAAAGGGCTCAATTTTTCTGTACCTTCGTTTTCAGTGATACTTAAAAAAAAAATATGGGGGAAGAGAAAGATTGTATTTCTAATAAGGCTGCTGGCTCCAAAGATGAGACCTAGAGGGCAAAGTCTGGCTGTGACACCATTAGCAAGCCATATCACCAGCTCTTGGTAGCAGGGAGAGTTTCCAAGGAAGGTCCTTTCCAGCCTAAATGAGGTGGGAAGACACAGGCTGACAGTGAGAGCTGGGCTGGGCAAGGCTCATCAGCCCTGCACCGAACATGGTGGTCACTGAACCACTTGGAAAATGGGGTGGGGGCAACAGGAATTCACTGTGGGATAGAGCTCCATCTAAGTCACTTTTTACAGGGGCACACACGTGCAACACGGGCAGATCACAACAGCCTTTTTGCAGTCCAAGCAGCCCTGTAGGGGCAAACATGACTTATATGTGATAAAGGCAGTCTGGTATGGTGGGATCTGCTCTCAACCTGCAGCTGCCTCACCATGAAACCTGTTTGCTCCCAGCACATTTCCATTCCCTGTCCCACCTGGAGCAATTTAGCAGAGGAAGATCTCTCTCCCAAGGAGCAACACAACAAGACCCAGGCTTCAGCAAGGCATTAATGCCACATAAATAACCACGGAGCCTTCAGAGGTGCAAATCCGCTTCGCTGTTGTACATGATAACACCCTTACAAAGGGACAGCTCATTTGGCAGGTTATTCCCTGCCAGGATGAGGGGAATGATAAGGACATCGGCTTTTCTAACCTGTTGGTAAATTGATGGGAGGTGGATTCCACAGAAGCCCGTAAAATTAATCCCTACAAATCAATCTTTCCTCACCTATTTTCCGGCAATTGTCTGGCAGGCAAAAATATGCACAAGTGATTATGAGGTGTATCCAATCTTCTGCTAGTAGGAGATGGGTTTCCATTCAAGCCCAAGACTTCAAGATGCCCATAAAGGCAACTCTGCAGCCTAGTGTGAAAGAGAGCCTTAAACATCTCATTATGCAGAGGGGTAAATTATGCCATAGTAAGTCATCAATTCTTCTCGTCCGTACTGGACAAGGATGGCTGAGAGGACCTGGCAGTGAGGACCATGTTGGGAAGGATGGGAAAAAGAAGCCAGTGCAGGGACATTGGTTTAGGACATGCTGTCTGCCTCTGTGGCTTTCTCAGTCATGGCCCCAAAAAGCATCAAAGAATGCGGCTGCCAGGTCACAGCGTGAGGATGCAGCAAGAGTGACATTGTCATACACATACAGGTGTGCTGTCACCTGTCTACACGTCCAGCTGTCCAGCCAGATCTTTAGTGGGTAAAAACTTGTAGGTTTTAGACCAAACCCATGGAAAACTGGACCTTTACCAGGAGCTTTGTTCCTGCTGGATGTTTAAAATGGCACCACCGAGCGGAAGGCAGCACCATTCCCACTGAGGGACGAGTGAAACAGCAGGTACAACTGGGGCTGGGTAACAGAGCTGGGAAATTATGTCCTGAGACACACAGAACATTCCCTTTTATGTGGACACCTCTGAGTGCTGCTGCAGGCAGCAGAGGAGCTCAGAAGCAGGGTTTAGCAGTGGGTGGGAATGCCACTTGATCCAAGCACCAGTGCAAGGGCTTTAAAGATGAATTTTTACCTGGGACAAGTTCACATTGGATTCAGAAAAACGTCAGGCACAGCACCTGCCAAAGCCAGGGATCCTCTCCAAGAGATGGGGAGTCCCTCAGCATGCAGTCAAGCAGAACACTCCTTCTAGAGGTATTAAAGCTGTAAATAAATTAATTCACATGTCGCTGGTGGCTGAGAAGTTTGGGGAGAGAGTCAGGGATCAAGTGGCATAGGCACGACATGGGGCAGAGCCAGGATGGCTCTGGATCCTCAAGTTTCCCTTCCTCCTTCTCAAAAGGAGCAGAGAAAGGAGGGGCTGTGGCAGGCAGCACAGGGGCTGAGGACCAGGCAGAAGAGCCCTGTGAAGGGGATAAGAAAAAGGCCAGAGGGGGCAAAAGTGGACAAGGAGTGAAAAAAAGGTGCTCGGACAGGCTGGGAAAGGGAGGCTGGTTGCAAACTGCACCTGAAAAGCCAGACCAGCCCATGTTAACTCTTACCACTCACACAGCTTTTCCATGGAGATACATTCCCAGCTGCTGGAGTCAGAGGCTATGGGTTGTAGGAAGCATCCCATAGATTTCAGATGTTTCTTGGCTATAGCTCTGCTCAACAATACCTGCTTTGCTGGAAGAAAAAAGCACAAAAAGCAAAGGCTGCTGCATGTTCTTTCCCAGTAGTATGCAAGTATTCGTCCATCTGTCAATATCTGGAAGCTGGTGGAGTTCAGCACTAGCTGTACTTTCCCAAAAGAAGAGGACAAAAGTGACATGGTTTTGTGAAAAATGAGGGCATTTATAATGAGATCCTTCTGGGAATCACTGGAACTGGGACCCCCTGGAAGCTCTTGAGTGGGTTAACTCCTGTTGAAATGAGAACATCAGTGAGCAAGGGCCACAGGGACCCAAACAAACAGAACTGCAAAACTCTGTGCCCACCAGTCAGAATTTGGGCTTTTTAATAAAAAGTTGCTGTTCTGGCCACATCAAGTCCACTTAACTTTCTGGCCTGGAGACATGAGTTGAGCAGGTCCTCTCATAGAGGCCATACATGGACAAGTCCTGGAGGCTGGCACAGCCCCTGGATCAATTCTGAACCTGGAGGGGGACTTCAACCTCAAAGCTGCACATTTGAGTCACCTCTCCTGCTTACACTGGTACCAGTTCCTTGGCCCTGGAAAGTTAGACCCACTCTGTGTCAGAGCTCAGCTTTCCAGAGCCAGGTTTGAACACTTTGGTCCCTAGAGCCTCGCCTGAGCTGTCAACAGAGTGAGGGGGAAGGAGAAATGTACTGTCAGGAAATGTAATCTCTGAAAAGTGCAGAAATCCAACTGTGGGAGGATTTACAGGAGTTCAAAACTAAGGGACACCAGGAAAGACAGCTAAATAAACACATAGATCATGCATCTTGAAAGCTGATGTCAAGATCGTAAAAAATCAACTCGATTATAGGAGCAGACAGGTGGTGATTGGTGCAACCCCTACGCGTCGTGTCCTGGAGCCTTTGGCTGGCCCTGTCCACTGGAAAGAGCACCCAGCAGATGTTTTTCTGATTATAAATGCTGTATAATTTATAATCCACAGCTTTACACTTAAAATGATCCTGGAGCTGTGGGGAAGCCGAGGGGTAGAGAGGCCAAATCCCTCCCATCCATTAATACAACCAGGCCCCATCACTTCCCAGTGGCATGGAGAACAGGCCGTTCCCGTGATGTGTTAGGGACTGGGTGCTCTCAGCAACAAGTATGGGGGACCTTAGAACATCAGTTTGATACCATCAAGTTACCTGCTTTTGCATCCTGCTCCAGAGCCATCAGGAACATCCACCATGCGACAGCAGCAGAGGTGTATTGCTCCGAGGAAGAAAAGTCCCTCTGGATGCTGTGCCAGGCTCTGCAAAGGGCAGTCAAGCTCTTTTCATCCTTTCCTCTCTCTTCAGAAGTTGACTGAGTCTTGCCAAGGTGTCCGTGAGAAGTTTGCAAGTGTTGCGGCTCATATCACTCAGCATTTGGAGAGCAGCACCTTGAAATGGAAAAATCCAGCACTTCCTCCCCCTTTAGAAAAATCACATATAGGGGCCTATGAGGGAGAACAATGAGCCATAAAAGTGTTCTGAACATCTCTTCTCATCTTGGCACAAAACACTGCTCTGGGCTTTGCTAGCAAAGGAAATTGAACACCTCGAATGCCTGGTTTCAGAGACAATAAACGGACTTGCTCCTGGCCAGCTGAAATTGCTCCAGCGATCACAATGGCCTGATGTTCCTGGGCAAATCTCAGTGCCCCCCCCTTTACCAACAGCTGAAACCACATACCCTGGGCTGGGCGCCCAGAGTGACACTGGGATGTCACTTGCAGAGCCACAGGACATGCTCCCTGCTGGGACATGGAGGAGCACAGCCTGATGGAGGGATGTCCACCCAAGGGCCAGAAGAGCTGACGGGGTTTTGCCCAGAGCTGCGTCAGGTGGTTTCAGGCTCATGTGTGAGCAAGAGAAGACTGTGTGGGACAACAGCTGGCTCCCGGGTTACAAAGTGCTACTGCAGCTGAGCTGACAAACCCTCCGTGGGCTAGAGGGACTCCCCAGCTCAACTCCCTGCTTACCCAGCACTCCCTGCTCACACGGCCACATTCCCATGGGGAGAAAGTGGAGCAGATGCAGACAGCACGTCCTGGCTTGCAGCACTGTCCTTCCCAAAGGAGTTCCCACGGGGGCTGAGAAAGGCGCTGGAAACGCGCCGAGGGCCAGAGAAGGGCCGCCTGCCCAGTGGGGCTCAGGCCGAGCCCCACAGCCGGGCTGCCCTGCTGCCGGCAGCCCAAGCCAGCAGTCTCTGACCCCCCTCTAGTGGCTATAAAACATAGCCAAGTTCACGAACCCGCCGCCACAGCCACCTGCTCCGAGCGCCAGGCAGGCTCTGGGTGCTGGCACCCCGGCCCGGGGGGCAGCTGGCCCCGGCAAGTCGAGGGCAGGCCTCTGGACCAGGAGAGCGATGGGATGCCCAGCCCAGTTCCATCTCCCAGCCCAAAGACACCCTCCAGCCCCGCTGTGGGGAGGGTGCTGAGACATGGGGAGAAGGTGGTGCCAGGGCCATTTTCCATCCTACCCCCTCCATTTATTAATAAATAAATTAATGAAAATATAAAAGCAAAGATCTTCCTCCAAGTCCCCACAGAATGGTGGAAGAGGCCACCAGAGGCAATCTCCCTCCACACTGTAGAGCCCTGCGAGGCTCTGCCCTGGCTTTGGAGCACAGGACACACCTGAGGCCTACCTGCACAGCAAGACTGGGAGCAACCGTGCCCCTGCTTCACCCCAGAGGCACAGCCTTCACCAGGGACAGATTTGCAGCCACTGTCAACTGGGACAGGACAAGGAACCAGGCAGCATTTCCTTGCTGCAAGGCCCAGAGGAGATCCCACTCCCTGATCCTGAAAGGATGAGAGTTGGAGATGTAACCCTCTCATAGGAAAGCAGCAGCCCTAAGGCAACACAACACAGAGGCAACAGCATCCCCTGAGAGCTTCTTCCTCCAGCCCCAATGACAAAACAAGGGGACCAAGGCCAACTTCAGAGGAGGCTTTAGATGGTAACAGGCACAGCCTCACAGGCAGGGTTGATAAGAGCATCTCTGCAGGGCTGGGATCCCAAACCCCAAAGGCCTTCCTGCTGCAGCAGGCACTCATCCACACACATCCTCCCAAAGAGGCCCATGGGCTGTGTACCCCTCCAGCACTCCTCGAGTTGACATTGAGATGGTGCCATGAACACTGAACCAGACACAAAATGATTGTTATAATAAGTGCTGTAAAACATGCTGGTGCTTTTTAGCTTGGTTCCCAAGGAAAGTGGCTTATGCAATTACACCGTAGGCTTGTGTGTTTCAATCGCTTTGGAACCTGTCAGCTAATTTTAACCCAATTTAGCAGAGAGACAGAAAGAGTTTTCGTTTCACTAGGCTGTCAGCTAAAGGACAGACACCTTCTTAGTGTCCTCCCTCGAGCAAGGGCTGCAGCGTGAGCTCAGCCTCTTACCAGACACCAGAGACTCCCCGTGACCTTAACAAGCAACCCAGTGCAGGAAAGGGGCATACAAGAGCTCCCATCCCTCACCCAGCCTCATGACAAACCTGTGGGAAAGCTGCCATTCCACCTGCCTCAATTCTAACCATTAAACCCCATCACATTTCATTTTTCTCTGGGAAGCTTAGTTCTTTTCATTCTAAGTTTTTGATAAACAAAAAAAGTACACTTTCCTTTTACCATCAAACACCATTAAAAAAAAACTTGAGAGTGCTTTTCACCAGAAATGAAGTTGTTCTTTTTCTTCTTTTTTCCCCCCTCTTTTTAATTCCTCTCTAGGGAAGGGCAAGAGAATGAACTGAGCATTTTTAGGCAAAAGTGAAAAAAAAATGTGATGAAATATAAGGCAATCCAGTCACATTTGGATGGAAGAAATGTTCTACCAGCTACAGAGTGTTGGCACCTGCCAAACATCTGACCTTGAAAGATCAGGCCAGGCTTAGTATGCGTGGTACAGACAGAGTTTTAATACAAGAGTTTCAGCCATACATAGGAACTCATCCATTTTCATTCTTTAAAACAGAATGCAGAAGAAAAGCCTTGGTGGAGCCAGGGTGTTTGGTAGCCAGTGCACCCTGGCAGTACTGAGAGGCTGACGGTGCAGGAGAGCCCAAAGGAAGGAGCCCGGGAAACTGCTCCGGGGGACGTGGTGTGAGACCACGGTTAGTGGTCAGCTCTCAAAACACTCTGCTTGTGTTTGGCTGGGGCTGTCAAGATAAAATTAATCTTGCCTGGGCAGTCAAAGTTTGGATCTACCTTTGCTAGCCTCTAATGAAAAACGCATAGTGGCAAGCATTGGAAAATCCCTGACACTCAGCACCAGAGGGTACATTTAAATAATTCTCAGAATATAGATCAATAAAACTAATGCACTTATAGCTGCTGTGTGAAGTATTCAAGCTAGAATAAAAGTCATCTTGTATTACAAAGCCCTGTATTAATTATTTGCACCTATTGTTTTACATATTCAATTAATCTTAGTCGGCAGAGAGCCACTCATACACGGTATTAAAAGAACAAGGCACATGAGGGTATATCAGAGAGCCCAGACATCTTCATAATCAGGAGTGAGCTCAGAGGAAGGTGTCCCTACAAGAGCCCACTGCCTGCAGGCTGGAGGATAAGACACCATGTGGGCTGGAGACATGAGAGGATGGCTATGGCCATGCTGGGACTTCCAAATCCCTGTGTGTGTGGTCTCCAGGACAGCACATGTCTCTGGGGACTTGTGCAGAGAGGGATCTTGAAGCATCAGGAACTGCAGGAAGAAGCACCTTCACAGCTGTGGTGGGGTTGGAATGAAGACCTGGAGCACTGGCCACTACAAGACCCAGCCATTTGCCTGTGATTCACTTTCAGCACCAGCCAGAGGAGCAGAGGAGGTGTGAGTTAATCCATAAGGTTGGACAAAGAGCCTTTCTCAGCCTTTGTGGGGCTGGTTTGCCAAAATCTCTCAAATGCCAGCACCTCTCACTTAGCTGCAGGGAAAAGCTATTCATTGAACAGCTATTTTAGGGATCTCCTCAGGGAATTTGGAACAGAAATCTGTTGGACATGATAAAACACTACATTAGAGGTCCAGACCATCAAACCAATTAGTCTAAAAGCTGTCAGCCTGGACTTGCCAGCCCCTGCATTTTCAAAACCGTACTTTGTGTGGACCTGAAACCACTTCACACCACGTGACTGTTGGTGTTTGAGTGCCCCACACTGCTGTGAACTCAGACCAGCCTGAGAGCTGGGCAATAAAATCCAGCCATGTCTTTGGAAAGGTTAGCTCTCAGCTGGTAACTGAGGGAAGAAGAGGCAAAGAGCTCTCTGGTATCTCCCACGGGGCTAGAAAGGTTTGGAGGTCTTGACTCCAGCCCCACTGCAGGTCCCCTCTCAACAGAGGTACTCCAGCAAAACTCCCAGTCCCAACTCATCCACCTCTGACTGTTCAGAGCATCCCCCTGGAGGCACTGACCAGCTCTCCAGAGGAGGAAGCAGTCAGACATGTCAGGTATGTCACTGCTCTCCCCACTGCCACCACACAATTACCAAAATGGTGTCTGGGTCTCTTTCTCCAGCAGAGGTCATAACTTTTACAGACACTGTGGCCACTGTGACATTCATTAAGTTGACAGTGCTTAACACACTGCTTGCTCTAATGACTCTGGTGTTGGAGGGCTGCTCTGTTCTGTCACTGGGCAAGAGAGTGCCCTTCAAGGTGGCACCACTGGTCCACCCTCACAGCTGCTCACCATGTGTCACTCCTGACTCACCCAGCACTTTACAAACCAGCCCTGGACTGTTGACCAAAATGATAGCACACTCTACACCAGGAGCAAAACCTACTCAGTGCCTTCCAAAAAGCCCTGTACCTCAATCTCAAAATACAAAGGCATGCTTAAAAAAATACCCCCCAAAAAAGCCCACTGAAAGCACAGCATCCAGTGTGATCCAGCAGACAGAGAGCACCATTGATAGAGATCTATGTTAGCCTATTATTAATAACACAATGCTAGGCTTGCATCTGGATTCATTTCGCTCGTATATTAATCATGTACATTCCATATAATAAGCCCTGTGTGCTGCCACAAGGTAGGACACCCTTATTCCCACATGGCAGGTTTAACGACTTTGCAAGGCTAACAAAGGCCTGCTTTCTGAAAGGAGGCTGGAGTTGGGTCCCTACCAAAGTGAGGTTCTCAGGAGGTAATAAAACACCAAGGAGATGCTATCTAGTGGATTTGGAGCATTTCACTCCCTTGAAAGTCAGGTCGACAGCTGATTTAAAGTTTCCAGCTAGGTCATACAAAAGTCAACAGCAGCTGCATCCAGCCAGGTTCAGAGTTTGAATATTTATGGTGTCAATCTGAAATCCAGATAACCACAAATAATCCAAACCCATTAACTCCCCCCTTATCCAGAGGAGAAAGCTCTCTGGACATTAATGCCCACATTTCTAGGGTTACCACGGGATCATGGGCAGAAGGTTGTTTTTTCTGTTTCTTTTTTTTTCTTTTTTTNGAAGGTTATTATGCATTGATGGCAGTGTGTCAGGCAGTTCCCGCCAGATCCGCCTGCCTTCCAGGAAAGCTGGAGTGGGCACCACGTGAGTGGAGCTGTTTGGAAGCACTGAGACTCTTGTGTCCAGGTCAAGTCCAGTCCACCAGGGAATAGCCTGATGAATTGCCATCATCACTGCACTGCGGTGCAGGAGTGCGAGGTAATCATCCCTGCTCGCACGCTGGCCAGGGAGCTGCCCAGCACAGCCATGGGAGGAGGCATGCACATCTCCCAAGGAATGCTGCCCAGGAAGCACTCTCACCCAGGAGATGGAGCAATCCTGCTCCTTTGTCCTGCAGAAATTGGTCTGAGTGTCAGGGCATGCTCCTCTCCAGGGCTCTGCAGACATATATCCCTGCACCCCAGGGCTGGACTCAGAGCAGTGATGGGATACTGCATCCCATCATGGGCAGAGCAGCTTCCCAAGGGAGGCCTAGAGGTGATGTGGGGCAGCGGGAGATGCCAAGGAAAAAGGGAAAAAACCCAGACAAAATGCCAAAAATAGAGGCTGCTCCCTTGGATTATCTGAGCCTGAGCAGGGCTGGCATCCCGGCAGAAAGACTTGCTGAACGGAGCTACAGAGGGAGCAGAGCACTCCTTCCCTACCCACCCACCAGCTGGATCAAGCTGAGGAATTACATTACAGTGACACACAGGCGCTTGGGGGAGGCCATGCCTGAAGCATGGTATGAATCCTTCTGCAGAGATCTCACAGAATGCAGAATACTCCAGCGGGTTAGAACAAGGGTTTCACGAACAGGAATCTGCTGCAATACCCCAGACAGGAGCCATCCTGGGAGATCTTGGCACACTGCCTCTGGCCTCTCTGCAAAAGCTCCTGAAGAAATCAGTTTTAGAGCTTTCAGTGGTGCTTCTGCATCTCCGTTGGCAACTTGGATGGCCCATCCACAATGTCAGCTGTTAACCCCATCTTTATGGCTTCTCCCTTGCACAAAGGCTTGGAAGAAAGTCTTTCTTTAAAGGGAAAAGAAGTGCTGCTGGTTATCTGGTGTGCTCAGGAGACCTTTGTGGGTAGGTATGTGCGAGCCCAGGAACTGGGAGCAAGCACCTGGAGCAACATGCAGGGCATGCAGGAGCAGCAGCCTCCCAGATTTTGACACGGCTGCTACAGGGACAACCCCACACAGATGTGTATTGGAACAGATCTGCAACAGAGCTGCTGCTGCTTGCCAGAGCCATGAGCAGCCCAAGGCATTTGCCAAGTCCTGGTACTTGCTACAGCAAGGTTGTGGATATGGCAAGCCAAAGGAATCAGCGGGATGCTGGCAAGGAAGGCAGAGCAACTTTAGATTAGAGCAGAACCAGAGTGAACTGAACAGGTTATTCTGGCAAATATCTTCCCATCCAGAAATATGCCTCTAAAGACTAGGCTGAGTTTTCCTCTGCTGCTGGAGAAGAGTTAGTGCCCCTTGGTGGATTTTAGGAGGATTAGTACAAGTATTAGAGTTAAAAATAGTTTTGTAACTGTCTTCATGGACACAGAGAAACATGCCTAAATATAACATCAATTTCCATATGTCATCCAAATGGCTGCTTAATAAAAGCAGGGACTGAAACAACATAAAGTGCAGTTTTCCCATCAACTCACGTGGGCTCCAGCGTGCACCCTATCGCACAAACAAAGCAACTCCTGCTGGAGCCAGCAAAGTTGCTGTGGGCTGGAAACATTTTGCTTTTTCACCTCAGTTCAGGTGTCTGGAGTGAGGCTGCCATCCTGTTACTGCCCCTCCCTCCAAGCAGCTTTGGGAATGGGCTTTACTGGCGTGATGTTGGATGTTATGAGTTGCAAAAGCTGTTTGGGGCTGTTCTAGGTATCCAACCCCAATGATAAACGGGGAGGTTCATGCAGGTAAGATTGTGGAGACAAAGGCAGGCAGAGACTGTGCAGCAGTAAATCATTCTACCCACTGCACGATTGTGAAATTACGTTGAAAATCGATTCATCTGAAGAGGAAAGGAAGTTTGTTCCCTCTGTCGTAATAGCAATTTGAGATGTTGATACACGTCTGTTTTGACAGATCTGTGGGGCAAAGTTAAGCTTGAGCGGGTGGTGGAAGTCATTCGGGGTGATAATCAACACATAATAATTACAAGGCAAAAGGGGGAGTTGGCTGGATACCTTAATTATGCATTTTCAAACTTTCTAAACATTCAAGGATCTCATTAAATCAGTCTGCTATTTTCAGAAAGGAAAATATTATTGTGAGGTTGGAATGCCATCAGAGGAGTATACAGAAATATCGGTATGCGGAGTGCAATTACACTCTGTTCCTTCTGGGCTCAGTGAGATTTAGGAGAAGAATTGCCCCTGTTCCTCCCCCCAGCACACGAGGGCTACTGGGCTCGACCAGGGTCACCTGCTCAGCACATCAGGCTGGGGCAAAAGCAGAGAAGGGACGGGTCAGCTGGACCCCAGACCCTCAGGTGAGGGGGTTTTCCTGGTGCTTGCGGAAGGGTCAGGCCATCCTCCGGCAGCTGAAGAGTTCAGAC
Source organism: Edolisoma coerulescens (assembly GCA_013397115.1). Lineage (NCBI taxonomy): Eukaryota > Metazoa > Chordata > Aves > Passeriformes > Campephagidae > Edolisoma > Edolisoma coerulescens. The sequence goes on from VWZW01004024.1 coordinate 1,098,784, forward strand.
GGGGGAGAACAGGCTGCCCAAACCACCATCCCAGCACTATTAAAACACTCACTTATGCCTTTTTGTCAAAATCAAGGATAAGAGAGAAACTCTTTCCTTCAAAACAAAGAAAAAAACTTCACTTGGACTTGAAACCAAAGTTCCATCTTCTAACTCTTTGTTTCTACTTGAAGCTAATCCTTCACTTCAGAACAAAATGCTGCTCCTAGAGTGAAACTAAAACATTTCAACATGCCAAAAACTTCTTCCCCAAAAGAGACTGTTTCAGGTCAAGCCAAAACATTTTTTGGACCTGCCAGCAAATTTAGCAACACAATTCTTTGTGCTGCTGTAATTAGTACGAATGGGCTTCCTTAGCACCATTGTTTCAGGAGCAGCTGTGCTGCTTTGATGAATACCCATATTTTTGTGTGTCACATGCATTTGCTATGGCCTGTTTATAAAAGTTTCAAATCATACAGTCAGGGAGCAGAACAGAAATAATATCAGGAGACTTGGGCGATTAATCACAAACTGCAGACAAAGAGAGAAGACAGGGATCTTGTTGTGGGACATGGGACAAGGACTCTGAAAACCAAAGCTCGGCCAAAGACTGAGCTGGGCAAGTGAGGAACTACTCTTCTGCTGGTAGGCAAAAGTATCCAGTGATTAAATAACCTGCCAGCTTGTCTATTTAAATTCTACGTTTTTTCACCAAAGGACTGTGCTACCTACTCATTTACTGTGGAAGTAGGTAAAAAATGTTCTGTTACCACACACACATACTGTGTCTATAACCAGGGCAAAATGCAGATTCAGGAACATCGAAATACTTCTCAAATCACTCTGGACTCCTTCACATTGAAGGCTCTTCACACTGAAATATTTTAATTCTGCAAAATCAAGATGTCTAGCTGCAATATTTCTGAGCCCAGCAGTTTGGTTTTCCTCATCTTGAAATGCCTTTTCTTCAAATTCAATTAAAATTATATTTTGAAAGAAGCATTCCAGTGATAGCACTTATTACTAAATATCAACAAAAATATCAGTGCTATTCTATTAAAAAAAAAATCAATTCATTATCCAGAATGAAATGCTGTATTTCCTTTTGGCTTTCAATTGAATTCTAAATCCTTACAGTTGTTTTTCTTCTGAACCTGGACATATTTGTAAGATTCAGACTTGCCAAGAAGCCAAGCTCAACAAGATGAGATTTGGCTTTAGCAGAGGGGGTGATGTAAAGGGAACAATAAATAATGCAAGTCAGAACCCAAAGCCAGCAGGGTGGGTTTGAGAGGTAGGAAAGAGCCTCAGGATATTGGGGACAAGAGGGGCCACAGCATTATCCAAGACATCTTTCTCCAGAAACCCAGGATCTGCGGGTAACTCATGTAAGTCGGGGAAGATCAACAAAACTGACCAGACCAAAATATTTAAGAGCTTAAAAGAAAATAATATCAGACATCTGCTACATTGTCATGCCTCTCTTTAGAAGGCAGAAGAACTTAGCAGGATGAACAGTTACCAGCATCGTATTTTGCTTTCTAGAACAGAGGCAAACACAACCAGTGGCCACATGCGCTCATGTCCAGGGGGCAGCCCACCTTCTGCTTGGGACAGACAGACATGCTGGTGTTTGAGCTTCCAAATAGAGCTGCCTGCACAGGACTCCTTTCAGAGCATCCCTCAGAAGCACTAAACCTGTTAACAAAACCTTTAAACAAAGCACATGGCCCCCCTCAGCCAAACAGCCCTGCCGCAGGATCAGTCCTGGTTCCTCAATATGTACTTGGCTATCAGAAATCCAGGTCTATCAAGTTGCAGGCAAAAGCAGCCTTGGCTTCTCTTGCCCAAGTCAATAAAACCTGAAGGCCATATTTCATGTGGGAACCTCCAGATCTTGTGTGGGGCCATGGAGTCAGATACCAACCAGCAGCAGGTCAGAGCTCACAGCCTGTCAGTCCCACATTGTAATTCCATGGAAAACACCACCCATAGAAAGAGGTCCTGCAAACTGAGGGCTGCTGGCCCACTGTTGTCAGCTACCCACCATTCCAATAACACATCCAGGCCAGCTGCCTGCCCACTGACCCTCTGCCCTCTGCCTCGGCAATCTCCCACCTTACGGCCCACCAAAACTCCCATCCAAGAAAAATCCCACCTCACATAATCAGTTTTAATTAAATTTACACCAAGTATCTTCAGTTAAGCTGATAATTGGTTAATGACCCCCATTAAAACAAGATGCAGGCAGCACAACTGGCCAATATCCCCATGCTTCATGAAAGGGTTCTCCCACCAAGCCTTCTCCCAATGCAGAAAGTTGGGATGACAGCAGGAGGTGACTTTAATGGATGAGGGAACCAATAAAAATAAAGGCAGCCACACAGAGCACACAGAAGTGCAGCTAACATTTCATTTCTAAGCAGGATGGTTTTTTTCAGAGAGCCCCATTAATTTCTCCAAGGTCCATGGGCCTCACTGTCTCCCATCTGTCTAGCAGGGAATGAATAGAGTGCCCTGCCTTTAACACTTGGAGACCTCAAGTCCCCTCTTTGCTCTCTGCTCAACCCACTGGCTAAGTCACTAACCCTTTGCAATATGGACACATTAATACTCAGCACTATGAAGGGAGTTCAAGGCTGATTCATAATTCACCTGGTCCAAAAAGACACTGGGTTTCTTAAGCCTGGGGCCATAACTTTAAAATGTAGATGCTGTCAAGAAAACAAAAAAAAAAAAAATCAGAGCAGTAAAAGGCTGCGAAATTTGCACACAGCAAAATTATTCCCCTTTCACAAGGTTCATTTGTGAAGCTACTGTAAATAGTTCCTGCAATTCACACACAAAACAACATTTCCAGAACATTAATGAACCATATTTTAAAGCCCCCCTTAAAGTTATTCCTGGCAGAAAAGGGGAAAAGATGCAAGCTGTGGAGTCTGTGACTGCATAAGGGAAGGAGGTGTCGGATCCCATCTGTCAATGAGGAGGATAAACGACCGCACACATCTCTCCCCTGAGTTAGCTCATAGCCTGAGTCTGACTAGAGGGAACCTGCTCGGTCACAGCTTTCAGCAGAGGAGGCAGGGACGGCAGCAAGCGGGAGTTTAATTCACATAGGTCTTCTCCCACAGTGCCTCCACCCACACTTTGGGAGATAACAGGCTCTGGATTGGCTGCAAAATGAACTGGTAGGAAGGAAAACAAATGCTCTACGTGACAACAGGGAGAGCAGGGAAGTTATCCACCATGAAAAACCACAGGCTGATCAGAGACACCCTCGTGGTGGACCTCAGTGGAGTCAGAGCCTCCCTTTGACATCCCTCCTGTGCCACCACTGAGCACAAACCAGCAGGAGAAAGATCCAGAAGGGAGTGTCAGACTCCACATCATCCCCAGCAGAGAAGTGTCCTTCAAGGCTCTCGGGGAAGACAGCCGAAGCCACAGAGCAGTGCAGACAAGGACAACATGGGTCAATACTCCAGCAGATTCCAGCAGTACTCCTCAAGACTGGCATTCCATATATTGGAATTAGGAGCCTGCAAACTGCAGCACTCCTCCACGGCTGTCTGTCTGGGAAAGAGCTGAGGTCAAGACCAGGAGATACCTAAAGGTCAAAGTGCTGCCAAGAAATGTAGTTAAACAAAGCCCAGCATTTCTCCAGTCAATTGCCCAGGCCTTTAAAGACAGCATGAAACTTGGGGTAAGGAATTTAAAATTCACTTTAGACCTTCTCCTCATTTTAAGAGGCTTTTCTCAGCACCAATACCATTTTATTTCAGTATCCAGCTAAAACCAGCCAACACTAACTTGAACTTCTGGGGTGCTGAGAACTAGGGTGTCCGCAGTTCACTTTTTATTTTCCCTTGGAAGTGTTTTTTGGTTTGTGGGTGTGTTGGCTTTTCGGTGGGAATTTTTGTGGGGTTTTTTGTTTGTTTTTTACATATAATGGATATTTGACATATCTGTGAGGAGTTCTGGTGGGTTTTTTTGTGTAACTGGCCTTCAGCCACACTTCTGCCCTCAGTGCAACAACAAAGCAGGACTCTTAAGTTCAAACAGGAGGTGGAAAAATCCTTCATCTCCTTTTCCACATGGTTGTAGTCAGCTGGACGTGAAACCCTGGCAAGAAGAGCAGCCACAATTCACTACTTCTGTTAACACCATCTCAGCCTAGTCTGAGGTGCCATCCCAGCAATACAGGGATTGGGTTAGCAGGTCCTGGAATCCCTAGGACCTCCCAAAACCCAGAAGACATTTTCTGAAGAGATTTGCCCGCTACAATCCTCCTCCTCATAAGCCAACTGCATTTATCTCATAGCATTCCTTACACTGCTTTATCTACTCTCGAATAGAAAGACGGATTTTTATTTAAACAGCTCCCAGTCAAAATCCTGCTTTGGGAATCAGGAAATTTCTCTCAAAAAGCTCTCTTGTGTCAAAGCTGACTTCCCAAATATTCTAGTGTATCCCTACAGGGTCACAGCAGGCCACTAGAGTTCCCAAGTCATGGCTTTGCTGGAGCAGAGACAACAAACATTTATCCTCCTACCGGGGCTTTGCAGCAAGGAGAAGCAGAGCATCTTCTTCCTGATCTTCTAGCCACCCAACGCCAGGTTTCTGAAAACCCTTTTACACACTACAGACAGGATTTCACAAGGAACACAAACAGAAATAGACTCTTCTCCCTATTTTGAAGGTTGCCAATGAATAGAAGAGTTTGGGCTCTACTGGACTTAAAGGGAAATACTGTGCCCTGTATTGCATTACCAAACAGACCCATTAATGGTTTCCCAATGGCCAGTCTACAGCCAGTTCAGCCCAGTCCCAGCTCAGATGACAGCACAGAAGACCATCTGCAACTCTGTAAACTCGGCAATTAGTCCCTGAGCCCGGGAAAAAGTTTGTCAAGATTGTATCACAGGCAAACAATAACACAGAAACGCAGCTTTGAGGGGGAGACAATTTATCAAGCTGACCACAGACGTCTCCCTCGTTTTTATTTTAATAAATCCAGTCTAGCTCTTGGCTGTGCTCAGTATCTTGTCACTGCTTTCGTCTCCTTTCAGGGATGCCTCCCACCTGCAGTCTTCAGGCCCTTTGCAACCCTGAAGCCATTTATTTTCTCCAACATTTCTCCATAAAGAAACCCAGACTTTATTTCCATGGAGAGGAGGGAAACTGAGGCACAGCAAAGCAAGCTCCCTGGCCCAAGGCTAGGGAAGGGGACAGGAATACCTGCTCATTTGGGATGGGCTGATTCGTGCTGGCCGTTTCCTCATCTGCAAAAGGAACATCAGGAGGCTTTTGCTCCCTCTCGTGAATAAGCTGTTTAGGAATTGCTTGGATGAACTTTGCCATCAGATTTTAATCACCAGGAGTGCCTTCCTTGTGGGACTCCATGGGCTGTTCAGGCAGCCAGCCAAGCTCCTGAGAGCCAGGTTTCATCTAAATACACGCACTGGGTATTTTTAATAATGGTGGGCAGACACCAGCTTGGTTCCCATCTCATCTCCACCTCCTATCGCCAGTGCGGCATTTCTGTCTCCATTTCCATATCCCAGTGGTCCTCACAAGAGTGCAACAGGGAGCTCCAGGCTCAAACCCCTTCTCCAGTCCTCAGAGACACTCCTGGGAAGAGTCACATGTAGGTGGCCCTTTGAGGTCCGAGGGGAAGGTTCTGCTTAGGCTGTCAGCTTTTGGGAGAACCAGGTATCAGTGCCGCGAGGCTGCCGGCAGACACGGTTGCCTGGGCTAATTTCACGCCCATCATCTTCCCTTTCTGCGAAATTCCAGGCAGGCCTTCCACTTTGGCTGACATTCAAAACTGTCACCTCTCTGCAGACATTAACTTGGAGGCCTCTGTCATCCTTCACATTAAAATGCTATCACGGGGAGTCAGCACAGCTCGGCTCAGCCAGCTAAGGGGCTGGCTCTGGCCACACCACAGGGACAGCCGATTCACGCTTGACATCCATGGTCAATTTGACACTGATGGACATGCTACTTAGGAGTCATTTGCTGATCTCGTTTCCCCAGGTGGGAGGTCGTGCCACAGAGCTGCCTTCTCTGGGGAGGAGGAGTGGTGATGCTCTCCATCCTCTCCAGGAGCAGACACACAGATGGGCTGCTTCCCTGTCTGCTCACTGAGCAGGAGACAACCCACAGAGCCTGCTGTGAACCCAAAATGCAGCTGCCTCATCTGCCACACGGGGAGGTGTCTTTGCTCACAGACAAGCATCTTGCCTCCCAAAAAAGTTGTGTGTGTTTGTGTGGACATTCCCCACGTCCTTGCTGAAGTGTGTGCTCCTGGGATACCCCTTCCTGGCCAGGCCAGGGAAGTCTCAGTCTTCTCAACAACTGCTTGCATTTTCTGAACCGTACAGGCTGTCAAAGGCACAAGAGATGCTGTCAAGCCAAGACACACCTTTGCTCTCAGACCCGGTCTGGTCATTATACCCTGACCTTCTTCATAGCAAGGGGAGGCAGAGGCATGATGCTCATTAAGCTCTAAATCAGTATTTAATGGACACATCATCCTCCTTGTTGCAGGTCATGTCTCTGTCTGGAGGTGCCCACCCTGTCACTGTACTCCCCTCTGAGCAGGCAAGGATCACAATCACAGCCTTGTGGGAACAGTGCTCCAAAAAGGAGCGGGCTTTTTAAACCTTCACCTTCCACGGGAGCCTCCGGCATCACCACTGGTGCACCCAGCCCTGGGATGGGTCATCATGGCATACTGTTGACTTCAGAGCACTGGGCCCTTCGGCATCATTTTCACACAGACAGGGCAGCAGGCTCAGCAGATGCTTAACCCAAACTCAACCACGCTCCTCTTTTGCCTGAAGGTCTCCCACCAACATGCTGATGCCCAAGCACATTACTGCCATAGCTCTGTTCCCAGGAACTCAGGGACAGCGATAGCCTCCAGCACCTCCACAGGCATCTCTACAAACAAAGCCCACCTGCAGCTCAGGGCGTGCCAGCTCTAAACCAGCTTGTTCATTCTGGTGCAAAAATTCCAATTAAACCATGCTGAGTTAAAGTAAACTAAAATACACAGGGAACTAGGTAAAGGTGAATTGAAAATACAAGTTTCCCTACAGGCCTGAAGCCACTAGAGCTGTGGTTTCCTGCATCTTTATACCACAGGAGAGGACAAAGCACTTTTTTTTTTTTTAATGTACAGAGCAGTTTACAGTCTGATCACCTAAAAACTCCCTTCCACTTCTTACTGCCGTGGCATAGTGTCATTGGTAACACACTCAAATCCCGGGGCTGCAAAAGATAAGTAGGGCAGGGGAATTCGGCCAGCTACCACTGGGAACCACTTCCCAGCCTTTCCCAGTTTTGGGAAGCCTGAGTTGAGCCCCGTCCTAAACACCCTGTAAAACAGATGTCTTATGCAGCATGCCCAGAAGGCCTTCCCCAAAACGAGGCACTTTTGGATCAGACAAAGGGAGCAAATTCCAGCATCCTCTGGTCCTTGCAGCAAACATGGCTCCTTTGAGAGCGAAGCTTGGAGAGTTCCTGTCCCCACAGCTGTGGCTGCCTGGCTCTGGGACAGTGGCACACTATTTCTGTCACTGATGCCACCTGTCTCTGATGAAGGAGACTGAGGAGATTCATTCCCCCCAGAGATGCCCACAGAGTTGATCCAAGCCCTCAAAGACTTTCTTTCTTTCTCGAAAGTGACCAAGCACCAAGGGCACAGCAGAAACATCCTTACCCAGGGTGGTTTGGTCTCTTCCCTGGCCTCCTGTCAGCAGAGCTGACATAGCTGGGTGGGAAGGAACCCACTGACAGATAAGTCACAGACTTTACGCCTTCCCAAGCAAAGCCCCAGGCCCTGACACTGCTACTGCTCTGTGGCTCTGGGACAGCCTGGCTCTACTCCACCACCCCCATCCCCAGCCAAGGCAGGACAGGACCAAACTCGCCTCTCAGTTACTTTTCAGTCCTTTTATGGGGAAGATCATTTTATAGCAGGGTCTGGTAGAGTACTCGGCTTTCCCTTCCAGACTCCAGCAGAAAGAACTTGACCTGTGTCCTCAGACCCTCTTAGTCATCGGGCTAAGCCGCCTCTCCCCTCCTCCCACCACCCTCCTCTTTTATGGAGTAGCAGCAGCAGCAGAGCATGGGGTGAGAAGTCAAGGGAAGGACAACTTGACTGATGGAGCTCAGGTTGTGGGGTCAGCGCAAGGCGTCGTGATCTGGGCTCAGACAGAGCCATTTCCTCTGTGATTTTATCCGCTGTGATTTTTATCTTTCGTCTGTTCACACGTCATGCCACCTGGACATAATACAGAGCAAGCTGAGCGCTCGGCTCCACACTTAACCCCTTCCCTGCTTCCCAGGAAAGCAGGAGGCCCCAGGCATGGCTCAGTTCTGTGCTTGTGGCTTTGCCTGGCAACAAGGGGCTTTTCTTTATGGGCCCTTTTTATTGCCTGGAACATCTGTAAGTGGCAGGTTTATCCTTCTCTGCTGACCCCATGAACCACATTATGATTTACCCACAAATTTCACATTCTCGACAGCATTCATGGGATGAGATTTTTGGTATTTGTTTAAGGAGGCACACTGGTTTTGGTTCCCACTCTAAGCCATGTGAGCACAGCCCTGGCAGTTTGCAGCATGGGCTCCTCAAGTGATAGTGCAGACATGAAAGGCAGGCAGAAACAATTTCCTCTTACTGCACCAAAGATGTTCAGCCTTAGCAGCTGCTTACACAGGGCTGAAGCAATGAAGACCAGCCCTCTGCTCCAAAGAGCCCACACCAAACCCGTGGGTGGAATTAGGTGGTGTTTGACATGAGCACAGGTGTTCCGGCCAAGCTACACTGAGTTAGACCAAGAACAAAGAGCATTTTGAAGGTCTACAGGGAAATTGGCAAAAATCCCCCTACCAAAGTCTCAGCCATTGAACATGTCAGATCTAAAACTCTTCAAAAGGCAGATGAAAACCATACCCCTGTTCTGTAGGTAAGGACCAGCACAAAGAAGGAAGCAGAAGAAAGGAATATGAAATCCATTACCTGTCCCAAAGCTGTAGCATATGATACCTCACTAACCATTTCACTACCAGATATCAGCTCACCTCCTCAGGCTGGGCGAGAGTTCAAGCATCTTCATGTGACATCCATTGACCTTCCTTTCAGGTCCATGGAGCATCAAATCCCAGGGTCCAAACAGGATGCAGCTCAGCAGAAGTCACGTGGGAGACCCAGCCTGTGAAGAAACAGTGGAGAAACCTGCAGGAAGCCTGGTGACCCCACAGCACACAAACCACTGTTCTCCTCCAGACAGGACTCACCTTCCCAGCCCTCTGCCTTTCCTGGCTCCTCCAAAGAGCAGAGGGCTGGCTCCCACATCCGACTAATTCCACTGCCATAAATTACCACCAGATGGGACAAAAGTAGAAACTGCTCTGAGCAGGGGATATTTTAAGGCGCTTATGGCGGTTTTTTTGTTGTGGTTTGGTGTTTTTTCCCAGGTTTCCTTATTTGTTTCCTTTCTTGCTCCTGATATGATAACAGGAGAGATAGATAAATTACAGGGAGTTTCCATCTAGAAAGTCTGGGGAAAAATACAAAGTGCAGCCAGCCACAAAAGCTGTCCAGCTCTTGAGGTTATTTTTATTTTTATTTCTGGCTTCTTAAAACCAGTGACCTCACTTTTTGAAGTAGGCAAAAATATATGGATAAAACAACATGTTCTCAAATAAAACCCTCCTGGCATTCATGTGTAGTTGCCAACTAAGGAATCTATGGGTGGCAAGGTGCAATGTTTTTAATGGCACTTTCACACCAAGGTAAAGTATCTTAGAAGCAGCTCAAACAAGTTATATTTCTGCTTCCCTTTCAGAAGGACTGTGGCAGAGGACAGGGATGACTTGGTTTTTCAATAAACTGTACACACAATGAACACATTAAGTTTGAAAGTTAAGTAATTCTCATGCAGAAAGTCACATCTCTTTTGACATTAAGAGACTCCTTTATTTAGGACAGTCCCTACGTCAAAGCCAGGTAGATCTAGTGGGAAGGACCTGTCCGTAAATGCCCAGCTCTCATACACTCCCAAAGCATCTGCTCTTGGCCACTGTCAATAGGAGTTTACTGTATCAGAAACAATCCATCCAATTTGGCAGTTCTGATTTTTCTTACAGGCACAGAGAGCCAGGCACACAACTGACTTCAAGATAAATGGGCCCACTTGGCTCCAGCTCAGTGTTCGACCCATGGTGCATCAGCTCTTTGAGACAGGGACCTTCTGCCCCTTGTCTCCACTCCACACAGCACAGGGGGACGCTCAGCCTTGAGAGCTACCACCAGGTTTGCATACGTCCAACTGCAGAATAAGGGCTGTAGTAGAAGCTTTACCCCACACCAAAACTTCACACAAACCCCAATTTGCCACAAAATGAAAACAACTCCTTGCCCCTTGTGCAGGAAACTGAACACATAAAGAAATTTGGTGTTGTCATACCTACTCCAACACTGTCTTCTGGCAATTCCCCTCAGCATCTCCCCTCTCCTTTAACAGTTTGCATCAGTCACTCACTCTGTGGCTTTGCCCTTGTAGCACATCCCCAGAGACAGAAAGACTCCTGCCACTCTGCTCTACTGAGGACACAGACAACTGATGTCACTTGTAGGTGTTCAAACAACCTGCATTCAAAATGTCCATCCCCAGACATGCTTCTCTTCACACACAGAGAAAATCACCCTGAAAAAAACCCAGACAACAAGAACACTTACAGCCTCTCATTCTGGACTGGTATCACAGTCACTCCCCCTCCCACCACTTCTTCCTAAAACGACCTTTCTTGATTTTTAAGAACTCTGGGTTTCCAAGACATCCACAGAAGCCAAATCCAGGTTTTCATGGGAAGAATCACGCTGTGCCACCAGGCTGAAGGTAGCAAATGCTGCTGTGCCTGCATGTGGACAGCACCCCCGCAGAGAACAGCCAGCAAAGCCAACCTCAGACCATCAGACCATCACTCTTCCCAGCAAGCTGCCAAGGGAGCCCCCCAGCCACATAAATTTTGAGGTGCCCTTGCTCTGTGGTCAGCCCCAGTCAAAGACATCTTATCGCTGGCCGTTTCCCTATGCGGCACAAATTCATGTCCCTATCATTAAAGAGACACATGGTTTATTTACTCATTACCATATCCAGCTGTTGGCTTTCCTTCTCCCCATATTTCAGGGTAAGTAGTGATTTGACATAAATAATACCTTATTCAGCTATGGCCTGAAAGATATTGTAAATATAAAAAAAGTCTTCGGCTCCAATAGCTCTTTCCAAGTGCTCGGTCCAAATCCTACTTAGTATGGGAGTGGGGAGAGGTTGGGAAAGAGAAAACCCAACACCATTACCTAAACAGCCCCATTACAAATGAGCCCAGCATGAGTTACGGCTTTATTAAATAGATGACATTACATCAGGAATGATGAATCATAATGTTTCTTTTCGGGATTACAATGGTGTATAACCTCTTCAGCTGTAATTGTTTGCCTCCTATTCCCAGCTACCACCAGGTGTGGTGGTCCCTGTCCCTGTCACATCAATGCCAGTGCTGGGGACCTGTGAGCATCTCATTCTCAAAGGCTCACAAACTGTTACAAGGAAAGGGACGGATGGGGACAATCCCATCAGGAGGTCTGAAGGGGATCCTGGTTTTTGTTCCCAGCCCTGGATGGGCAGGGATGCCTTCCCAGGAAAGCACAGCGTGTTTCTCCATGTTTCCACACAGGAGGGGGTTTGGATTCTCAGACTCACCCTCTTGCCTTGATTTTTCCTGTGTCAGAGCTGAGCAGGGTGAAGCAACATAGGGATCTGTGGTGGGAACCAGATTTCAGAGTTGTGCCTCTGTGCTGGTTTCAGCTGGGGTAGGGTTTTGTTTGGCAGTGGCTGGTACAGGGCTGTGTTTTGGATTTGTGCCGAACACAGAGATGTTTTCATTGTGGCTGGGCAGGGCCTGCACAGAGCTGAGGCCTTTTCTGCTTTTATATGGCCATGCTGGTGAGGGGACTGGGGGTGCATGGGATGCTGGGAGGAGACCAGGACCGGTGACCCCAACTGACCCAAGGGATATTCCAGACCATGTGACATCATGCTCAGCATATAAGGTGGGGGGAAGGTGTTTTTAGGGTCTGCTTTTACTTTTCATTATCCTGCTCTGATTTTGTTAGCAACAAATCCAATGCATATCTCTAATTCGAGTCTGTTTTGCCCATGATGGTATTTGATGAGTGACCTTTCCCAGACCTTAACTCGTGAACACTTTGTTGTATTTTCTCTCCCCTGTCCAGTTGCAGAGGGGAGTGAGAGAGAGGCTTTGGTGGGTGTCTGGCACCCACCCAGGGTCAGCCCACCACAGCATCTCAAGGCTTTTAATACCCAATTCCCTTCCAAGCTGAGGGCTGCACTGGGGCATGTAGTTAGGATTTCAAGAACCATAGAAGTATGGGAAATTGCACAGTGCAAGATGACTGGGACCATGCAGGGTACAGCAAAAGGCTGTAAGAGAAACGACTCCAGACTGCAGCAAGACACAACCTTCTGGTACATGCACTGCTCTGCTGGTTCCCCCACCAGAACAGCAGATCCCCACTCCCAAAACACCACACACTGAGCTGGCTGCTCACTGCCTCTGTCCTTTGCACTGCTCTTCATCAGCTCCTTCAATCCCTCCATCTCTTCCCTGGTGTGTTTAAATCCACATAGTCCCCAAGGCAGGTCACACACATGGATCAGAGAGAAGAGCCCTTCTGAAGATGGACTCTCCTCCCCATATCAGTCCTTGCAGGATTGATGGAGACACCCATTAGGAAAAAATGCAGGGTTCCCAGTGGGCACCACCATGGCCCAAAACCACCACGTGAAATGTTTTCCCCATTTTGGTCCTCTCATCCTTCTCCCAAGGTTTGCCTGCCACCTATAAATAAGCAGGAGAGCATGACATCCCAGCTCCCAGATAAAGCAGTGCTGCACCACAGCCCCGCGCAAGCCAACGGCTTCTATTTTTACATCTTTGGTGAGAACCACGTATTAGCTTTCGACAACACATAAAGGGGAAAAAAAAAAGAAAAAAAGACCCAGCACTCAGATCTCTACTCCCCCTCCACCTTCTGCTCAGGCAGACCTCAGACAAGCGCCCGGCAGCCCCATCTGCTCGTCACCTGCTGGCATTTGGGTAGCAGCTACGTCAAACGCCCGGCTCGCGTTCTCACATGTAGGAGTTTGCTGTCTAAGTGATGAGGCTGTCTGTGCTCTCATTGTGCTTTGCCATCCAGAAGGTTTTTTGGGAGCCTGTACAAAATGCTGTATGCCAGTAGCTCTTATGTAAGTTATCAACCTCTTTGCCCCCATTTTACAGGCTGGGGAACTGAGAGAAAGCAGAGATACCTGTGACTTCCTGCATCCCCAACCCTCTAGCCCTCTGCCCCCCAGAAACTCCCTCTTCTTGCTCTGGATTATTCCACTGTCCACTCATTTTCATAACTGTAGCTGAATCTGAAATGAAAAGTTAAGAAAAAAAGCAAACCAGCATCCAACAATAAAAACTTGCCAAGGGAAGCTGAGCTCTGGCTTTGGCCCATGGAAAGGTCCAGGTCTCTTCACAACCCTGATCACACTGCAGAAGGCCAGGGACCAGGACTCCTCACCTGCCTTGGCACCAGCAGGACCCTTTCAGTCTGCTCCAAACAGACACTTACACCTCTCTTCCCTTAGGTCTTGGTTTGACCTCTTACCCCCACCACAAAATATCAAGTCCTAAAAAAAACAGAGGTACATCCCTAGAAAAGAGTCACTAACATGATAAGGGATCAAGCAGTCAAGGTCTCAGATGTGATTCCTACCCCAGGTGAGCAGCAGCATTTACAGAAATCTGTGACAACAGAAAGAAAAATAAATGCAGCAACTATGAAGTTGATAAGTGGACAACTTAAGTTCAGCTTTCACGCATTAAAATCAACAATGGCAATCATTTCTCTTTCCACTGTAATTGTTGTAACAGCATTGACTCTAATCTTACAGAATAAAAAAATACCCGCCCCAGATTTCACTCCAGTCTGGAAGTGAGTCAGCTCTCAAACCTCAGTGAGAAAGAAAGGCACTTGCTAGGAAGGATGTGGGAAAATAGAGGGTTAGATTCACTAGGCTCCTCTTGGGTCATGCTAAAATTACTACAATTTAAGTTAATGAATAGATTTCCTTTTGTTCCAGCCCAGCTTCATTCTGCAGTGTTACAACCCTTATCCCAAGCTGGAAGCAAGAGCTATTCAGATAAAACAAAGCCCAGCTTCCCTTTAGCATTACCACCAAGACTTCTTCATAATAATATTTATAAAATAGCTATTAAGATGGGAGGGGATAGTAAAACCTTGTCGGTAAAAGGCACTAAGGTTATAAAATACCAGGCATTAAATCCGCCCTGCAACACAAAATCCCTTCCCGCCCACATGTTTGCTTGTTTCCAAGCATCTCTCAAGGCAGGGCTGCATCCTGCTTATTCTTTGGGATCTCTGGCTCATCCAGGCTGTGGAATGAGCAAAGGGGTCCCTGAGGCTCTGCTGCTGCATCTCGACGCCGCTAACAGCGCTTGGTTCCAGTGTCTGCTCAGACCTGTTTGGCACCAATTGCAGGGGCCATTTGGGTCATGGCACATCCATTTGGGTTGTCCCTAGCTCCCAACAGAGCAGTGAGGGTCAACCAGGCACTGCTCTAAGCTCCCCAGGGCGAAGAGGGAGGCAGCCACAGAGGTCACAGCAGAACCACAGGCCACCAGGGCAATGGGCCTTGCTCTTTGGCAGGCTGGGTTTGGGGCACCATCTGTGCTTCTTCCAGGAAGCAAGAAAGCATTTTTGTGCTGCTTTTGGCAAGAAGAGTTTTCCAGGGACAATCTCACGTGTAGCACATCCCAGCAGACTGCAGCAGCAGGGGACAGCTCAACCTGGAAAGTATATCTGCCCTCTGATGCCTTCCAATCCTTGCCCTACATACCCACCTCCACCAAAAGGCAGGCTACCTGGCTGCTCCAGATCACTGGGAAGCATTAACCTCCTGGGAGGTGTTAGCAGCCAGGGCAAGAAGCTAATAAGGTGGAGACTTCCCCCAAAAGGTTAATTTGCTGGAACTGAGCATCAGTGCAGTCACCAGGAGAGCAAGAGGGAATAAAAAGCACACAGAGCCAGCCAGCCAGCTCACTGCCAGCCACTCAGGACCACCACACAGACATGAGGTGAAAGCACAAGACCAACAGGTCAGGCTGCAGACCTGCCCATCCAGTGAGGCAGGACCACAGCAGCATCTCTGCCAGGAAAGTTTTCTGGGCATTTTTCAAGTCTGCAAGATCCTGATAATCCCAAACCAAGAAGTATCATCTCACTGCAGAAACCTTATGCTGGTCTCCAGCATAATCTCTGCTCTGGAGCTGGCCCAGCAAAGAGTCATGGTGGGAACACACAGAGCAGGGCTGCAAGGACTAGCAAGCCAAGGGCCTGGGAGGGAAGGCTACACCTACAGCCTGCACTAACATTTCCTGGCTTTTTCCAGCATCTTAAAGGTAAGGAGGGTGTGAGAAAGGGGATTTGAGAGAACAGAAAGAACCACTGTATTTATCCAGGCTGACACCTCGCAGAGCACCAGCCAGAGCATCTCAGCTCTAACCCCTGCGCCCGCCAAGCATTGACACTAATAGGACAACAGCTGAGCAATTAAGAGGAGGAGAGACAAGGGGGTATCAAGTCAAAAAGGCTCATGGACAAGAGACAGAAAGCCCTAATTTCAGCTTGTTTGCTTTGGTGAGTGGAATACTGTCAGGCACATACCATTCTCAGGAAAAACTACATTTCTGTCACCACCAATTAATGCCTCTTTCTTAGGAGACTGGAATCTTCCTGCCTTTTTTGCTGCACCAGGTTTTTTCATGGACCTTATAGAAAGGGTGTCAGAATTTGGAGTGCACAGCATCCATCTGTACAGAGAAGTGTCTGAGACAAGCCACTGGTCCTGTGCGAACTCTCATTTAAAGACTGTTCACAAACTGTGGGAAACAATAATTTACAGCCCTTTTGCTAGGGATAGAGGCATGGGGAAACACAGAGGAGAGCCTCTGAATCAGGAGGCAAACAGCATCTCCCTGAGGTCTTATTTACACACTTCCCTGGCAGAGTTAACAGGCAGGACAGTGTGGAAGTGGCTGTACTGGTTTGGGGGCCTCAGCTATAATTACTTCAAAATCCCTGTGCATGGGATTATTCACCCATACCTCTGAAAGTCCTGGGGCTTTGGCTGGCGAGAGGGCCCTGAGGGGAGCAGGGCTGCAGGTTTGGGCAGGTGTCTCTTCTAACATATCGTTTACATGGGCAATGGGAAAAAGCAAGCAGCAAGAAAGAGCCCACTCCAACCAGGCAGAACTAATGCCCCTTACATCCAGCCCAGAGCCTGTGAACCCCTACCCTAACAAATCCCTCTGAGGTCTCACAGGAAAATCTCAGCTAAAAGCCACGTGGAGGGCTGAGGACAAGGTCAGGAAGGAAACTCAAGGGCAGGGAAGAGGGGCAGCCAGTAAGCATGGACAGACAGAGCTGGACATCAAACCTGGTGTATGGCAGCAACTGAGATGAAGAAAAGCAGCACTGGAGGCTGCGTGTCCAATCATTGCTTTCACTAGATTAAAAAATGTAAATTCCCTGTGTAGTGGTCTGCCTTGGAAACATCAAGAATAACAGGAGGCAATTAGGAGTAACAGAGTCACAATGATGGCAGCAACAGGCAAATGTCTCTGGGAAAAGAGCAGGTTTGGGTGAGAGGCACAAATCCCCCTCTTTGAAAGATCCATGGGAAGGGGTGTCTGGTCCAGCTCCCAGTTTACTTCTCTGCCAGTTTAATGCTCCCTATCAGGTAGTGGTTGTACCAATTTAATCTGGGTTAATAGAAGCGCTGGCATGCTCAAGGGAGACATTGCTGGGAAGCAGCACAGGCAATGTGACCTGTGGGCCTTGGAAAGCCATGGACACACGTGGCTTTAGAGCCAGATGTGTGCTTTGCAGCTGGATCTTTAACAACCTGGAATATACCTTCCAGTGATCCACTGCCCCGCACACCACAAACACAGCCCATGATGGAGCAACCCCACATGGACAGCCCATGGGGACACCCCCACTTCCACCCCAGCCACAAAGTTTAAACGAAGAAGAAACCCAAGATTTAGACAAGAACAGCCAAAGCAAGAGAAGGGAAATGCTAGGAAACATGGGACACCTGAAAAAAAAGTACTGAGGATGAAAACCTCCAGCAACCTGGAAAGCAGGGGTGAGGGAAATCTGAAAAATAAGATATACAGACGTGCTGGTGAGAAGGAGATGGAGTTACATGGAGGCAACTGGGTTATAGGCAATCTTACATCAGTTTATGAAAATATCCCATTAATCTTCATAGCGCAATCTTAATTGCAAAATCTTTCATCAGCCTTGTTATTTGTGCACCTGTCACTGGAGACACTCGGAGTTGTTTCATCGTCATTTCTCACACTAATTAGAGGGGCTNCTCGAGCATGGCTCAGCTTTATGGTAACACTGCCAATTAAGGTCCTGCCCTGTGCAGGGCTTGTAAGCCTGCTAGGCACGTTACACAGGACTAGAGGGGTTGTTTTAATTAAATACCCCCAGACTAGTAGGGAAATATTTAGAGCAATTTAACAATCTGCTGCAGAGTTGTTAAGCCTCCGATATATCTGCTTAATGTTCATTTGGGTATTTAATAATCTCCCTACCTTATCTAATCCTGTTTAAATTTGAAGAGATGCATCTAAGCTGGTGAAGTAGCAAGCGCTTATTTACAGCCGCTGGCTATTAAAACATATTTGAGATGTCATCACCAGCGAGCAGTCCCAGCAGCAGGCAGGGGACTTGGAGCCTGCAGATCTATTTCTTCCTTAACTGGGGCTGCCGAAGGACAAGACCCAGTGGTTTCCTCACAAGCTCTGCTGTCACCACACTGGTACCTTTAGTTCCCAGCCTGCTTCCCCTGCCTGTGGAAGGGAAGATGGTGGCCTTCCAGTGTAATTAGTCAGAGCTACCGATTGCTTATTTTTAAGGCTATTTTCCAGGTCTGCAAGTACTCAGGCTGGAGCATTTTTAAAGAACTGGATGTTTTGTTTCCTCAGTTTAATTAAAGTTGTGTTTTCTTCTGCTCAGCCAGTTCTTCCCGACTCAGTGAGGTCCACAGAAAATCTTTTCTTGAGGATAGCCTACAAGGCCAGAAAGACTATTTTGCAAGGTTTTAGCCCAGCCATGCTTACATAGTCTGTGTTTGTAGTCTGGTTGCCCTGTATTTGGTAGTCTCCTTACCTCAATTGGATGCACCCGTCCTTTCTCATCTCTCCTCTCTTCCCTCCAACTGAGGCAGCTCCAGCACACTCCGGAGTGGTGCCACTCAAAACTCTGATTAGGGCAGGCCCCAAAATGCTGCTCTCACAGACAAGAAGAGGTTGTTATAGAACACACAACTCTCAACTTGGACAACTTATACAAAAGGAGAGTCAAGCCAACAATTTAAGTTCCTGTGCAAAATGGCCTCCAGGCAAAACAAACAATTTTCAGGACATGAACAGTAAGTCACTCTTAAATACCCTGAAAATGAACAGCCCAGACTATTTCACAAACACTAAGCCACCCAATTTTAAAGTACCTTCAACTGCTGAGGCTGGAAATACCAGCTGTTTAAAGAGAGGGAAAAACTCCGCCAGACAATTTAAAACAAGAAAACACATCTGGGAGAAATCTGCCTGCCCAACAAGACAGGTGTTCTGAAGAGCTAAGGCCATGATGCCTTGGAGGTTTAATGTCAGCATCCTCAGATGAGAGAAGATCCCCATATATCTTGTTCAAGCAAGAGAATCTCAGCTTCTCACCTTAAAGGCTGATTTTCATCATAAGTCTGCTGCTCTGCTTTTGGCCACCGTGTTCTGAGACAGAAATGGACCATTTGGAGAGAGTGAGCCCAGAGGTGACACATCTGTCACACACATTGCAGAAGAGTACAGCCATCCCAGTTGATCCTCACTGATCTGAGAGCAGCTTTCAAACAGCCTCTTAGAAACATGAAGAAAAGGTTTCTTCAGCCATAGCCACCACAGAACATAAACAACAGGCTAAAAATTGAGGCAAGGAAGAAAAGTAAACAAAAAACCCAACACGCTTTATATGCTTGTTACATAATTCTTGTTAGAAGTCCTGGAAGAGGTTGAACAACCTGTATCCCCAAGGGTCTTTAAAAACAGATTAGTACAGCAATGACAGAGGGAGAGATGATCTTACCTTGAGGCAGGGAGAGAGACTCACATGACCTTGGCAAGATCCTTCCAATGCTTGTGAAGCACCAGTGAAACCGAGCTCTGCCCCATCCCCTCTTTGCCTCGCTGCAAGAGTCTGGTTATGGCACCAGTCAGAGGAGTCTGTACACCAGAAACAAGCTAAAACCAGGGACAGAGACTCTGCAACCACAATCCAGCAGAAGCAGCGTTCTGGCCTGCCAGGCTTGTTGGTCTCATGTGAACAAAGCAAACCCATCTCATATCCCCAGAACCCCCAAACCCCAGCCCTCCTCCACAGTCCCCACTCCAGACTGGGATGACAGATGACCAGAGGGGACCAAACAGAGCAGATATTTTAATTTGTTTTTCCTTTGTTCCTCATCTCTCAGACACAGGTGTCACTTAGGATTTTTTGTGGAGGAGACACATCAGCACAGTGACGGATCCTGTCTGGTCCCATCAGCACCACGGCGGAGTGTCCCCGGAGTAACACGAGAGGACTGCCATTCCTGCAGGGAAGGATGCTCAGCAGGAGGTGTCAGCCCGGGAAACACAACTGTTTCTCTCCCATCAGTTCGGTGGCACTTGGAAACTTTCAGGACAGGGGGGAAGGCCAAGGCAACCCAGAGGTGTGCCAAGGACTTGCACTGAAGGCCATGGAGCAGACTTCACACCCAGGCATCATCACCATCTCATCCCTGTCAAAGGAAAAGGAATAAGTGTACTTCAAGTGGCTGTTTTCTATAGGATGTGCCCTGCGGGGTAAGGAATGGAGCTTCTAAGCCCTCCTCCCACTAGCTGACACTTCTCACTGCACTCCCTTGTCACCTCTGTGTGCAGAGCTGCAGTCACAAATCATGGGGTTACTTAGACTCTTACAAAAAAAACCATAAAAGGATGCATATGTTTACAATGCTATTTCCTTAATTCTCAATAAAGGGTCCTATTTGCTTCCTCCTCCATAAGTCACCTCTGGCTGAGCGGTGTGGGAGCAGGATGGAAGGGATGGCATGAGTTAACACTCCAGTGCCTTCTAGCCAACACAGCTTTGGCTGTAGCATAAGATCTTCACATCTTTTATTCCATTAGAGGACTTCAGATTCTCTGTGGCCATGTGGAGAAAAGCCTGGTGGAGTCTGGCCGTGCTGCTCTGCCGGCCAGGCAAACAGGGATGAGTACTGCAGAAAGGCTGAGCTATGCACCAGACACATTCACAAGCTGAAGAGCACCAGCTCTCTGGACACCCAGCCACCAGATCATCCACGTTCCCCATCCTGAAGATCTTAGCTGGGGCTGTAGGTATAATTTTATAGAGCAGATGGGGACAACTGCCTGCAAAAAATCATCTCTGCATTTGTCTTAGTGGGAAAGGAACTGGGTTCTGGGCTGCCTCCCTGTGCAACAAAGCAGGAAGCATCAATATTGAGTACACTTGTATTACAATGCCACATTCAGTCTCATCTCTGCAGCTTAGATCTACCCAGGCCTTGTCTTTTGCCAGCAGGAGATGCCACGACACGGCTCTTCAGCGAGTGGGAAGTGCTTGGAGGAGCTGCTCGTGAACAGCAGGCTCAGAGGGATGAACCAGCAGAGGCATGCACAGAGCAAGTGATAATTTCCGTGCTGTGCAATTACAGCTGGGAAGGAGTAAACCTCTGGTGCACAAACCTGCCAACAGTTTACTGCCGACAAGGAAACAAAACCGACAGTTGACACTGGAACAGCTACTGATACCCTGTAATCATCTTAAAAATAGACTCTTTGCAAACCTGCTTGTTAGTAGTGAGAACATATGCTCTTTTTAAGAGGTGGGGGGAGAGAAACCTCACAGCATCTCCAAAGCAACATTTGCATTAGCCAGAGCACATGTTTGGTGAAGCTGAGGCTAGAAGCTTCCCAGAACCTGGTCCAGTGCTGCTGGGTGACCAAGGCACAGTGAGATCCTGTGTTGCTACAGCACATTTTGCAGCATCAAGAACTCTCAGTCCTATGAGCCCAGCAGCCAGTGCTGCACAGCTATTGCAGACAGCCAGCTTGTTCCATCTTACTACACATATCTGCTCCCCAGGCTCCTGGTGCACAGCTTTTACTCATGGTGGGTCCTCCCATGGCTCCTTTTAACCACAGCCCCCAGGACGCCAGCTGCTTTACCCCTGACCAAGGTGGACAGAGGAACACCAGAGCCAAAGCCTCTGGAGTCTTGTTCCAGCCTGCAGCATTGTCCATCACACAGAGCTGGATGACAGCACAACCCTGACCCAGGGAAAGTGCCACAAGTAAGGTGTTCCCATAAAAGATAGCACAGCTCAGGACCAACCCAGAGTCCATCAAAATAGAGACTGGAACCAGGATCTGGTCTATTCTAGGTTGGTTTTGTTTCTTGATTCCAGCTTGATTTTGTTGAATCTCTTAGAAGACAGAGCATCCACCCAGAAAGACAGGCCTGGTTTGCTTCCTAACACATTCAGCACAAAATTCACTCACCTGCAAGTTTCTGCCCCTTCTGTGCTCGGCACATCAGCACTACACAAGAGAGAGGGACACGTTCCCTCATAAGTGGATTTCATTTTGGTATGAGCCATTTTGAGATTATATCCACTTCAATTTGGGCAGGGATCCAAGGTTAAGCTCTCTGCTCTTGTTAACAGAGTTTTGCTCGCAAAAGCCCATCAGCTCAGTTTTACATCTTATTTGGGAAAGTCGGTGCAATGTTACACTGGGCACCAGGATGAGGGGAGAGGAAAGGCAGATCTTGGGGAGCTCTGTGACTGCTGGAGCTGAGAGCAGTTTCCCAGGATTCTTGGACACACATCCCTGGTCTCCTCTGTCTGCCACTCGTGACTACGGACATTGCAGACTGTTATTGTACAGCCCCAAGGTCACCTCGGAGACTTTTTGGTGTCTCCACATGGGCAAGAAGGAAAATCTTTGCCAAACAGGTACAACGCACAGCATGAGGGGGGCACCCTCCATCCAGGATCACAGCAGCACACAAAGACACTTGATCCTTTAAAATTCACATTTATGCAAACCGTGGTTTCCCACTTCCTGGAAGTCACATCCATTTCTAGGGGGATGCTACTCCTTCAGGGTCAGGCCAGCCAATGTACTCTTTCCTGCCTCGCAATCCCCTTGGGAAGACTGCAGGCTGTGCCTGCACACAACAGTGTGCCCAAGCAGCAACTGCAGAGTCAATCTTGAGGACCACCCTATCACAAAAACTATTTCAAACTGAGCATTTCAGCCACAGCAGGCACAAGAGTTCATAACAGTCCCATAACTGAAAGTTATGAGCTATGGAAAGCTGGTCTTCAACATTCTGGCTTCTCCAGCCACTTTGCAACACTCCAAAAAGCAGAATGGGAGCGCGCTCTGGGTAACAAGAAGCAGTCTTGGCTGCAAGAGCTGCCAGCCTGGAGAGGATCTGGTGTAAGAATGCTGCTCGGACGGTCTGTGCGGGGAAGAGACGGACGGGGATGAGAGATCTCCAGAGCCATGGCTGGTCTTGGAGCACGNCTAGTTGTTCAGTAACTAGGTCTTGGCATCTTAGACATCGAATCGTGCTTTTAGTTCTACTTCACTTACAGGTTTCATATTCTCAAAATCCAAGCAGTCATATTTATAAGATTTTCCTGTTTCATCTTCCCCAACATCTGGTAGCACAACAGCAGCCACCTTGCCGTGGGGAGACTCTTTCCTGCATAACCCCAGCACCTGAGCAGGAAGGCAGCTCCTTCACCCAGGGCAAGAGACCTCACAGCTTCCACCAAGGTGCTCTCAGATCAGCTCCCGACAGTCAATACCTCCAGCATGAATTATTAATCCATGCATCATTCAGCCTCGGAAGCTGAGACATCCACACCACACAGGAAGAAAGCTTTTAGCAACACGCCGGTGTCAGCAAGCCTGGGGCGGGCTTGCCAGGCACTCCCTCACACCTCCCTGTCGAGCTGCTGGGAGCCAGCAGGAGGGACCCGTGGTGGTGTTCCCGCTGCCATCTCTGGCACAGAGCTGTGCCGGCCCCGCCGCTCCCAGATCCAGCTCTGTGCACGGCTGCGTGAGCTCAGCACATCCACCTGTCACGCGAGCCACTCACTTGGAAAATTATTCTGCCAGAGCATCACCGAGGACACCTTGCCAGTGAAATATCAGACAACATCAGGCGGTGTTTACTTGCTCCAGTGCAGATACTACACACTTATTATTTACACTTTGCAGTGTATTTTTGGAGTTATGTCAATAAAACTGAGGGTTATCAAGTGATCTGTTTGCAGTCAGTCAAAAGCTGCCATGATTCCCAGGGAATTTCAGGACAGAGATTTACCTTTTCACCTTTTCACATCCACAACACAAGAGACTGAGGATCTGGGAGATGTTGGGATTTGCAGGACCTCAAACTGAGTTTGTGTCCCTTGCCTTCTCTTCTTCCTGCACAAAGGTTCTCCTATGGGAACCAGTCCCAGGGAGAAAAAAAGGCTCCTGAAATGATGTAACAACAAAGTGTAGATCTTCTCCCTCAGTCCCAAGCATTTGAAGAGATGGTTGTGTGGATTTTTATAGACTGTTCCAACAGTACTAAAAACAAGACAGAAGTGGGAAAGAACGGCCAAACTGAACATGTCCAAACCCCCGGTCATGCTTGGAGATGGATCAATCAAAGTTGGTGCACTGGGTACCAGGTTTAACTGAGGAGAACCTGTTTAGTGCTCATTTGTGGTGATCAAAAAAAAGATGCAAATATTTCCCAGGTAGCACCTCTAGCACTGCAGGGCTTTGCTCTTCTGAGTACAGGAGTTGTTCGTGTGATGCCGCCAGCTGTATCAAGCTGAGCCAGAGCCATCCTGGCACCATGGCTGCCCATCTCCCCCTGAGCTGGAGGTCAGCTCTCCCACACAGCACCCCAGCAGCAGCATCCAGCTCATCCAGCCTGGAAAAATTTGGTAAAGACCAGCTGGGGACTCTCTACACATGGGGAGCACAGATGGGTCTGGAGAGTGTGTCCTGGCTGCCCCACCTGCAGATTTCACCTCCTGCCCTAGCCAGTATTTTCTCCCATCTTTTCTACTGTCTTTTGTCAGAAGTGGGGAAACAATGAGCATTACCAATTCAGCCGTGGCATAAGCTCAATATCTCCCTTACTAAGAGTTTCTTAGCAGTAAATTTATAAGTATCTTCCATGGAAGCTGAACGTATTTTAAATTTCTTCCTTTGAACTGCTTCTTGAAATGAAATTTTACACTAGAGCTAGAGGAAACAGTTTCAGAGAAGCCCACTGGAAGGCATACACTCTGGTAACACAGACCACCCACTATTTCCCTTTTCCAAACCTGGATGTGATGGACCATTGAGTGCCAAAGAGCAGTGGTTATCCTGAGGAGCTTAAGAGATTGTTCAAGGGCTCAGTATAACAGCCAGACTCCAGGTGGCAAGGCATGCATCACCTCCAGCAGCAGCTCTCTGATGTAGAAAGATCAGAATCACAGAATATCCCGAGTTGGAAGGGACCCATGAGGATCATTGAGTCCAACTCCTGGCCCTGCCAGGGCAGCCCCAAGAATCCCACCCTGTGCCTGAGAGCATTGTCCAAACACTTCTTGAGTTCTGGCAGCCTTGGGGCTGTGACCACTTCCCTGAGGATCGTGCTCCAGTGCCCAGCCACCCTCTGGGTGAAAAACCTTTTTCTAATGTCCAACCTAAACCAAGCCATTCTCACACTTTTGATTACCAGAAGCACCTTCGTAGTTCTGGCTGAGAGACCAAAGCATCCAGACACACATCCACACAAAGCAACCAGGTATTTTAGCAGCCACAATCTGCTGCAACTCCCATTTCCACAATGGGAAATATTTAAGACTTGGTTTCTAAAAAGCCCCTTTTTCATCACTTCTTGAGCTGGGCTGGTTCTAGTATTCAGCCCAGCTCTGCAGTTCGGCAGCAGAGATCTGAATTCTTGGCCTGGTAATGAGTGCCAAGGCAGTTGTTTTCATCTTATTCAGTCAACAGGAACATGGAAATCAATTTTTCCCAATCTCAGTTATGGCTAGAAATCCATTCCTTTTAGGCCAGCTGCAGGATTAATCTATTGAATGGTTTGCAGGCGTTTTGCTGACATACAAACATTTGAAGAATACATTATGCTTCCCCCCTCCTAGTATAGCATTAGTGCTTTTTTTTTTTTCCTGTAAACATCTTTGTTCGGGAATCCATGAGACAGGATGTGGAAATGCATGTCTGCCTTGCAAACAAGCCTTGTGTCTGCAAAGTTTCTGCACTTAAATCGTCGGAGTTGGTAGCTTCAGGAAAAGAGCAAAGATGCCTCGTGCTGCACGAGATGTGCCAGCAACAAAAAGCATGAGCTGACCTGCCTCTCCACAGCCAATGCTGAGCAAAGGAGCAGCAAATATAAATGAAATAAATTATAAAAATTCCAATTTCAATGACCTAAAGACCTGTCAGTCTAACAATTAGTCTCCTCTACTGGCTCCACAACATCAGGACATGCATGTAAAAAGCCATCTCACAGCTACCACTGCAGCAGGCTCATGCAATTCTGTCACCCCAGAAAGGGGGTACTTGGCCACAGTTTGTTCTCTTCTCATAGAAGAAGGAGAATCTCATCTTTTTTGGTCCTTACTTGGGGCTCCAGAAAGTTTCTTGCCCTGTTCTCAGCAGGATTGCGAGACACTCTGCAAACTTTCTGTAAGTGTGTTACAATTAGTGACATTGCTGAATTTTAATTTTTCCACCTGTTTTACAGACATGGAAATAGAAGTAAGCTTCCTTATTTTATCATCTTCCTAAAAGCACTGTACTTTCAACACTAGAACTTCTCCAATTCCCAAAGAGTTGTTTCCCACCCAAATCTGGGGATACATCACCCTCCATTCCAGTATCTGCACCTGCCCATAAGGATCTAAATTTCCACTTGTCCAATATCACAGTTTTTCCACACCCAGACTCCAAATATCAGGATTGTTTGTAAAACTTTCCACAGGTGATGTATTTCAGGCCAAAGGCTAAGATTTGTTTTAAAATGTTCTTCACAAAATTTGATCTGGGCAGCAATATCGAAATGTTTTTGGAAGAACAGAGAAGGATAAAGCAATTATATCCCACACAGCAGGAGAGCAGAAAGTGAGTGCATCCATCTCCCCACAGCTGTCCTTTCTTCCTGCAGCAACCTGAGTCCAACAGAGTGTGCAGGTCTATTTCCCACTGCTGGGGAGGGCAGTACAGGTGTTTCTAAGTCAGAAAATACTCCCTGTGCTATACTGTGTTCATCTGGCCAGAAGGGACATACCTCGTTATGAAGACATGATAGCCCTGCTTGCTTACCCACAAAAAGACCCAACGCTCCAGGGCCACAGGGAGGGAGCAGAGCTGCTCCAGAGCTGTCCCCACACCTGGACACCCCAGTGATGCAGGCAGCAGTGGAAACCTCAGCATGTTTACAGGACAGCTCTTAAAATGCCACAGATATAACCCAGAAATGATAGCAGAAGAAGAGCACCAACCACTCAATAGCCATTCCTATTAGCAGCTGATCCATGCTCCAAAATATTCAGAAATTCAAAATATTCTGTGGACACAGACTTAATGCCTAAATAGTACTACATTCACCTGGAGCATCACATTGTCCACTAAGATCTACTCTGAAGAGCTCTCAAGCTGCCCATGAAATACATATTTGTACCTATCACAATCATGGTGCCCTCCTTCCCCAACTGATCTTTCCCCTCTGTTTCTGTATAATTCACCTTCTGGGCTGGGGCTAAAACAATACATTGAAGCTAGGAGCAAGTCTCCAAAAATGGATTTATCTCAACAGCTCCCAGCACTTGCAGCAATGCATTTACTCAGGAGCCCTCTGCCTGGTCTCCAGCTGCCATCAGCAAGACTTGGTCAACAGGTGAGTCCCTCCAAACAGCACGAAATAGGTTGGTTCTGACTATTTCCTGCAAGATTTTGTTGCCTGTACCAGGATATGGTTGCCAGTCACAAGCAAGAAGGCACCTACACTGTTCTGGAAAGCAATTCCTGTTGTAGGGAGAGCATTGTGCAACACACCCATGCTGTGCACTGCCTGGAGGGGAGTAGGGGGTGCTGAAGGACTCCTTTGTGCTACCACACAGCACCACTAGAGAGCTTCCATCAGGTTCTCTAGTCTTGCCAGGACATCCAAGACAGATCCATAGTAACTGAATAATCAATTAATCCTCCTATAGAGCTCCATTTACATAATGAAAACGCAGCCTCCCAATGTACCACTATTTTTCAGTTGTCTAGACCAATATATCTGTCCTGTAGTTGGAGGGGGGAGACCTAAATCAGCTTCTATTATGGGTGGCAGAGTTCCAGCTCACATCACGTGGTGGCAATAAAACTTCTATTGATTTCGTGTAAGCATTTAACCCTAGCAGAGCACATACTCCTTCAACAGCCCACAGCGGACTCCGAGTCCAGCAACCCAGACTGAATTACAGTTGCACCTCACATGGAGCCTGGGGAATCTCTCCTCTTTCTCTCCAGCTCCCCAGGAAGACATAGAGAGGCAGAGAGCAGACAGGCTTCACTGCACATCCTGAAATGTGGCAAAAAGTTTGGATTTCTCAGTTCAGTACCTGCAGCTTATCTCAGACCACAGAGGAAGGTCTCGCCCTACAGCTCTCAATGAGAAACAAATCAGCTGTAATCCTATATCCAGCTCATTTAGCAAACAAGGACCTGGGCTTGAGGTCTGTCCTCAAAAGTCTTCTCCCAGACTGAAGACTGGGACCAGTGGTGCTGAATAATCCCCTTTCCCCACTTCACACAGTACTAGCAAAGCACAAGGCAGTAGCCAGCAGAGGCTCTAGAGCTGAATTAAAGCCCTTAGTCTTCCTTCAGCTTTCACCAGCAAATAGGATATGAAGAGAAAACAACCAGTATCTCACAGCAGGGCCCATTTGCTGGTCCTGGCTCCTAGTCAAACAGGACTGGCTGCAGAGGGGCCAAGAGCAGAGGAGGCTGAGGTTCAGCTGCAGCCCCTGGTCCTGCCACAGACTTCTGCAGGTCAACAGGCAAAGCATTTTGCACTTAACTCCAAACCCACCAAGTTAGTGCAAGGCTCTCCATTAATCTCAGTCCAGATGGAAAGAGAACAAAATATCTGGCCAGCACTGCCAACAGCACTGCTGGGCCACTGCAGATAAAGAGACAAAGCTGTGCCAGACCTTCTCCTGGGCAGGACAGTCCTGTGTGCAGCATGATAAGCCCTGAACCAGCATGCAAGGCTCCCGTCACATCAGGAACAGCACTGTATTCCTGCTTTTCCATAGGAGCATGGTTTAAGGGAACAGGTTCTGCCCTCCTCTGCTTGCTACAGGTTGTCTCTCTGGCCTGCAGAAGTCCAGGCAAACTCGTGCATCTGGCCTGAGGGTTCACATTGTGCTTTGTGAATGACACAGCCACCTAACACAGCCCCAGGGACTTCTGGCCATTCCCATGACCAGGCACACACACGAATCAGCTGCACCAGCACCAGCATCTCTGGTTCTCCTGACCTTCCAAACAGAGCCCACATGGTGCTTCCATGAAACAAACTGAACACATCTCTGCTCTGGCCCAGGTGAGCTCTAGGCCTGGTTCTTCTCTTTGTCCTTTGAGGAACCCTGTCCCACTTGACTTTCACCATCCCTCCTGCTCTTCAAAATGCGAATTCCAATTTTTGCTGTAAAAGGTCTCTCCAGTTCCTCTCTGAGCTCCTAGAGGGGATCAAAGTGCAGACTTAATTAGATTTCCAGGGCTAACTCTCTGTATCCTCAGCACAGAGGAGACCACTAGTAACCATATCACAGCACTAAGAGAAAAGCAGGAATTCCCTGCTTCCAGGGCATGCCAAAGCTTCAACCATGAAGAGAGCCCTGGGCTACTGTGATCTTGTTCTACTCACACAGGAGCACTAAGGCCCGGAGTTTTCCATTTGTCAGGGGCACAGCACTGCCCAAGGATGACAGAGAGCAAGTCAGTTAGCCTTGGTGGCCCTGTGTGTCCCAGGCACGAGATTTGGCACAGACTCCAAAGCCTGGGATGCCAATATCTTCCTAGACAGCAGTGATGCTTCTCTGTGCTTCTGTCAAGGCTTTCCCTGCTTCGCCCCTCACACCCTACATCCCTGAGGACCTTGGCAAGCACAAAGGCAGCTCCTCTTCTGCACGTCTCAGAGCGGCTGCCTCACACAACAACCTTCTCCGCAGGTCTGGAGCTCTGGAGAACAGCCTACATCTGGTGTGATGCCACACTGGGATCATCGCTGCTCCCAAAGAATAGCCTGAGCCAAGCTTGCGTTACCAGCACCAAGAGCATGTTCCCGACTTCCTAAACATTGCATCAGAGCACACGGTGTCAGGAGAGTCTGGGAATGCGCCAAGGCTGCCTCTGCATATGTGTGTTACAGGACACGCACGCATCCCGTCTGGAAGCTCCAAGGAAGGCCATCTGCCTTTCATCGCCAACCGGTGATGGTCGGAGATTCTCCCTCCCTGCGGCTGCTGCAGGCGGAGCTGTGCCCGGCTCCACGTGCTCCAGAGCCACCTCCTGGCCAAGCGGATAACAGTCCTGGAGAACAGCAGGAATGGAAAATAAATTTTAAAAAGCCCTTCACGAATCCGAACACCACCCTCCAAATGCCAGCCCTTTGAATTACAGCTGCCATGCCCTCCATATCAGGTTTCAGCATCGCTCCAAACAGAGGCACAACCCTGTTCCCGTTCCTAACCGTGGCCCCAAATCTAGGAGAGGGCTGTGATTGCACTCTTGGAGACAGTTTTACCTACAGTGCTGCCTGCCTTGCTGTCGCTGTTGTACCAGGATCAGTGAGAAACGACACTGATTCCAGTTCCAGAAGAAAAGGAATCCTTTATTTAATTTTACAAACGAGTTTTATATGTTAGTTCTCTAGAGTGGCACAAGGCCATTGGTCCCTGACCATCCAGGTCTTTAGAATGATTGGTTAGATTTCACAACACCCACTTCAAAACATTTCTCTGGTCAGTATGACAACAACCTGCACCTGCAAGATAAAGAGGATAGTTTACAAAAACTCTTAACTGTCTTTCAGCCAGTGTCTGTGAGAAAGTAAAGACTTTCTCACAGACAGAGGCAGAAAGCTGGAAAATCTCTCTGCAACCCAGCTTTTGGCATCCACACCTTGCCACCCTGGTTCCAGTGCTGGCATGCCTGGTGTTTCTGTGTTCACCCCAGCTTCCACCGAGGTGTCCCCCAGTCACCAACAGGCAGATGGACACAGGGAAGGTGGCAGGTACAAGCAAAGTAAAATACTGAGACAGAAGCAGAACCCCTGCACTTAGACACAGAAAGGTTGGCACTCTCCTTACCCCATCACTTCCCCCCTTTGTGTCCTGCTTGCACTTGGCTCATGGGCAGCAGAAACCCACCCTGCTCTCCCCAGCTTAAAATATTATTGTTTCAGCTGCTTCTGCATCTGTCTACACCAGGGTTCTTCCTGCTCTGCAGAAGGTCCATGCCATTCCTTTACCAAGCTCAAGTCACACTGGGACAGCCAGGAACTGCTAGAGGGACAGACAGGACCACACACCTGGTCCTTGGTCCAGCAACACAGAACAGGAAACTTTTCTCCCAGTCCATAGCAAGGGCAGACCCTGCTATTTGATTAGGCTTGTTTTCCAGCAAGGCTGGACAAAACATCCAGGCAACTGAGCTGCCTTGGTGAGAGCAAGATGCTGTTCATGTGGCCAAGTGTCCTCGCCCAGTGCTGCCAAAGGCAGGTAAAAGTGTTTCCCCCAGGACCCTTCACTCTGTTGACAGAAAATGCCCTTCACAGTTGATGCAGCTTTGCACAACGAAGGGTGCATTACCCAGCTCTGTAGACAGAGGCCAATTAAAGCACAGATTCAAACTCCAAGACAAGGTTGCACTCTCAAAAACAGCTGATAAACCATCAGACTGAACCTTACAAAAAGGTTTTCCCACTTCAAAGGTGCTAACATCAGTTAAAGGAAGGGTTATAGCAATTTACAGTGATCTCTAACCTGGGTTTCTTTGCTCTCAGCCTTCTTGCTTGCTGCCGTTTCCAGCTCATCCAACACAATACAGAATATCCCCAACATGAGACCAAACTGAGGTGGCAACCAGACTCAAGAGGTCTGGTGAGAGGAGACCAACACAGCTACAACTCTACAGCAGGGAAACCCAGAGGCAGCCAGCAGTGCACCCACCAGGTACCCTTCAAACAGGTAAAAAAGCACAAGGCGAGCAGTACAGTCAAGAATGACACTGGAGTCCTTAGGATGGAAAATACCTTCCCATGTTGCAGCATGTTGACCTGACAACATGCCATCAGAATTTTAAATTATGTATCTGAGCACTCTTCTCCCTGTCAGCGAGCATTTGAACCCGAAGCAGAGCCGGCAGCGGCGAGGAGCAGACAGGAGAGGTAATTACCCGCGGCCTCCTCCAAGAGCTGACAGAAAGCAGGCCCCGTGCTGGAGATCCTGGCCTCATTATGGGCTCTCCTGGAGGCTGCAGCTGCTCCTCTCTGCGGTCAGATGTGAGTCACAGCGTTGGGGAGGAGAGAGAGGAATGCTCCCCCAGGCTCCCCCGGGGTCCTTAATGGCCACGGGGTCCATCAGCCATAGCACAATCACAACCACGCCAGTGTTTGAAGCCAGAGCCCCGGCGCTGCACTCAAACTTCAGCAGCTGAGCAAAAACCAGACATGAAGCTGGCTTGTTCATCACTGTGGCATTTCTAATTAGGGAAGGGGCTTTTTCCTGAGTCAGTGTGTGCTTTAGAGTTAACAGAAGTGATGGAGCAAACTCTCCTTCCCTCTTTCTCATTGATGGCTGCAAGACAAACACTGTGGGATTCCACAGTACCAATTTCTGCAGCAGTGGAGAAGACATTTTTCTCCAAGAGAGCCACCACTCCAGAAAATCCAAGGTCTCCTGGCAGCTTCTCCATGCTTCTCAAACATTGCCTACATGGAGCAGGGTCTCCCTGTGGCCCACAGATCCCCATCGCATGGCCCAGGACAGCCTTCCTGACAAGGAAGGTGATTTGCAACAGCACAGTCCAGCAAAGGTTAAGACAACTCGGCTGGGGTCTCCTCCATGTGCTTCTCTAATGGCCTCTCCTGGCAGTGACCCTGGCTGACCTGACAATCTCAGGGGACAAGAAAGTAATTCTAGCTCCATTCTCCCAAGCTGCTGCTGCCCATCTTCCCAGCCGTGTGCGCACAGGGAGTTTGGGGAACCCCCACGATGGATTGCTGTCCAAGGAGGGGGGGGGCTGAGCCACTGAGCCCATTATATGGAGAAACTGCTGGCTTGACTAAGACAACTACAGACCCAGACAGCAAAAGGTGACCTCTTCCAGACCCCTCAGCTCCTTCTTAGCAAAGGCCTGGCCCAGGGAAGCAAATATCCAGAGCAGCAAGGGAGGGGAGAAAAACACATCAATGACCAAGTGCTGCATGGGTGTGAGAAAAACCCTGTGCCCATCTCTTCCAGGAGAAGGGACATGAAGCATGTGAAGCCCCTTGAACACTAAAACAGAGGTACAGTGGTGATGGAGAACCTGCAATACCTGATTTCCTTCAGTGCTACCTGCCCTCCTGGGTGGTGGCCCAGGCCGAGCCACAGCGGAGTGACCGGTGGGGGACACAGCACACTTCTCTCAGTGAAGTGATGCTGCACGGCTGTGACAGGCCTAGTGCTTCCCATGAAGCCAGGAATTACTATCTTTGCCTCTAAAAGGTCCACTATTAACCAGCAGCTTCCTTTGGGAAAATACAGACCTTACAAAACCAAAACCTGCAGCATTGGTTGTTGTCTCCCTAGCACAGCAAGCAAACCTGGGCTCACAGTGCTGACACTGCCTGTTCTTGGATCCTGGGAGTCCAGGGCAGAGGAAAGATGTGTCGGGCTGTTTCCTCCCCACTCCTAAGGAAAAGGACAGGAGGGAAATGTGTATGAATCAAAAGGCTAATGTTAGCACATTATAGGCAGCAAGTTTAATGACACCTAATCATAATGCTACAGAATTTTGGAAGGGATATAAACCCTTGGGCTTCCAATGACCTTTGAAAGACAGAGAAGAACGGGAATAAGTCCCTCCTGCATCTGCCTGCTCTACAATTTCCTCCACCTTCCACTAAACCATGCCGGGCTGGAGCCATCACAAACACCAGGCTGAATCAAATGGATCTTGGTGCAACTCCTGCCATCCCTTCACACCTAAACAATTAACATGGCAAATAATTCCCTTCCTGATAGGCCTTTACTCAGTTGAGAGCCATTTTCTGCCACCTCTCCTCTTCCCAGTTCTTTACCTCAGCCTTTTTTTCCAATACAAGCCAAATTCTTTTGCCAGCTTGGGGCCCGAGCTCCAGGTACAGTGCTGTGCACAGTAACAGGTTTCCCACCGAGCACAAGGGAGTAGGATCAGACTCCAAATGCCTCCAACAAAGCCTCCTATTTCTCTCCACCACATGTCCCACGAGGATCCGTAAGCACAGGCAGCTCCTGTGCCATCCTGGTTGGGGCTGTGCTTGAGGAGCCTTAAAACGGAGCATAAACTCCTGCCTCGTCCTAAAGGGATCGGTGGGAAATTTCACACAGGGTTAGTTTTAATGCTTTAAATATTCTGTGAGGTTTGTGTTCAATTTCTCATCATAAAGTTTTAATGGAAACTCCTTGAAATTGCCAGCTCTTCTGATGCATCTTCAGACAGAAACTGTCTGTCTCTGCAAAACTTGGTGAGGTGCATCCTGGTTATATTTATCTGGGGTGCTGTCTACAGTTTTTAGTTTAAAAAAGAAAGCACATCAGATATGCAAGGTTTAGCAACATTTTTAACAAGGACGTGTCAACATTCATCCCACACTTGCAAGCCTGATAGCCTAAATCCTTGGTGGAGGATTATATACATTTGATAAAGGTGATTTTATAGTTGTCTCCTGCAATGGGAGACAGGGAGCTGAGGACATCCAGGCTCAGCTCTGCACTGCCACAGGCTAAAATTCACTCCCCTACAGATCCCTCAGCTCTCTGCCATAAAACTCTTGAAAACGCCAGGGAACAAAAAACTTTGTGGAAAAAGCTCACTGCTACGCTACCTAATAAGCTCCCAAAAGTGTCTTCTCCCCTGACACCAAGGTGTTGCCAGCATGAGCAGAGCTGTGAGAGGAGGATTTCTAAGAAGAAGTGGGCAGCTTTTCTTAGCACATTCTTAACTGTTCAGGGCTGGATCTGCACACAAAATTTAGTCCTAAACAGTCAGGGTCTTCAGATAAAAGCAGAGGCAAAGAAAAGAATTTTAAGAATTGGAAAAAGAAAAAAAAAAAAAATGAAAAAGAAAATGGAGGAGGGGGAATAACTAGAAACTTAATTTGGTCAGGGAGAAAAGGTAACAGTGGTTTTCCAACCCATCAGCTCACCATAAGTGTCAAGTGTGCAGATTATGCAAAAAAAAAGTTACTTATAGGATGATTTTTGTAAAATAGAAACAGAAGTGATGATTCCTGCTCTGAGAGGGGATTTCTGAGCCCATTGCACATTATTCTCTGGATTTGACCCTACCTCTCACATGCTAGAGGACAGTACATCTGCTCTACCCACACAGCCTGCACAGGATCCCTCTTCCAGCAGCCTCTGCCCCCAGGGAACAGCCACAGCTCCAGCAGAGACCACTGAGCTACAGAGATGAAAGAGTCACAGAATTACAGCATGGCCTGGCTTGGAAAGGACCTCAGAGATAATTAATTATGTAGATGGACAGGGGACACCTTCCACTATACCAGGCTCCTCAGAGGTCCATCCAGCATGGCCTTAAACATTTCCAGGGATGAGGCAATCACAGTCTCCATGACTCTTCCTTGGGCAGGAGCACCACAAGGGCACAGCTGGACTTCAGCATCACTCCTCATCTTGCCTCCACCAGCACAGTAGCAGCCTCAGCTAGGGAGGGGGATTTTCTGGTGTCTACATACCCACTGACCCTGCTCAGTGTCAATCCCCCCCCCAAATTAAGTAGCCTTTAGCTGCCTGGGCAGTAGATTGGGGTGCACTTCATCCTGCATCCCTGGACCACCCCCAGTTCAGGCAGTGGGGGCTGCATTCCTCCTGCTCCTTCCCCCTCTGCACCACAAACACTTTATGCAAATCCAACATCTCTTTGGCTGGCTCCCGCTGTGCTGCAGAGGGCTGGGGAAGGGGAGGAGAGGGGAAGGGGTGGGAAGGAGGGGGGAAGAGGATGGAGCCTTGCTCGCTATCAGCTGCTCAGAAGAGCAGAGCAGAGACAAGATTGATGATGCTCTCTGGATATAAGATCTCCTCCTTGTGAAAGGCTGCTTATGAGGCCTGATAGACTTGTCATCTCTTAATAAACATCTCTGATATGTCGGTGAGGAGAAAGCAGGAGCAAGGGGAGGACATACAGAAAGGCTGCTGACAATTTACTTAGAACACTGCTCCCCTCTCGCCTTGGCCTCCACGTGCAATTCAGATGGCCTCTTCCCAGAGAGAACATTCCCAGTCCAGCCTCACCAGTACCTGCCATGCCAGCAGAGCCCAGCAACAGGCTGGACCCAGCATCTGGGCATTTCTAGTAAAACAACCCCTTTCTCTGTGAGCCCCTGGCACACACCTGGTCCTAAACCATGAAGCCATAAGGATTTTCAAACAACTTCCACAGTAGTTACGGGAGCAGATCCCAGTGGGACAGAGTGCAAGGGAGGCATTTCATCAGCACCTTGCAGAGTTCAAAGCTGTTTCACTGCTGTTGTGCTCCTTCTCTAAACTGCTCTCCAAACGTTAAGTGGCCCAGCTCTTGCCCACAGGGCTGTAAATCAGAGGGACTTGCCCGTGCTCAGGAAACATATCCCTTGTTTTTATTTAACCTCTGTCAAGCAGCAAGGAAAATTTTAATGCCTCAAGTGGGCATTGTCCTACCCTGTTCCAGCAATGACAGCCACAGGTAGCAAGTGTGGTGCTATCACCAGGAGCTTGTTTGGATACAAAAACCTCATATAAGGCATGCAGATTTTGTGTGACTACAGCCACATTTCCCCTGCATATCTGGCTCAGTTTGTATTTAATCAAGCTATGCATGGTTAAAAATCCTCCAGAGCATTAGCAGGTGCTTAGTGGTGCTGTGTAAGTGCAGAGCTAAGGAATAACGTGCTGTAAGCACAGCTAGCATAAGTGTTCATGGCTCCCTGTGGGGCTGAGAATGGCTGCAAACCAGCTTATCCACCCCAGGCTTGCAGATGCCCAGAGAGGTTCCTACACAGACCCCATCAGAAGCAGCCTGGCTGGAAGGCAGGTCCTGGGCATGCCACAGCTCTTCCCTTGCCAGGCTCAGACCTGCCCACAGCTACAGGGATGGTTCAGCAGAGCAGGAGGACATTGGGCTCCTCTGCATGTTTGGGCCAGCACAGCTCAAGAGGAGGAGTGGCAGCTCTGCTCCTGCAGCCAGGCAGGCTCCTGCTGGGAATGCCTTTGGTCCCTCCCAGGCTTCTACCACTCACTGTTCTCCCCAAAGCCTGCCCCAGCACACTGATGCTCCACAATGTGCTTCATCCCACACTATTTCTCTGTAAAACAGCACCATGCAGTGATTTTCCCTGTCTTAGACGAATTCCTTTGTCACTTTATTATCGTGGAATAGTTTGGGTTGGAAAGCACCTGCAAAGGCCACCTAGTCCAACCTCCCTGCAATGAACAGGGATATCCCCTACTTGCTCAGAGCCCTGTCCAGCTGGACCTTGAACTCTTCCGGGGATGGGGCAGCCACCACCTCTCTGGACAGCCTGTGCCAGTGTTTTATCACCCTCACTGTAAAAAAAATTCTTCTAAAACAACTTCATTAACAAGTTCTGAGACAAACGCATTGAGCTACAAGGACTGCTATATCTGCAGCACCAATACTAATATTGTTAGCAAATTAGGTCCTTTCAGGGCTTGGATTAATTTTTGTTCAGAACTCAGTATATTTCTCATCATGGAATCTGTGTTTGCAGAAACCCAAAACCAGTTGCATTTCTTCCCAAAAACTTAATATAGGACCAGATTTCCGAGGGCTGGACTCATCATCTGTAAACACCCATGCTAAATGAGCACAGGAGTGACTACCTGGCAGAAGAAACAAATATATTTCTCCCTGTTTTGCACATGACCTTTCCACCACATCTCCCAGGAGAGAGATGTCAGTTCTTCCTTCTCCCCAGAATTAGTGACCCATAAGGAATGAGTTTCTCAAGGCTGGAGCCCCCAGCTCAGATTAGACCAGGACAGCCTCAATTTGATTAAAAAGGAAAACAACCTCCTCTCCAAAAGGTGAAAGTGCAGCCCTGGCATTTCCTGCCCTCGGCAGCCCATAACAAACCAGTGTCCCCAGCATCCCCTTCTCAATCAAAAGGGCACTTCAGCACTTAAAACCCTCCTCCTCTGCCGCCCAAAGAAAATCAGAGGGATTTTTTGCAACATCCAGTTCCCAGGTCGGCATTCAGGCATTGGAGCGGGATCACTCTCATGACCTGGAGTGTCCCTGCCTGCCTGCAGGAACATCAGGTCCTGCTCAGCTCATCTGGCTGCAGATTCTCCTCCTTACAAGACATTTCTTGGAGAGCCAACACACCATACCCACCTCTAAATACACATTGTGACTCTCTAGCTCACATTTTAATAAAAAAACAGCTTATTTTGCAGCTACTCCAAGTACACAAACATCTCTTACTTGCCTGTCACCTCAGCCCAGATCCATGAAATAGCAGTTCCACAGCACTTTCAAACAGATAAAATTTCAGGTGCCTAGCGCAACATTCCCAAATCCTCCTTATTTCATTGTCTTAAATTATTTCAGGAGCTTTTTTTACCCAGCTTCAGCAGCTGGTGGCAGGTGAACACATGAGAATCATAATAATTGTGCTAAAGGATAATTATAAGTTTCTAACCTCTGTGGCTGTGAAGTCCTGGAAACCAGCAACAAATGGAAAGTCCCCAGTTGAATTTTCCTTAAATTTCACTCCCCCCACGTAGCCCCCAGTGGCCTCTCTCCTCAACTTAGGACGTGGAGCTCAGCTGGAGTTTCAGATTCATTTACAGATGCTTGCTTCATTGGGATTTTTCATTGCTCTGGAAAAGTGATTTTTAATTCTAAATCCCTGCAAAATCACATGCATTTTGTAGTCTTTCCTGCTATTTCCTCTCCAAAAAAATAACACTGAAAATAGAGGATAAGAGGTTTTTACAAACACAAAAGGAAAAAAAGGTTTGCTGAGGCTATAGACAATAAAGAACCTGGTAAATACCTCATCCAAGAAACTGAATTGTTGGCCATTAAAAAAAGATAGCGCCGACCTAAACTCTGCCACAGTGATTAGAAACTTAAGGTACAGTATATACATTTTCTGCTCAGCACTTAACCTAATCGTTATAATGAGGATATCTAAGTGACTGAGGATATTATTCGGTCAGAGGGCCACCACAGAGCCAGACAGATACAGCGTAACTAAAAACTATTAGGGAATTTTCACATCACCTTGTAGAAGTTGTCTTCCAATACAAATAGAGGCACAGAAGAAAAAAAAAATTGCTACACCATTTAGAAATTCTTCACATTAATACACATTTAAACAAACAACAAAAACACAGTGAGAAAAAACAGGGTTCATGAGTGATGAAGAGATTGAGTGGGAGTATAAAACTTGGTATTTGGGAAGACTACTTAAAAAAAAAGTATACCTGAACATAAGCTAGAAAAAGAACCCACAAAGGGGAGGAGGAATTATTCATACTCAGGAACTGTTTGCAATCTTCCACTGCTATCCCATTTCTGCACCCCCACAGTTTTGTGCCTGGAACACACACAGACCTTTCATTCCAGGGGCATTGCTGTGGATTCCAAGCAGTGGCTGGGGGTGCAACTGAAGAATCATGGGGCATGAGAGAAGGGGAAAGGAAGGGGAAAGGAAGGGAGGAAGGAGTATTTGGAGAAAAAGAGAGACTTGGAGGTCTACAGACAGCTGGGGGGATGTATTTCTGCAGCACAACCTTACTTGAACAGCAAAACTCTCAGAAATACAGGACTGGAGCCCTTTGAAAGCTGCCTCCAGCTCACAGCAGCAAAGATTAAAAGCCCAGCAGTTCCCATCCATAACTCTCCCTGTTTGGCAGGGGCATCACAGCACTGCAAACGCGGAGACAAACGGAAGGTGTCAGCTTAGTAATTTCCCAGCTCTGCAGTGAGCAGCATGGAAAATATGTGAACCTCTATTTCATCCTCCACATCATATCCACACTCCAGCAAGAGAGAATTTAAGCATTTCTTCCCTGTGATGGTGGTGAGGCCTTGGCAGAGGTTGCCCAGAGAAGCTCTGGCTGCCCCATCCCTGGAAGTGTCAAGGCCAGGTTGGACGGGGCTTGGAGCAACCTGGGATAGTGGAAGGTGTCCCTGCCCATGGCAGGGGTGTGGAACGAGATAATATTTAAGTTCCCTTCCAGGCCAAACCATTCTATGATTTTATGAACTAAGCTGTTCTAGTTTTTGAAAGACAGGGATAGGAATGTAGTGCAAAGAGTGTTTTAGAATATATATTGTAATACCAAGTGGAGGGTGGAACAAAGCTAATGAACTCAAAAGAAGACATCTGAACAAGTAGTTCATTACCCAGATTCCAGCATGCTCGAAAATCATAGATCATTTGCTTTCACCTAAATGTCCATTATCTCTGGTTTGTTTGGGTTGAATTTTATGTAGAAAGACATTATCCCTGCTAAGATCTCCTGACAAAGATTTAATGCTGCTGTTGTGGTTTAACTCAGCCCCACACAGCCTCTCACTCACTCCCCCTCGGTGGGGTGGGGGAGAGAGCTGAAAGGATAAAAGTGAGAAAACTTGTGGGTTGAGGCAAAGACAGTTTAATAGGGAAAGCAAACCACACATGCAAAACAAGGAGTCCATTCACCACTCCCCATGGGCAGGCAGGTGTTCAGCCGTCCCCACGAAAGCAGGGCTTCATCACATGTGGTTTTGGGAAGACAAACACCATCACTCTGCTGAATGCCCCCACTTCTTCTTCCCCAGGTTTATATCATCAAATAATATGGTATGGAACATTCTTTGGGTCACCTGGGGTCAGCTGTCCCAGCTGTGTCCCCTCCCAGCTCCTTGTGCGCCCCAGGACTCCTCACTGGTGGGGCAGTGCAAGGAGCAGCAAAGGCCTTGGATCTATGTAAGTTCTGCTCAGCAGCAACAAAAACATCACAGTGTCATCAACACATCCAAAACACAGCCCCATACCAGCTGCTGTGAAGAAAATGAACTCCATCCCAGCCAAAACCAGCACACCATTTTGTATCCTTTCATAGATAAGGAAATATCTCCTTCATCTTCTTAGCAAAAATCTCTCCCCCCTCCCCTGCTGACACAGTGTAATTCACCAAATCTGCAGTTTCAAGTGAAAGTGAATCTGATTTTGACTCAGGCTCCAGATGGGTCTAGCTGTAAAGATATTGTCATGTGAAAGATTAGGCGCTAGCTTAGACAAAGAGGTGTTCAGCTGCAAGCTTAATAGCCTCTGAAACAGCAACTGCCACCAGAGCTTCCAGGTACTGATATTGCTATCCATAATAACCACAGGATTGCAACAGATGATGGAAAGGCTGGAAACTCCCCGTGGGATTCAGTGCACTGCACAGAAAGCTGCTAACCCCAGCTAGAGCTCTGAGTCCTTGCAGGTTGCCTTTGTCCACACAGTGACAGTCAGAGTGGAGTTTGCTCTGGGGTGTCAGAGGGGTGGGATACTGTGCAGGGACCCTGGTGCAGGTGACCTGCAGCTCCTCAGGGCTGGGGACCTGGGGCACAGATACCTGCTCTGCTTTCACCTGGCAAATACAAGGCATGGAAAATGCAGGAGCAGGGTTAATCCCCCCATCCAACCCACTGACCACCCACTGCTCTCCTTACAACTCTCATCCTTGCACAAGCTCAGCACCTACATGGCCAAAGCAAAATTAGGGGGTATTAGTGAAGGAGAGATGGAAAATCAGCAATTGTGGCACTGGGCCTGGGATGGAACTGTCACCTCCTGCCCAGAAACCCCAGAACAGGTCCCAGTTTGGGGGCTGGGAAGAATCCCACTGTACCCACTGAATTGGCCTCCTGGCACCTGCAGCTCAGAGTCATCACACAAGACATTCTTTCTGGAAACCCTCTGCATCCCAAGTTTGGGGAGGCCAGTTACACCCAAGTCACTGCCCTGAGATCCTAACTCTGCATCCACCTCAGCCAAAATGAGCTTGGTCTGGTGGTGCAACAGAGAAGCCACAATGCCAGTATGCCCTGGACATGATGATCACAAACTTGAAAGCGAGTCCTTCCTCCCACTCAGTGGAGACACAAACCTAAACCCTTCAAAGCAGTGGTGAATTGACTCAGTGGGTGCACCTGGGCAGGTTCTGCTGGACATGAAGTTTGTCAGATGGGTACCAGAAGTGCTGAATGAAGCTTGTCAGGACCCATAAACCCAGCAGCTGGTGCAGCAAGCCATGCTGAGACCCCCTTCCAAAAATCCCAAACTACCACCCTGACACCAATAGTTCTGTGTTAAAAAAAATCCTTCCTCCTGTTGAAGAAATATTGCAAAGGGAGAAACTTCTCTGCTACTTGCCACAGCTCCTCCAAGGAGAATAAGCATCCTCAAGAATGAAACAGGGTCTGTGGACAACAGGAAAAGCTCTGTGTACCTGTAAAATACCATTACAGAGATTCCAGTATAACCACCTCACACAGGTAAACTGCAACTGCCAACGGAGAGAGCTCAAACCGGGAGATGCCTCAGCATCCCTTTCACTTCATCCTAGAAAATCCTTCTGGCTGG
This sequence comes from Edolisoma coerulescens, assembly GCA_013397115.1. Lineage (NCBI taxonomy): Eukaryota > Metazoa > Chordata > Aves > Passeriformes > Campephagidae > Edolisoma > Edolisoma coerulescens. Next base: position 1,140,989 of record VWZW01004024.1, read on the forward strand.
TGCTCCTCCTGCTTCCCTGAAAAAAAGACCAAGCTGGGAACTAAGAGCTGGGTTTCCAGGGCATCCCAAGCCTGCCATCCATCACTGGCAAGACACATTCCTTCAGTGCACAGTGGAAGAACAGATGTGACCCATGATGCCCACGTCACCATAACTCACCCAGCCCACCAACACCCCCCTGCCCAGCCCACGTCCCCATTTGTTTCACATGAAGTGTCACTGCCCAGCCACACAGAAAACAAATGTCCAGGGGGAGGGGGATGTTAAGGGACCTCCTTTCTTTACCTTAGGTTAATTAATCTCTTCTGCTTGGTAAGGAGCAGAGCCCTGAGTAGCAAGTCATACATTACACATGGAATTACGGAGTTCAGCAATATTCCCTGGCACAGCCATGCAGGTAGAGCTGGGAACCACTAAATTAACACTGGCAACCATTTGCAGTAGGCAAATACCATGGCTTTGGGAAACAACAACAATAAAAAGACAATATTTTTAGGAAAGGCTACAGCAGAGCCAAAACATGCAGAGCTTCAAGTGTGGGCTCTTTTCCCTGTTATCCATCTTACCTCATGTCCAAGAAGCCAAAAAGGATCAGGCTAAAGGTGGACTCTTATTTTTCTCCTGATGGATCATGCATATACAACATTACTATGGACTTACACCACACCAACCCATACACAAGTGTAGTTGAGTGGTTTTTACACAGACAGCAGGAGGAAAGTTTAGCTTCCCTAAGTTCACTTTAGGAAACCAGACCATAGATCTGATGAGATGTGGGATAAACTTTTTGCGACTCTTCTTTGTTGCAATAGGTGATGAATAGATAATGGGGTTTAAGGGCTCTGAAAAGGTCACCTGCACCATCTCCTTGCCCTAAAACAGGAGCCATAACCCATCTCTGGGTTTCCCCGTGTTCACACTTTTATATTTGTGGAGCATCCAGCACAAAAGAGCTCCTTGCTGATGGACACTTTGATGATTTAAGTGTTAAATAACAGATAGGTGCTATTTATGTGGAAATTATTTGTGTTGGGACAGAGACAAGAAAGCAGCACTTTCTCCAGTGCCTCTGCCTGCCTCACCTGCACTCTCGCTGCTCATCCATCTCCCAGGATTGCCTGGAACATTGCACATGTAGGAGCATTTTCAAACAGCTCACATTTTCTTTAGAAAGTCAACCTGTTCAGTAATGGCTCATTCTGCTCCTCCCACCCCTGCTACAATACTCTCTTGGGACCAAGAGGGGAGAAGATTCAGCCTGCACTGGAAAACAGCTTTATGTACATTAAAATATCACCACTTGTGAGTCTGATGCCATTGCAACCTGCAAAGCCAGAAATAGCAGCTTTTTCCCAGGGGAATAGAAAAGGACAAATTTCCAGCCTCCCAGAAGGGCTCAAGGAATGCAGGTGCACTTAGTCCTGCAGTAACACAATCTGCAACAGCAAAAACGTTACAAAAGGATGGGAAAACATTGGTTGAGGTAATTTTATTTTATATGATGTCCTTGTACACCTGTACAGTGAGCCTCCAGTTCAAAGATTAAAATAAAACATTTTACAGAGATGAAAGTAATAATCCCACATCTATCATTTTCCAAAACACTGAAAGAACTTGATGAAGCATTTGGTGGTGGTCAAGTACCTCTACAGGGTGCTTGGGTAGGAAACAAAGAAATCACAGAATTATTTGGGTTGGAAGGGACCTTAAAACTCATCTCATTCCAACCCCCCGCCATGGGCAGGGACACCTTGCCCTACAACCTCGTTGCCCAGAGCCTCATCCAAACTGGCTTTAAACACTTCCAGGGATGGGCAATATTTCCCTGCAACCAGCCATCACCCCAAAATGTCAAACAAAGACCCCCAACATTTTTACATTACCTCCTTTCCCACATTAATCAAAGTCAACATTTCAGTTTTCAAACAAAACCAGGTTTTCTGTCCACAAAGGTGTGGGATTCCTGGCTTTGCCACAATCATCCCCTACAACTCAGTCAAACCATTCCAGCCCAGATGTGCAGAGGCTTAGATGTTTCCAAAGTTATGCAAAGAATTGGGACAACCAGGCAATCAGACATCTCTAAAAACCCTCTGGTGTCTTGTAGAACTAGAAGATGATGGCAAGAGTGCAGCCCATCCCTCCCAGAGGTTAGAGAGGGCAGGGAGTTGTCACAGACCATCAATAGAGCTGTTGGCAGTGGGAACAGGGATGAGAAAAACAAGGATGAGGCTTGCACAGGCTTTTCCTCCCCACACTGAAGGAATTGCATAGGGAATATGGGTGTAGATCCTCCTGTGTTTACAGAATCATATCCCAAAAAACTAGTGTGCAGCAAGGTGAGCCACAGCATCCAGGGCACAAGGAACAGCTCGCTCTCTTCCCTCAGGGGCCACAATGAGGGAAAAGCCAGCAAAATTGCCTGTTCCCAACGAGGAGGGACACTTCAGGAGGTCACTGGTCACTCCAGCCACCCTGAGACACAAATGGAGGGCAAATCAAAGCAAGCCCTCAGTTCACCCCTTCCCCTGTTGCTTTCCAGCCCTTGAGGCCCCCCAGGAAAGTACTAGCAGACTAGCAACTTTCTCCAGCCCTGAGACAGGAGACAGATCAGGACTGCCAAGAACTGACACCCATCACAATTCTTCATACACCAAGCTTTGGAGATTTTTTGGACATCTACATGGCTATAGGAGCAGCAGGCAGGCCCACAGAGGGATGTGCCATGTAACTACATCACCTTTGGGGAAGATTTTACTGTTCTTTGCCCCAGGAAACCTGGAGGGGACAGGGCTCCTTCAACACCACAGCAACTGAGCTAAAGCAAGCAGCCAGATTTTTAGGCAGGAAGCAGCCAGAAGAGTCCCAGGAGTTAAAACCAAGAGTTACTAACTCGGGTATCATCTGCCTCTTGGTACCATCACAGCAGCACATGGTTTTGCATTTTGCCTGCAAGATGAGAGCCTCAGAGAAGCCAAGCAGAGAGAAAAGTATTTCACCAAGCAGAAACCACTCTTGGATGGCTTTCAGCGACCTTCCCAGAGACACTCAGGTGTGCACACACAGGCACCCCTCACTCTGCCACAGCTGGGGTTGTTGCCCTTTTGGCAGCCCCTGGATCTGAGCTGATGGAGAATGCACTGGATGCAAGAGGAGTGCACTGTGGCACTCCTGCAGAACAGGAGCTGGATGCAGTGGTGGCAGCAGCAGGAAGCGCCGAATTCCCATTTAAATAAAATGCCAAAAGGCAGTCAGCGAAAGTGACATTTATGGTGTTACTACAAATGCATTCAGTGGGAAGCTGAGTAGCAGAAGCAGGTTGGGGGGAAAAAAACAAGCTGTAGTGAAAACTGCCATCTGTATATTGTGCCCCATTTTTAATATTCTGTATTCTCATAAAAAGTGTTGTTTCTGTCACTATTCAATCTCCCAAACTCACATGGAACACTGTTAAAAGTCAGCAGTGTGTGAAATGGTATTTTAAAATAAATGAAACCCGCTCGCAAAGCTGCGGAGGAATATTGCAATGCCAGGGTGCTGACAGACAGGCATTGAAAAGTAACAACCGTTATCATCTTAAAGCAAAGCGGATTAAATAAAAACCCACAGCTAGTGGTGCATTACCAAGTCTGATATTGACACAGCTGCCGTGGTGGTTATTTTTCATTGTCTCATCAAGACAAAGCATCACGGGATATCAATCTTCCCTCTGTCAGGCCATGCCTGCTGTAAAGTTTTTCGTTTACATTTTCATTATATCCCTTTTATCTCAGCTGCCAGCAAAAAAATATATATATGTATTTTATATATATACACATGCATCTACATATATATATACACACACACGTGTGTATCTGTAAGCGTGCATGTATGGATGTACTTTTGGGAATGTTGAGACTGCTTGACCTTCCACATAGCCAAGACACAGCTTCCAGCCAGCAGGATCCCCATGCTCCCAAGACAAAGCCAACCCCTGTTTGGTGGGCTGCAAGGACTGGGTTAGATCCCCTCCAGCTGGGGATGGGGCAGTGGTGAGCTGGTAAAGGTATGACCCCCTGTGTGCTTTCTAGCCAAGAAATCCAACCCACACAGCTGCCAGTGCTCTCTAAAAACACCCCTTCCTGTAACCACATTTTGCTGGGTGGACCAGCCATACCTGTTCTGCTATCGAGCTCAGTTTGGTGCATGGAGAAGAGGAAGAAAATGAAGCAGAAATTGTAATTCTCCTTGGAGGGCACTGGCTGTCTCATCAATACTAGGAGCTGTTACATTTCTCCCTAGCTCTGCAGGTTGATCTCTGCATCTGATCATTCCACACGCTTCTGTCCATATTCAACTTTTCCAGCCTTGCAGCACCACCTGAGTGTTTTCAGGAGGCTCACAGGCAAGTCTTGCCAGGGCAGAGAAGTCCTCCTGAGTATCCCAGAGCCCCACAGAGCTCACCTGCAAACACAGCCTATCCTTTCACTCCCACTAACAACCCAGCTCTTTCAAGGCATGAGAGAGAGCCAGCTGTTTGCAGCTGGCCACAGCATTCCTCAGAGCAACAGGGACTGTAGCAAAAAAAACCAACCAAAAACCAGTGCCTTCCCTTATTTATAAGAGAGCTCCATCTTTCAAACCTATCCCAAATAGCTGATGTGGCTGCTCCCTGTGCTTATGATTTAATTAAGTACAGCCTATGACATTTCTCGTTCTTGCATTTCCTCAGAGGCTGCTCAGCGCTGCCCGGTACAGCCCTTTAAGAGTAGGAACTCTGGGAAACGTAGTTCCCAGTGGGAACACAGGGCTAAAGCACCCACAGGGAGCTGGTGGTGCCCTGGGAGAGCTACGAAAGGGGCAGAAAAAACAGCGAAGCTCCTTAGAAAGGGGCTGCAAACGGGCAAGTGTCGAAGTGACCACCACCAAAACCCTGTGCCTCGCTCCTGTGACCCTCTGATGATCTGGCTGTGGGCTGGCAGTGCAGAATAAACCCCCCTTCCTTTCCTCAGCTCCCAAGTAACCACCCAAATCCTCTGGAATGTTGGACACACACCTTTGCACCAGTCCATACGTGTTCTCTCTGGTTACAGCCCCCTGTGCTGCGTAGCAGGAGGGAAACATCGATTACACCTTCCCTAAGCCAGGAAGGGGGTCTCTGCACTGGCCCGGAGGGTTTTTCCCCATCCAGGCAGGGATTACCTCCAGAAAACTCACCAGCATCACTGGCACTTGTCCTGAGGTCAAGCCTTTGCTGCTGAAAACCGCAGTGCAAAGTAAAGAAATTCCTCCTCCCACCTTCTGTTCCCTGCCTCAGTTTCCCCAGCACAGTGGGCAGTGTCCCTGGGCACTCCACGATCCCTCTCCTGCTGCATCTCCCAGGATGGGAGATGGTCTGCACCATTCTTCCATTTCCCCGCTGTAAACCCCCTGGCACAAACGTCCATCACACTGAAGGGTCTCTACAACCCTGCGATGTGTGTCCTTTATCCTGCTGCCAGAAGCATTCCCTCTCCATCCCCCTAAATGTTTCCTTCTTCCAAACAACAACCAGCCTTCCCAAGGTGTTTTTATTTAAAGAGAGGATCATTAACCCCTACAAAAGGAAAACCTCTGGCAGTTCAGCGATGCTCCAGCCCTCACTGCATCACTCCAGGGTCACCTGTGTTTGTATCCACTTGCACCCAGCCCAAACTCGACCCCCAGATCGTGCCCCTCCAGCCTGGGACCCCAGAGCAGCAGTATTTACACCTTCTCCACAGCACTCGGCACAGCAAAGGGTTACACCTGCTCTTCCAGCAGCGTTCCCTCTCTCTCCCTCTCTGTGAGCAGCAGCAATTGCCATTCTGCATCCTTAATAGCAGCGTAATCAAAAGTTATGATGCATTTTTCAGTAATCACAAGAAATGATCCCCACTTAGCGTTAAGTAAAGCAAATTTGCCACTGGAAGGATAAAAAAAAAAAAAAGAGAGAGAGAAGAAAAGGAAGAAGTCAAAAGCATTTCAATTTTCATTTGAAACGAATGAGTCAGAGTCAATTTGGTAAAGCAGTTAACAGCAGCTGTGCTCCCCTTCCCAGCCCCTTAACAGGTACAATTTGCTTTTAACAAACAGCCTCGCAGAGGTCTCTGGCACCATGTTAACACAGTGGCATTCAACCCCTCTTGCTGTTGTGTATTTAAATTGGGTAATAGAGTCAGGCAGAGGAGATCCACCATGAATCTTAAGAAGTGCAATTTAACAGCATCTTAAAAAAAAAAAAAAAAGTGGGGAGAGCCTTTATAAAAAAATAATAAATGAGTTTGACAGCAGGTTTTGTTGGGTTATTGCAAAGCAGCATATTAAAAACAACAGAAGTCCTAGAAAGCCCCAGCATGGTGGCAAGATCCCAACAAGTTTGGTCCCAGATTTGGTGTTCTGAGCACTCAGGGCACCTCCACAAAGAGCTCTGCAAAGCAGGGCAAGACATTTGGCAGCCAAAGCACCCCCAGCCTGGGTGTATTCGGGGTACTTTGCCCCACACCAAGACCTTCAGTGGAAGGCTATGTGTCAGAAAAGAAGAAAAACAACAAAACCAAAACACAACGGACCTGCACACCCAGGCTAAGGTTGCCCCAACCCCTCAGGGCATCCCACACCATCCCATAACCTCAGCAGTTGTTTGCAGAAAGGGGAGCCCCTGGGCTGGAATGAAAAGTAGAGATATGTGATGAGCCTTCAGCACCCCTTCTTATCTCTCCTGACCCCAGAGCAGCTCTGTCCTTCCCTCACCCCGAAGTCAGGCCCTTGACAATGCCCTCATCTCACTTTTGGTTCAGACAGTCATCTTCTCTCATTCATTTGTTCTTTGAAGAAATCTCATTTCATTACTTTCCAGGCTCCTGAGCTTTGTTGGGTATTACAGGAGGTCAATGAAAAATTCATATTCTCAGTCAGTAATTGGCATTTTTGTTTCCTTTTTTTCTAGAGGAAGGAAAGCAAAGAAAAGGATGTGAGTGGGGCAGACAGCAGGGTGAGTGGGTATCTTCTGCTGGTTATTAAGATAAAGCCTCTCATATTGCTCCTGGCCACTGTACTCTGGTGCTTCTCTAAGCAAGCCCTGTAATCCTGCATATTGAAATCTGAAAGCATTCCTGGTACTTTCATTAGAGGGACAAGTAGTGAAAGCAGACTGGACACACACAATTATTACAGTGTAATCCGCTGGAAATGAAGTCAATCCAATCACCCAGCATTCTGCTTTCTTCTCATTTTTTTGACTTCAAGTAAGTGCTTCCCAAATTCCAGCTGAAGTCACTGTTACAATCAATAGCACAAGGGCTTTCAACATAAGACTCAATTAATATGATGCTTGCAAGTGCTCCCCTATTGATCCCAGGCTGGTCTGAAACCCCAGCCAGCACTGGCACCAACTGCAGCATTAGCAAGGAAGACAAATGCAAAATTAGGGGTTGCCAGCAAATGAAAAGGAGCAGCAGATCTCTTTAAGGATAACCAAGGAAAAGAGAAACTCCTGAAAGCACGGGACGTTCCCAAAAACCAAAATCTGCCTGGCTGCAGTCCACACTGTTGGATTTGCCATCCATGAGCTTGAGACCAGGATTTCACCCATCCAACTCGTGGGAAGAAACTCAGCTCAGCCACCCTCAAGGCCCTGCCCCGCAGAGCTGCGGCCGGGCGGCGCTTCCCGCTCTGGCTCTCCCTCCTGCTCACACGAGCTCGCTGTCAGCCAGCAAACAGATTGCTCCAGCCAGCACGACCAAGGCTTGCCATGATTAGATCTATTAATGCAGTGCATCTGATTCACCTCCAAGGCCCCAGCGCTCGGTGACAAATAGGGACGGGCTTCCCTGCTTCGCTGAGCGGGGCCCTGTAGTGCTGACCTCCCGCTCGGAGCCCCGATGGGCAGGAGCAGCAGGGACCAGGAGAGCAGCATCCCCCGTGGCCTAGGGGGGTCTGGGAAGAGCCCCAGCAAGGATAGAAGATTGACAGCTGTCAATCACAGGTGGTGGTCCCAAAGATTATGCCCCAGCAGGTCCTTCTCAGTTGAAGGATATAAAGAGGTCCTTGGCTCCTGCCCTTCCTGCAATCTCCTCCAGTCAGGATTGTCCCCAGTCCCACCAAAGAGATCACTCCACTGGCCCAGTCCCTCCTGCCTGCTACCAGCAAAGGCACTTGCAATTCCATGTGTTCCCATTTACTGCTGCTTGGGATCCACATTTCCCTGAGGTCAGAGGAGGATCTGTTCCTCTGGACTTGCCACCTCCTCCAGGATCACCTCTCCTAACCCGTGTCCCTCAGCAAGGACAGCCACCCACTGGCAATTCCTTGGGACATGGGCTTCCCTTGAGCTTCTGTGACTCCAGTCCCAGGCCCAGGTTCTCCCAGAACCACCTGTTCCAGAGGGTGGTAAGGCACTGGAGGAGCCTGCCCAGAAAAGTTGTGGATGCTCCATCCCTGAGAGTGCTCCAGGCCAGATCGGATGGGGGTTTGAGCAACAGTGCAACACATCCCTGCTCATGGCAGGGAATTGGAACTAGGTCATCCTGAAGGTGCCTTCCAACCCAAACCATTCCATCATTCCACGGTACCACAGCCTGTCCCACGTCTGTTTTCTCAGAGCAGGGGGAGCATTGCCCTGTGCTTTGTCTACTCAGCATCCCCTTGTACTTCCTCAGTTCTGCCTCCAGCTGCCCTTTGTCCATCACCTCATGCACTGAAAACCAGAGAGATCACAATTTTAGCACCTCGACCAAAGATGCAAAACTTTCCATGACAAAGTGAAACCCTCCCCCCATTCCCTACCCCAATCTGCTGCCTGACTTGAAGAGATCAGCCAGGCCCCACTGCAGCCTCCAGGCCTGATTTACCTGGGATGAGGCTTTCCTGCCTTGACCTGCTTCCCCAGCCCCACACCTTGCCCTGCAGAGCTTGTGGCTCTCCTGCCATGCCCTTGGCAGGAAAGAAAAGCCAGACAGGCATCTCTCCAGCATCATCTGCTCGTCAGCCAGGGTGATGTCTCTGCACCAGCAGCTGCAGCCCAGGGTCTGGGCAGGGGGGAGGCACACAGGCAACCTGAAGGTGGACACTTAGCACATTTATTACCTGCTTATTAGCTACCAGGCTCCCATTATGATGAATTGGATGAGTGATGGCTCCTGCCAGCTCCTGGTGCTCAGCAAGGCTCTCTAATTCCATTTTGCACAAGCTGGGCCAAGGCGAAATCGTTTCCGAGAGGAAGGAATAAGCAGTTGTTTTTCTCCTGCATCCAAAACAATCTGGCCCTCTGCACAATCTCAGCAGGACCTTTCCTGCATGTACTGTCTTTCCTCCTGACCATGTGAGTGGTTTAGATTAGATATTAGAAAGATATTAGGTTTAGATTAGATGTTAGGAAGAAGTTTTTCCCTGTGAGGGTGGGGAGGCCCTGGCACAGGGTGCCCAGAGCAGCTCTGGCTGCCCCATCCGTGGAAGGGTTCAAGGCCAGTTTGGATGGAACTTGGAGAAACCTGGTCTAGTGGAAGGTGTCCCTGCCCATGACAGTTTCATCCAGTACAAAAGGACTCATACTGAGCTCTGCAGTTAAATACCACATCCATGAGCCTCCCAGTGGAAAAACTGCAGATGGGAACAGGTATCACAAGGTTAAAAAGTCAGTAGATGGTACAAAGGCTTTTCTGGGAATGGAGACTGTCTTGAAAGACATTCCAGAAAACTGAAACCCAAAGAGATGATTTTGCAAAGCAAAATTTTAAGGAAATTCTTAATTGTTTCACAGAACCAGTGCTCAGCTCTTCTAAAGGCTGGAGTGAAAGTCACAGCCAACAGGCTGGTGGCTTTGGGTGCCTCTCCCAAGGTCTGTCATTCCTTTTGTGATAATTTCTTCTGTATTCCTTAGTTCTGTAGAAACCTGTTCCGATATCCTTTATCCCTCCCTCAGGCCAGATGGAAAACCGTGTGCAGGGGCAGAAAGTTCAAAGAAAAAGGAAGCTGCATTCTCACCCAGCCACTCCCAGACTTGGTGCTTCACACATTTTTGTGCTTTTTCTGCTACATTTGATCAGTGAAAGCAACCTCTGGATGCCAAGTCCAGCAGAAATGGCCAGGCTTTGGTAAGTAGAGGTATTTCATCACCCATCCACCTCTGTTGGCAGGAAAGACATTCTCATGCTGTAATTTCACAAGTGGCACCGAGTGCAGGGAAGCACTAACTGAGGGGAGGCAGCAGTGCCACACTGCACTTGTCCTGAATGACACAGGGCAACTCTTTGGTCGAGGGACACTGGCTGTGAGGTGGTTTGTGACCCTTGGAGGTTGGCACATGTCAGTTCTTGGTGGCCAAGCTGCCTGCAAACCAAGCAGAGTCACTTGTCATGTGAACAGTCCAGAGAAAACTGCTATGGGGCTTTTACCTCCCTCCAGCTTTACCTGCCAAGGTCCTGTGGACTCTTTTCCATCAGGGCCCCACTTCACCATTCCAAAGGAATATTCACACAGACGGGATGAGGAACCTCATTCCCAGAGAGCTGAGCAGAGGGAGGTTGCTGTGAGTGAGATGAACACCTGCCCCTCTTAGGGATGGGCTCCATGCTCCAAGTTTCCCTCCCCTTCCATCGCTGGAGGGCCCCGAGCCCCAGCCCTGGGGAGGACCACACATTCTACATATCCCTGCTGAACTGTTACACATTTCTGCTGTGTTCCTCAGGCAGAGGACTCTGCTACCAGCAAGCAGGAGAGGAGCTGCCATCTGGGACTGCATGTGCTTCCCAGACAGATGGCTGCCTATTCTCGTCGTGTTTTATTTCGAGCAATGGTTCATACAGCAACAGCGCTAGTGTGAAAATGGGATGTGACAAGATGTGTATTGCTTACACCTTCTGGAAAGTTCAGATAAAACCAAGATGTACAGAATGTAAGAATCAATATAATTAGGTAATTAAGAGAAGCGGAAGCCCCCTGGTTTAATGCTGCATTGTGCTCGTGTGTGTTACAGACTATATATGTGTGTGTGATATGGAACATACATATGTATGGGTCCATATTTATGCATGTACACAATGCACAACCAATGAGAAATAATGAATGTATACATCCAGCCATTAAAATAAACACAGCTACCTGCTCCAGCGGGCGTTTCAGACAGAACTGCTGACAACCACACACTGTTCACACTTTACACATGGCAGGAAATTCCCTCTGTCGTTCTGGAGCAGGACACAGGGCGAGGTCCTGGTTCTGCCCATGTTCCTCAAATATTTTTTCCTCCATTCTGCATTGCAGAACACCAACATCTAGAAATGTAATCAGAAAAAAAGAGCAGCATCACATGCACAAGTTCTAACTGGTTAAGTTGGGATCATTGCCTTGCTTTCTGCAGAGCCAGGAATGCAGCTCTGGGCAATATAGGGACACATTCCCAAGTACATAGGAGTGGTGAAACACAGCTATAAAACCCATTTCCAAGTTGTTTTTCAGCTCAGGTTGCAATGAAGGCCTGAACTGAATGTGTTGAAAGCCACTGGTCACACATGTGGAGCCTGCTGGAAGCTGACTTCCCTCCCACATGGGAGCCCTGAGCAGCTCAGCTCAACAACTCACATCTCCCACATACAGGCCCTCATGTACACTCAAAAAGGAGGAAAAAGATGGCAAGAAAAGAATTCAGGACAAAAGTACTTGTCCCCTGGCTGCCTAAAGCCCCAAGTTCAGGTGTAATGAGCTTCTGGAAGAGGCTGCTGCTGTGCTCAGGTACATCTGAGGCTGCTCTTTCCTTATGTTCTGCTTCTTCAGCCCCAAGAGCAGTGAGGGTCCATCTCATTTTGCATCGTGTGAGACACCGTGGGACGTGGACAGAAGAGCAAGTGAAAGAAAGGTATTAATTGAGCCACATCTCAACATACAAATCCCACCTAGCGAGGTTTTGTGCTCATGGCCCCACAGCCCAGCTCCTAAAAAGCTCAAGAAAAGGAGAGATGTCCTCTAAAATAGCAATGAGGAGCTGTGCCTATAGTCAAAGTTTGTTATAATGGGCTAATGCAGAGCAGCTGCTGATAAGAGACCCAAATGAAGCGTAGCGTGCTGAGGTTATCAGCATATAAAGTCCCTGGCCCTGCAAAGTTTTTGTCAGGCAGGCAAGAGAAAATTATGCAGCTCTCCCAACATTAACTGCAGGATTGGGGCTCAGTAAGGGGTGGGTGGCAGCCAACACAGGATCCTGGGCCTGTGTGCACAAGTGTCCCGTGCAGGGACACAAAATCATACTCTGAGATAAGCCTGGGGATGCAGAACAGGGAAAATTCAGCTGAGAAGCAAGAGATGAGCCAAACAGGTCAAATCACTTGCTGCAGGCAGGGATCCAAGGATCCTGGTCAGACCAGCAAGTGAAAAACCTGCCACCTCCACGCCCCCCACAACTAACTCTGACTCAGCAAACGGGTTTTTTGTACTTTCAGTTCCCAAAGTACAGTGAAAAGGACGTTGCATAGAAACCGGACCGTGTTTGGGGAGTTTTGGCAACTCTGTCTTTTTGTCACTTTGCAGCTCCCTGGGTGTCACTCAAAGTGGAAACCTTCAGTCCGGTTCCCGTTAGGTGTAGATGTGTTTTCACACTTCTGCCGAGGCAGGTACTTTCTGTACTGCGGATGGTTAATTACTTGAGGATGAATCACAGTGCTCAGCAGGGAGGTGGGGCAGGCAGAGTTGGCTGAACGAGTCTGGAGTGGGGAAGAAAACATCTCTGCATCAGGCGGGTGGGCACACGTGTGCAGGTTTCGCGAGGAATAAATTCAGAGAGGAACCGCAATAAATCTCCCAGCCTGGCCACTGCGGTGGGAGTTTCTTTTCCCCCCTCCCCGCAACAGGGAAATTCTGCTCTTTCCATAGGGGGTGGGAAGTGGCACAGGGCTGCATTGAAATGTAAATTCACTCAAATTATTAAGCACAAGAGAGCAGCTCCTGCCAGCCCTTTGTTCCGTAGTCAGAATGTGTAATCTAGAAGAATAAATATAGTCAGATATCAGCTAAACAAAGAGACCCGGGGCCATGCATATTCAGCGACCCTCTCCCCCAGGACATCCCTTCCCCCTTTATCAGGGAGGCTCTTTCTGCAGTCAACAACTGTGGATCAAAATGCCCTCATTAACCAGGGCTGAGCTGGAAACCTCTTGCTGCTTCATACTGAGGGTGGGTTCCTTTATTTCTCTCCAGGAGCAGAGATCTTCCTAGTCCCTGGTTTCCTCCCCTGTCCCTTTTCCATCGCAGGAGGACAGGGCAGGGTTGTCCCTGAAGCCCATGGGTGCTACACTCCCATCAGATGGGGTGGCTGCAGGAAAAAGTCCCAGATTCCAGGAGCTGTTGTGGCTCCAAAAATTGTCTTACACTTAGCTGCCGTGCTCATCCCTGTTCAAGCCAGGAGAGCACCCCCAGGAGAGGGCAGGCTGACTACAGGTCTACACGGGTGCCCCAAAGAGGGCAGAAGCCACCAAACATACCCCCCTCCGCCACTTCAGAACATTCTACCTGGACAGACTGATGACCTGGAGACTCACAGAGATGCTTTTTAAAAAAAGACCACCCAGAGAAACCATTTCAAATGTTTTTTCCCCACAAGCTCCTCACTCCCTGCAGCCACCACGGGAGCTCCAGGTCCAACAGCCTTTGCAGAGCTGCAAGTTCACACGGTGCTCTGATGACCAAGGGTGTCTTGCTGCATCCACTCTCTGGTCCTATGGGGGCAGGTGACCACACCGGCACAAAGCTGTGCTGGTAACAGGGTGGGAGGGGCAGCCCCAGCTTCCCACAGCCCTTCCAGCAGCACTGGGGAGCAGAATATGGAGCAGGCAGCCAAGGATTGCCTCTGCCCCAAGCCACAGGGAGAGGTGGCTGGAGGGGAATAAAGCACCAGGGGAGGAAAAGAGGGTGCTCCCCCCACCACCTAAACACAGCTTCTCGGCTCCAGTGCTGTCAGTCTCACACCTGTCACTACCACTAAGCCTGCTGCAAGATTTAAAAATGAGGTGGAGGAGGAGGGGGAAAGAAAAAAAAAAAATCAATTTGGCTGGTTTTGAGTTACATGAATATAATAAACCCTAAGTGTCCTGCTTTTGGATGCAGTTTGCACTTCCAATAACTCACCAATATATTCATTAAACAAAGAGAGGTAAAAGCAGCAAGCCATTAAAAATAAAGCACCAGAAGAGGGAAGGCCATGCAGGCTGTAAATATCTTTGACTCTTCTTCAACCTGCATTTTCTTATCCCTGCTCATTCACTAATTGACCTCTGGATCCTGCTTCTCTGAACTGTTTCCATTGCTGCACTTTGTCCTTCAACCACAGATGCAACAAAGGATCTCAGGCACTCTCTAAATGCAGAATAACTCATATTATACACCTCCAAAGCAGGAGACAAAGTCCATTTCCCTCATTAACAGGGGTGCTGTGAGGCAACACCTCCTGCACAAGGCTGCAAAACCCCCAGTATCAAAGATCAGGTGTCCCAGGTGAAAAAATACCTCCAGTTTCAATCAGTTTATGCACTGGGCACAGACCTTCTACACACGAAACACATGAAATCCTACCTTCTGGTGTTTCCACTTCATTGCACAAAGTCCACCCCTAGCTATAGAGACAGACTCTTCTTTCTCATCTGTATGGAGGCATTCTGGTCACAGGGCACTGCTCCCTTTCTTGGCCCAGGCAGGGCTGAACTCCCTGTGGCAGCCACCAGAGCCTCACGTGCTGATCCAGACTGAGGGCCAGCACAACACTGGTACCAAACAATCTGGAAAGGAGGCTTTCAGCACAACTATGCAAGTCCTGAAAAGGTTGATCCTATCACATATAGACTCTCCAAGCCTAATTCTATGATCACCAGCTTCCCAGCATGGCTGCCAGAAGGGTTCATGCTCTGACCCAGCATCTGAAATTTTTCTTACCTTGCCCAATCTAAGGGCTTTAACTCCCAAATTAAATACTAACCCAAATCACATGCCACAGCAGTGATTCAGAAGACAGCACCTGGCTGGCTCTGCACCCTCTAAAAGCCTCTCTAACAGCTGGGAGAGATTTCACACTGGCGCGGAGGGAAGTGGTTACTCAGCAGGAGGCTCAGCTCCATCTCTGCAGCATCTGGTTCTTCTCTGGAGCTTATCACCCTCTACATGGTCTCATTTCCTCACAAGTTTCAGCAGCATCTCAGAGCATCACCCAACATGACAACAAAACAGCAAGTGAGGCTTCTCTCACATTTCCTCTGATTAGGAAAACTGCTTGCTGGGGGAGGCAGGCTTCAGTTTGGTAAGGGCATATTGGTTTTCCTGCCTCAAAACCAAAGTGATGAAATTCCTCTATTCCTTGCCTGCGGGCACTCAGAATGCCACTTTTCCTCCTTTCCCTGGGATTTAAAAGAGCAGCCTTCTCACGTTCTCAATCCCTCCCAAAGCTCACAGCATATGGCAGCTCGGAAGGAAATTGAGTTAAGAGCATAAAGGCTATTACAGGAGTTTTGCAAAGTACTGGCTCTGCAAGGGAAGCTACAGGCAAGGGACAGCCTGGGGATGTCACAGACCTTGCTGGGCCTTGGAGAACACCTCTTTGACAAGTTATTTGCATCCAGTCCCTACAGGTGCTGAGCAGCAGAACAGAGCTCGAACAAGTTCCTCTCCCTGTATTCTCTGAGAAAAGATGTTCAGTGCAAGGAGGGACAAAGGATGGTGCACCCCTCAGGCTCAACAACCCCTGCAGTGCTCCAGGCTGGAGGCAGAGTGGCTGGAAAGGACCTGGGAGTGCTGTTTGACAGTGGCTGAACATGAGCCCAGGTGTGCCCAGGTAGCCAAGAAGGCCAAGGGCACCTGGACTGTACCAGCCATAGCGTGACCAGCAGGAGCAGGGCAGTGATTGTCCCCCTGTGCTGGGCACTGGTGAGGCCACACCTTGAATCCTGTGTCCAGCTCTGGGCCCCTCACTGCAAGAAGGACATTGAGGGGCTGGAGTGTGCCCAGAGAAGGGAACAGAGCTGGGGAAGGGTTTGGAGCACAAGTCTTGTGAGGAGCAGCTGAGGGAGCTGGGGGGGCTCAGCCTGGAGAAGAGGAGGCTCGGGGGGACCTTCTCACTCTCCACAACCACCTGAAAGGAGGCTGTGGCCAGGTGGGGGTTGGTCTCTTCTCCCAAGAACAAGCAACAGGAGGAGAGGAGATGGCCTAAGTCACACCAGAGGAGGTTTAGGTTGGATATTAGGAAAAACTTTTTCACCCAAAGGGTGGTCAGGTACTGGAACAGGCTGCCCAGGGAAGTGAAGGAATCACCAGCCCTGAATATATTAAAAAAAACCATGTGGATGCACCACTTGTGGACATTGTTTAGTGCTGGGTAAGTGGTTGGATGTGGTCTTAGAGGCCTTTTCCAACTGTAATGATGCTGTGATCCCTGGAGGTCCTTATTCCCCACATGGCCCAAGGCTGATGGGAAACTGTACATGAAACCTGTCCCCTCAGGCACAGCACAGGACATTGGACATCTCTGCTTTTACAGGTTTTTCTCCTTCCTCGAGCTGGGCTGGACTGACTAAAGCCATCCAGGTGTCAAGGACTTGCCACAGCCAGCAGCTTTCACTGAACAAGCCCATTTTTAACTGCAAATTAGCTAATTTAAAGGGAAGTGCCACTTTCTTCCCCTAATAACCACAGGTCTTCTCTCACTGTGATTTTACAATGGTGAAAGCTTAGCTGAATCAGAAGCAAAAGAGAGTAAATTTGGCCTCAGCTACTTGTATTTTGCCCCCTAAACAAAGCAACATTTAATCAGGGATCTCCTTTTTCATCTACTCATCACTGGTACTAGAAGACATTTTCAGAACAGCACAGCACTTGGACACTTTCACACAAGATTTCTTACACTGTATTTTTCAGGAGAGTCCAAAAGTTCATCAAATGCTCCTTTATCCCCAGACACCCTCTGATCCATAAACAGGTGTGTGAACTCACACACAGATCTGACATGAAACCACTAGAGAGGAAAAAAAAATAACTCAGAGTCTCTCAGTTTGAGTCATCGGTGAATATTAATTTCTATTGTCATGCAGTTGACTTGTAAATCAACTGGATCATTAACTCAGACCTTTTGTGCAGTAACATTACACAGTGTTGCAAGTTATTTAGACACCACGGTGTTTACTGCACTCCCACTTCTTTGAACAGAGTTCTGCTCCCAAGGAAAGAGGGGCTAAATGGGTCCACACAAATACAGATAATTATCTATGAGATTGTCTTGGCTGTTCACATTTGCCAAAATAAGCACACCATGCCAACCTTGCTGGCCAAATAGTGCCTTCTGCTGGAATCGTAGGATTAATGGCAGTCCTGCTCCTGCCAAGACAAAGGTATCCACATTAAGTTTATAGGTCTAGGCAAAAGGCTGAAGTTTTAACTAAGGATTTGTGGCCCTGCAGAGAATAGGCTGCAGTTTCAGGGAGTTAACAGATCTGTATCGATTTACAGCCTCAAAAGGCTCACGTCTTGTCTCTTTCATATCTATAAATAATAAGTATTGACTAAAATAAACCAATTGAGGACAAACTGCAGGATCTCAGGCTGCTGTGAATACTGAATTAGTGGAGTGATGTGAAGCACAGCCTGTTTACTTCCCAGGTTGTTGCTGCCATGGATGTCCCATCTTGCCAAAGGTTTCTGATCATCCTCCTGACGAAAGGCACAAGCATCCACAGTCTCTGCTGGAAGCTTTAATTTGCTTTTTCTCCAGAGAGAAGTTAAAATCCAAGGTGTTTCCAAGCAGTAAGGAATGCTGGCATAAG
The DNA here is from genome assembly GCA_013397115.1 of Edolisoma coerulescens. NCBI lineage: Eukaryota > Metazoa > Chordata > Aves > Passeriformes > Campephagidae > Edolisoma > Edolisoma coerulescens. The sequence goes on from VWZW01004024.1 coordinate 1,158,775, forward strand.
ATGTGAATTCACCTGCGCAACTTGCAGCAAGTTCAGACCTCTGGGATTTTATGGGGATTCATAAAAGGAGCTGAGGATTTTCATCCAGCTCTCCTTGCCTGGGAATGGCCTAGGTGCAGACATGCCCATAGCCGGGTCAGAATCAGCAGGGCTTGGAGGGGCAGCTCTGCCATCCTCATCACATTACCCTGGCTGCTGCTCAGCACTACCTGCCTTTCTCCTCTCACAGACATCCCCAGGACTAAGCAGAGAGAACTCTGCTCTCAACGAGGCTCTGCCAGGGACCAGGGATGAAGGAAAGAGAGGAGCTGCAGATTGAGCTGGAGGGTTATTTGCAGGGTATGCTGGTAAGTGAGCAGGGCAAGAAGGAACTGCGGAGAACAGAGCTCAACCACGCCGTCCCCAGCTACACCTCCTCAGCCGCTCGCTTGAGCAGCCTCGTACTGGGCTTTAGAAAGCACAGTCTTTTTGTAGGGGAAAAGCAGCCTGAGGTGTCACAGGGCTGGACACAATAGAGGGAAGGTGGCCCTGGAGAGGCACAGGGGCTCCATTTCCAGTTCAACAGCGACCTCTGCTCTCGGCAGCCTGAAGCGCGGGAGCCTCTGCTCAGCGCGGTGTAGGGACACCTTCAGCCAGATCACCTTGGTCTGCTGATCTACGGGGAATAAGGACACATCTTTCCTACATGGGCGGCCACCGTGACCTTCAAATCCCATCAGATGGAGCCCAGGGCTCCACGGCCCCGGCAGTTGTTAAAGCATCCTAGGATTTACCTTTTCCTACTTGGCTGATATTTAACCAGATGTCGAGAGAGACAAGGACACCTGGTTTCTAAATGGATTGTTTTCAGCATGCCCCGAGAGGGAATATAGATATATGTGCACTCTCTCACACACACGAGACTTGCATGGAATCTCTGGAACAGAGCTGTGTAACCAAGGAAAACCAAAAGGAACGTTCAGCTTCTAAACCTACCAACTGCCCCTTGGGTGCTGGTGGCACTAATAGGGGTGGTGGGACAGCTGAAATTCCATGACAAGGCACTGGAATACCACATACAACAAGTCAGTTTGAGCTCTCCAGCCTGCAGAACCATTTCCAATATACCAAGGCTAAAAGATCTGCCTCAGCTCCTCAAAACAGAGCATCCTTAGCTCTCAGCTCTCCCTCCTCTGCTGGTCTCAACTCACACTCCCACATCTCAAGATCTGGGATGTCCAGGACTCTTCTAATACTTCACAAAACATCGAGCCAGATCACAGCTCACAGCTCTGAGAGCTCCCCACCCACAGTAGCAGAGGATCCCATAGAAAATCCCACCTATACCATGCCAGGGGTCCAGCCCTAAAGATGCTCTGCCAGGCTGCAGAAATCAGTCTAGCAATTCACTTAAAGCCACACAGTCCTTAGGAGCCTGCCATGCTACAGAACACCTTCCCTGTGTGTCCTGCATGGGAGTGGATCCACAAGAGTTGGGATTCAAGCAGAATGTGGTTTCCAGACCCTCTGAGGGTCGGCAGACTAAATGGATCCCTCCCACCCAGAACTGAAGGATGCATGTGCCCATGGCAGTACTTTCAGCTGTGCCTCCCCACCCCAATAAACCCACACACAGCAGCAGATCCACCCCAGCCCCTTCAAACACTGCAGTGCCCAGGAAGAAAAAGGGCAGCTCCAAAAAGCCCCAACCACTGGAAAAATCTATTTTGGGCTAAACTAAGACAGCAAAGTGAGAATCTCACACTTTGCAAGCTCCAGAGATATTTTACGAGCTCCCCAAAATATTAATAACAAGCTGAATATCCTAATGCTGTCAAGTAAAACAGCTTTTAGGACTGCAGTGTCCTCCACACAGGAAAGCTCCACTCTGCTCCCCCTTTCTCCGTGCCCACTCAGACTACTGCACGTCACTGAGATAATTCTTCTAAAAAGCAGCAAAGAAAATGAAGGTCAGTTTAAAATACCCTCTCAGCTGTAGATTCAAAAAAAAAAAAATCAAGCTAAAAATAACTGTTTTGAGCAAGGCAGAAGAACTATTAAGCAACTTTAAAACTGCTGTAGCCAAGAGTGTCCAAAGCTTGGACAGACGTTGGCAGAAAACAGAGAATAGATCTCTGTAGCTCCTGAGGATTGTGTGTGCTCACCCCACATATAGATATATGTATATATATTAAAAAAAACTCAAAACATTTATAAACATTACCTTAACTATAAATTAATGTATTGGTGTTTATAGGAAGTATTCACATTAACTTTAACAAATAATTTGCACAAAGCCTGTCCCTTTTTCACAACTTTGTGTGGTTTTATTCCTGCTCTGTTTATATCCTCAGCATAATCTCATTTGTGTTCACAGGACTGCACCTGCGTCCATACCCCACAGAGCTCCAGAACACAAAGGCAGAGAGCTCCAACAGATGAAGCTGCAGTTCACCCAAAAATATTTATGCACAGACTTCTGTGGATTTTTATATACATCTCTATCTAAAGATCCTACATATACAAAGTCCTTACACTGGATATATTAGTGAAATCAGGGATATTAACCCTTCTCTCCTGTTTTCTCCAAGAGATGGTTTGCCAGCTATTTCTAGATCAAACATTTCTAACACAAACAGCACACAGCATCAGTAAATACTCTGTGCTCAGCAAAAGTGATCTGACTACAGTCTGTAACTTCTTCCTGGGCAAAACCTGCCCATCACCACCCCATCATTCCTGTCTCTGTCCCCAGACACAAGTGACGTGGCCCTGTTGGGTATCTGCCCTCCAGGCAGCCTTGAACTCCAACCAAGGACCCAGAAGCAAAAGTCTGGCATCACTTCAGCCTGTCAGAGCTCCCCAGCCAAGGTAAGAATGTTCTGCTTCACCACGACCAGAGGTGGTCGTGCCCTTGTCTCCACAGCACTCACACTCTGTAATGGGGACAGGTATGGGTGCATTAGCATCCATTCCATTTTCAGCACTTAGACTTCATAACTCTTCCCATTTTGTCACTCTTAATATTTATAAGACATCTAGGAAATGATTGATTTTCCCTCGGACCCCTTGTCATTCACAGTTGCTTATCTCCTGCATGTAGGGGGCAATCAACAGATTTTTAACAGCCCATAAAAGTTGTTACCAAAAGTACAGTTTCTTTGTGTGTGATCATTTCTAATAACTCTCAGCCACGATAGCAATTACTGACAAAAGTCAGCCTCTGTTAATAGAGTTTATCTCAGTTCATCATATATCCTTTGTCAGTGGAAGCATTTTGACAAGCCTGGGGTTAATTAAAACCAAGAAGACAATAAAATACACCTAATCAAACATTACAGGTACAGAAATCAATTAGCAGATTTATGGCACTTTGGAGCCCTCTATAACGTGCAAAATTCAAAGAAACTGTCAGTTCCATCCCCCCAAGACAGTGTAATTGAATTTCTAATTGAAACTATTTTTCAATAGGTAACACAATCGGCAAAGTTTGATTTGCATTAAAGTGGCATCTGCAGAGGACAGAGGAATCTACAAAAATAAAGAAATCCCAGGCTGCTCCTGTTATTACCAGCAATTATTATTTTTATTATTATCGTTATTATTAGCATAATTAAAATTTGCTAAAGCCCTTTAGAACCAATGGAATGGCCAAGTCTTTAGCCAACACAGCTCTAGACACCAAAAATTCTGCAGGAAGAGTTCATTTGGATGAAAAGGGGAAAGAGGAAATTCAGGTTGGGCAGAAATCAGAAATAAGGTGAGCAGAAAACAGTTTGGGCCTGGTGATCAGCAGGACAAAGCCCAAGTGATGAGGGTCCATCCTTAAGGGATGGGCACTGGGACCAGTGTATGGGACAGAGCATGCCAGCAGGTAGGGAGCATCAGAACAGAGGGACGAGCTGAGTGCTGGAGGGTGCTGACAAGAGTCTGGTGACATTCAAATTACCTTCACCAGGATGTTTGGCTTTTGTCTCCGGGTGCAAATCTTCTCACAGACAGAGCAGCTATTGCCAGTTTGGGCACCGTGCCCGCACTGATCTTCACAGAAGTGGCACAGTTCAGGTCAGAAAGGACTTTTCAGGACATCACCCAGCTCCAAACTAGATCTCAACAAGAACAACAAAAGAGGTTCTAAAATTCCAGAAACAGTGTTGTTCCCCAGAATTTCTCTCTGAAATGCAATGAGACAGAAAGCATAGGCACGCACAGCTCTACAGCCTAATTGCATACAGTACTGCTCAGTCTATATTATCTATATTTTACACTGCTTCATTTCTTCTGCTGCTCGTATGACACAGCTAGAAGCTATCTCTCAGTAATTTACTGGGAAATGGAAAAGACTAGAAATGAAAAGTCAGGAGAAATGAAGATACAAGGTCAACAGAAAGCTTTCCAGCACTTGCATCTCTTTCAGTGTGGTGAACCAGATTAACCTCTGATTTCAGCACTCAAATATATAGAATCCAATATAAACAAAAGTATGTTATTTAAAATGAAATACTAACTATATGCTTAACTTGTAGTAAAGTGTTCATTAAATTTTAATGTTATACGATGAAACAAAACAAAAAAATTAAAATTGGTTTTATTGAAATATTGCAAGTCCAAACTCCATTTTGCTGGGCCCTGCTGTGTGAGAACCTCAGCAGGAATAAAAGCAGAAGATATCAGATTTTAAAAACAAAACTCTGGACAAAACATAACAGCAAAGAGAAAATAATGAATCAATAGTAAAATGAGGCTTTCTAGTAATTTTCTCCTATTTTAAGGAAACTGGGCAAATGCATAAGGTTCTCAAATTCCACCCAGTTTTGTTTTGCTGCTGTCTCAGCAGCATCTCCTCTGGAAAAAAAGCATCTGCAGAGAGCACATCTACTTCACAAAACACTAAACCTTATCCTAGAGAGGAAGGGCATTCCAGGCAGCTGCCTTTGCAGGATAAATCAATAAGCAAGGAACAGGGACAGGAATCTTCTCACGGGGAGAATAGCCACCTGTAATAGAGATCTACTTTACAGAGGAGAGACTCCCCACGTTACCAAAGACAGCTTTTCATCTGGATAGCACTCGCTGTGAAATTAAATCCTGGCACATTTGGGAAATGGTCCATGGAGAGGTGATTAATTCTATTAGAGGATGTGGAGGGAACTCATTCTTATTTCCTTTGTTAAGGAACAGAACAAGAGTCCAGAATTCAGACTGTAAGAGAGCAGATCCTTGAAATTGTCACTGCCATGGACAGGTTACTGTAACAGGTCTGTGCCTGTAGGAAGTGACCTCAACCTCTGCATTTCCCAACGTTTTGGAAGTGTGAAGGCTTTGCTCTGGCTCTTCCTCCCCTCCCACAGTGGCTGCATGGACGGGTACCTGCAGCTGGACATTGCCTGCTGCCACAGCCCTCACCTCCTGTATTTCAATAGGATAAAGGAAAGGCTTGATCTGGTTTTGCAACCTACACTGTCTAACAGTTCAAGGGTTGTAGTGATCCCAGTATGCCCTTTGGAAGGGAACTGATCTCAGATGGCAGGGAAGCATGGAAGCATCACCTTACCATCAGCTCTATGAAGGGAGATATTTTCTGGTTTAGTTGGTTTTTTCTGGTTTTCCTTTTTCTTTTTTTTTTTTTTTCAGTTTTGGTTGTTTGTTATTGGGGTTTTTTTTTTTATTTTAGTTGATTTCCCTTCCTCATCTTTCATTCCCTTCCACTACAAGTACAGTTTTTGCTTACACTGCTCCTTATATACACTGCTCGTTCCAAAAGAATTGGGAGATTTCTGGCACTGAGAAATCAAACCTTTCCCCTGGCCATCACCAGAAATAGCTTTCAGTGCCAGCCCCCACTGGAATTTGCTGCCAAAGCAGAATAAAAAAGGTAGCAGGGAACAGGAGTTAAGAGTAAAAGCAGGTGGAGTTGGGGGGCCAAAGGACACATCCAGAGGGTTCCAGGTCTTTACCTGGCAGGCTGGTAGGTGAGAATTGAGGGTTGTGGTTAAGGTTTTCCTGGTATCAGCTCAATTCTCCCCTGCTGCAAGTGAAGTTTAATTTTCTCCCTCTGTGAGGCTTGTCATTATTTATCCCCCAGATCACAATTTCCCAGTTCTTTCCTCATTCTTGGCTTTTGAAATGCAGGCTGCAAGGCTGGATACATTCTGCCAGCCTTCACCAAGTAGCACAGAGCAGTCATATCTCACCCCTGACCCCACAACTTGCTCCTGACACTCCTATTAATGCTTCCAGGAACAAGATTTCTGTTTAAAGGCGCATCACTGACTCACTGTGATTCACTCTGAAGCCAAACCCTTCCCTGCAGTACTGCTTGCCTAGGCAGCTGTTTCTCATTTTTTTAATCAGATGTTTCCTCCCTAAAGGTACCATTTGTCATGAATTCCATCTTATTGATTTCTAACCATTCCTGCTGTATAGATAATATTGAACTCAAAGCCTTCTCTGCAGACTGCTGGTAAACTCACACCTCACAGCATCTTCCCTTAGGCATTGCAAGGGATTATTTCCTGTATGAGCCAAGGTATTTGTGGAGGAGAACTGAACTCAGTGCAGAGAATTCGCAGAACTAGGGGAAATTTTTTTAAAAAAAAATTTTAAAAATTTAAAAATCACTCTCTGACAGTAAGCCAAGGGCAACTGTTCTCTGAGAAATGTTCTTCCAATAAATAAGTGTGATCCCACTTGCTAAGCAAATTCAGTTTATGCTGATTTTACAGTGGTGTCCTCAAGAATAACAACAACCGCAGTCCATAGAGGCATCGCACCAACTGCCCCTTCACACACCCACTCAGCAGCCATGCAGCCCAGAAGAAAGATTCCCTTTGGATGATCCACACTCCAAGGAGAGAGGCTCAAGGTGCTTCCTTGTCCCACCCAAATGATAATAGCTTGATCCTTCCTATCTGGCATTTCAAAAGCCTTCAGAATCCCAGGGGCACTGACCTTTCCACACCCAAACCATCGCATCCCAACCCAGACAAAATTTCTGGTTTTTAATTTTATTTCGTAGAATCACAGCCTGGTTTGGGTTGGAAGGGACCTGAAAGGTCATCCAGCTCCAACCCATGGGCAAGGACACTTTCCACTATCCCAGGTTGCTCCGAGCCCTGTCCAGCCTTGCCTTGGACACTTCCAGGGATCCAGGGGCAGCCACAGCTTCTCTGGGCACCCTGTGCCAGGGCCTCCCCCCCCTCACAGGGAATAATTTCTTCCTAACAGCCAATCTAAACTTACTTTCTCTCAGTTTAAAGCCATCTGACAGCAGCACAGAGTGCCAGCACAGCAAACCCTGACCAGCTGACACATCTCCACTGATACAGGGCAGGACAGCTCAGACAGAGCCAACACGTGCTCTGCAATATGTTCACTGCTGGTTTAGAGCAGCAGATTACACCAATGCCCCATTCAGAAGATGTCAGACTGTGTTGGCACATGGTCACAATGTGTTATTACATGGTAATATTCCCCTCAGCCCAAATATCTCTAGCTCACATTCTGGCCAGCCACTGCAAGGTAATCCCAGGCAGAAAAAAACCCCCAAATTCATTCCCTATTGAGTCTGTGTACAACATCAATCTGTCTTATTTTTTTCCCCTTGTATTTCAGCTTTTTGCCTGGCTGCAAGGAGACAGAGGTTTAAGAGGAATACATTAAAAAATGCTTTCTTAACACTAACTGCAAATTCACCTGTCTCCTCAGTGCTGATATATTTTCCTTCAAAAGTTTGCATCCTTTGACATCTTTGCAGTCCCTCCATGTTCCTGCTGCTGTTTCTCAGCAATAGATAAGAAAACTTCAAAACCTTGCTCTGCAATAATGAGATTCAAAAGAAAAGATTTTTTTTCCAATCTTTCTACATAAAAAGGCCTGAATCGGAGCCCAGCAGTGCACAAATATTACTCATGTCATTGACACTAAGAAAAGGGGAGCTGTGAATAAAAAATGTTAAAAATGAACACAAGGAGCATTGTTTGCATATCAGAAAAATTAATCTACACAGAGAAGTGTAAGAGCCTCCAATTCAGAAAGCAAAGAATTAGGACAGCCCAGCTGAGAATAATTTTCTAGCCAGTTAATTTAATTGCATAAATCATTCCTTTGTTAGCAATAAAGAGATATAATTAAAATGAGATTGCTTCTCATTTCTATTCTCTGGAAACTAAAGGAATTGATTTTGGGAAAAGCATTCTTCCAAATACCAGATCGGCAAATTACATTTACCTTTTTAGAAAGGCTAAATTATTTTGCGCTAGTATCATGGAGGGTTTAATTAATTATAGATCTGCCATATGATCTTAAAGAAATAATTTACTTAATGCCCAAAGAACAGAAGTTTGTAAGTGAATGTATCCCTCTGATAGATGGTGTGCAGATTTTTACAAACAGGTCACAAGGTGGCTGTCAGGAGAAATAGGAGGAAATATAATAAATGTTTAAAGATAGGGCATGGTTTGTTAAGAGATATTAAAGTACTGCTTCCTGTTTGTTGGCACGTACCTGGATTACTGGTCTTTGAACCCCCCTGAAGTGGTTTTCTTTTAAATATTGTCATGATAGCTGTTTTCCATTCATAAATATTCAGGGCTCAATAAGCAGTAACAGGTTAACAACAGAACAACAGTCAGAGAGAAAGAAAAAAAACAAACCATGAAGCCCACCAATTAAACAGAATATTGCTTTTGCTGAATATTGCAGGGGTTGGCCACTGCCAGGCCCTTAACAAGGCTGTAACAAACACATCAGACAGAAGAAATTCTTGCCTGTGAGGGTGGGGAGGCCCTGGCACAGGGTGCCCACAGAAGTTGCGGCTGCCCCTGGATCCCTGGAAGGGTTCAAGGCCAGGTTGGACAGGGTTTGGAGCAACCTGGGACAGTGGAAGGTGTCCTTGCCCATGGCAGGGGTGTTGGAATAAGAGAAGCTTTTAGGTTCCTTCCTACCCAAACCATTCCATGATTCCATGATGACATACTCAGCATCGTTTGGGATAGCTGCCTTCTCTTACCACCCTCTCTTTGTAATTACTTACTACGCCGGGGACCCCAGCCACTGGGAAAATTCTGCCTCTTCCATCCCATTTTCCCCGCCAAGGGCAGCCCCTCTTGCAAAGCCTGCTCTGCCCTTCCTGCCAGGGGCTACACCAGAGGCAAGGACGGAACAAAGGCTGGTGCTGATATGGGCAGAAGGCAGGGAACAGAACCCATTTCCTCTCTGTTGTACCAGGATGGGGTCTCTCACATCCACTGTCTCCACTTCTCTCCTCAGAACAGACACTCCTCTCTACATATTTGAGACCAGTAGCCATCTCACGAATATTTGTCATGCTGCCCACTCTCTCAGTTGTCCTTTTTGTCAGGCAAAAGCTGCCACACCCCCTTCCACCTTCCTCCACAAAAATCTCTCCTGCCACCAAGCATTCCCATTCCTCAAACCTGGGGCTTTTCAACAGGCAGAACACCAGGTACAAATTTAAGTCAGGCTACTTTAATGAACTCTCCAAACAGTCACAGAAAGTCTTCCACAGATCTCAGGCAGAAGCTGCACAGGATCAAAACACCTGGTAAGTCATTCCTACACAGAAAGGCTGCCTCTGTCTCATAAGCTCTTCCTTTTCTGTGTGCTTTGGAACAGAACAAGAGCGGCCTTGTCTCAGGAATATCATTCCCCATGGAGACCACCATGGTTTAGTGACAGCACACCCATCACTAGGGAGTGTGCTGCGGAGGAGACAGGTAAGTCAAGAAAGAGGGCTTTGCATTCAAGAGTTAAATAGCAGATAGATTAGATCTCATCATCTGAGTTTTCCAGGAAAATTATTGTGTTGCTATGGAAACCCCAACATAACCTGGGTTTTTCCCTCCTTTTGTTTGTTCATTTTCTACAAAAGCTGGCCTCTCCCAGTCCTCTCCAGTTGGACTTGCAGCTTGCAAAATAAGTGATTTTTTTTTCCTCTAACGTCCATTTCTCCTTGCAAGTAGGCTTTTCAGTGATTGCCTTTCACAATATCACTGTCCCAGCCTGCAGCCTCCCTTCACAGTAAGGACTGTTTGATGTGCTACCCATTAGAAACTCAGGTCCTGAGGGAGAGACATTAAAGCTCATCTCATTCCAACTCCCCTGCCATGGGCACGGACACCTCCCACTATCTCAGGTTGCTCTGACTCCTGGGGACCCTGGCCTTGGACACTTCCAGGGATGGGGCACCCACAGCTTCTCTGGGCATCCTATTCCAGTCAAGAACATAAACTTGGTCTCTCCCTTACAAGACATCAGTGCAGTTTTTAAAAACTGCTACTGGATTTTGCCACTCTGGAGTCACTCCACTATTACGGGGCAACAGATTGTAGTGCCCAAACCTTTTTGGGTTGAAGAAACAGAAGTGTGCTGCAGCAGTGCTGATACATACCCCCATATGCTGTCTTGCATCCACTGACATCAAGTCCACCATAACCCATATTCTGCAAGCATTTTTATAAAAATGTTAGCACTAAACTATACCACAAATTAAGCGAGTCCCTTGACAGCCGGAGAAGAGAGATCAACTTAATGTGAAATGACATGAACTTTACCTTGTCACATAGTTTCCCCATTTACAGCATCTCAGGAAAAGGCGTTCCCTTGTTAGCTTTGGAAAAAGGAATTTTGCAGGCAACAAGAATTTGGATTTTCAGCTCAAAGTCTTCTTTGGTTTTATTCTCAGGTATCTCTACCCATTTAGTTTAGTGCATTGTAATAAGGATTGCCTTTAACACGTCTGATGGAAACATCAAGAGAATCTTCCCAAAACGTGCTCTAGATACAGGAGACTTCGACACACAGGAGCATTTATCTACCACATTCCTTTATCCTGCACCTCACAACCTCATGATTTACACACATTTGAACCTTTCACACTCCCTCCTTTTTCCCCTGCACAAATAACAGGGAATAGACTCCCAAGTGCAGGCTCCATCTCCTTCCTCCAGAGTATCTCCTACTTCAGCAGCATCAAGGGTCATATCCTTAGATGGAAACACCTGTAAGTTTTAACTTGTAGCTTACCTGGTCCTGGCTAGTCCTAGAATACATGACTGTCAAGCTGCAAAGCTGTTATCCTGAAGCTGAAGATTCAGCAGGTTTCTTTTGGCTTCTTCAGCAGAGCTGTGGCAGAAATGGAATGTGAATCCATGGCCACTCTCTGTGCCAACATCCCCACCAAGTGGCCAGCACGCCAGCTCCTCTTCTAGCTCATCCCACTGCCTCAGCAGGAGGGTTCAGGTGAAAATACAAACCTGGCTCACCTAATCTCACCCAAAACCTAAAGGAAATCTGGCTTCTGAGACAATTGTTTCAAGCCACACTCTAGAGTAAAGGCAAAACAGAGGAGTGATGAAGAGTTTTCCTTCCTTCCCTTACACTGGGAAAAAGGTGTCACACAGCCTCTTAAAGTTTTGTTTGTGTTCACATGCTGTGCCAAGCCATAATCCACTTACTTCCCACCTTAGCCACTATTATTTTTTCTGCTTGCAGAATTTAAAAACTTGCTTACAGAATATTGTTAGTAACTCCACACATTTCAAACAAGTGTGGCCAGCCCAAGCAGTACAATATAAATTTGAAACAAGCTTTATGTTGTGTATGAAATACTGAAGCATATACAAAAAAAAAAATTAACTACACCTTTAAATAGTAGTTAAGAAAGAAAGACTAACAAAAAAAAAAAACCCGAAAATTTTGACTAACACTGCCCTCTTGAGGGAAAGGGAGCTGTATTGCCTCAGCAAAGCCATTCTCCCTTCCCTACCCTTCAGGCCCCACTAAACTCCCCCCAGTACCTTGCCATATGGTTCAAGGGCGGTGGAAATTTTTGAAAAGGAGCAGTAGACTCACACCTAGGAATCAATTCTCTCTAGATAAAATATAAATAAAACATAACCAAAGTATAAGTATTTCAGGTACAAAGAGACAGGTGACTGTGGAAGCACAAGAACTTATTTGAAATAGAAAAATTCTGATTTCCAGGGACAGGTTTTTTGTTTCTTCATGAATTGCAGCCTTGCATTTTACCCAACAGCTGGCATGGCAAAATTCCTGAGAGCAGGAACCAGAACCCAGCTTTTTATTTGTCCTGCAAATTCCTCATCACTGGAATACACAAGCATCATCTCTCTAGCCTAAGAATTTTTATCTGCTGGCTAGAATAATTCCTTGCAGTATCTACTGGAAGCTTTTGAGAATCTCCCCAGTGCTACTGCACTATCCAGGCTCTCAGTGCAGCCTCCAACCAGTCTTCATAAGAAAGGAGATACTACTGCATTATTTCAAAGTGTAGCTGTGGCACTTGGGGACAGGGTTTAGTGGTGGAGTGGGCAGTGCTGCTTAATCTTAGAGGGCTTTTCCAACCTAAGTAATTCTGTTACAGTGTGGAAAAAAAAAACCAAAAAAACACCTTAAAGCAAAATTTTAGAAGGATCTGATGCCTCCATAAGAGGTCCAGAAGAGACAATCACCTGCTGTTCCTAACTGACTTGCTAGCACCTCTGGCTAATGAGAGATGAAGAATTAAAATTTTGAAAATAGCTTGAATCATTCTCCTCCTTTCATCATAAAAGACTGCTCATAGCACGCATGCCTACAAATGGACAAATTTTTCAATTGAAATGTTATGCCACATCAGGGGAGTGGAGAAGGAAAAACTCAAGAGAAAAAGGGTTAAATATCCTTATATCAACTAGTGTAAAAACTAACATTTTATTTTTCCAAATAATTAAAACCACTGTGGCACACTGAGCGCCATCACAAGTTAAGGCAAAAAACATTAATCTATAGTTTTTAAGAGAATCCTAACACAGACTGATGAACACAGATGAGGGTTCAAAACCCCACAAAGCAACACAATGAGTTCAAGCATTGAGAGGAAGTGTACTGTTAACTAAAATGATACTTCTGAGTGTTTACAGTTACAAATATTTATGATGATAGTAACTTGGCATTTAGATGCTACTGCTCTGTCAGGATTTCATCTTAATTGAATAATGGTGGTGGAGTATCACCTGTTTACTGACTTATCTTGAACATTCAAGCCAGACCAAGGCACCAGGTGTTCCCAGATCAAAAGTTTGCAGAACTTTCTACAAATGCAGGGTTCTGTCTAAAATGTTGAGCAGTTTGGTGTCAGCAAGACTTGCAATATTACCACTAAAACCAGGTGCTGACTGAAACAATAGAAACTGAGTGTTTTCTTATCCATCAGCAAACTCATGACATCAGGATCTGCCTGGAAAGTTAAACATGTTCTGACATGGTTTTTGAGAAAGCTGGATTTGCCTGGAATTATTATCCCTCCCATGCAAAGCAGAAGCTCTTGAGTTCAGGTATGAGCAAAAACATAATGAAAGTGGAACACAAGTGCAGACAGGCTTAAGAACTACTTCCCGAAGACTGAATGCCGAACAGCCCTCTCCTTATTTCATCAACTTTTTCTGCTCTTGAGGCTGCATAACTCTTTACTGCCTTAAGGAGAGATTCATGACACTTCTCCAATACAGCCTTCCAAATTAGGTGTATTTCCTAGAAAGAGAAGATAAAGAAGGAAAAAAAAAATTCCATCAGCAAAGTTAAATCTTTATCAAGCATGCATGTTAAGTGAGTGGTCTGGTGGACTCAAATGATTTCGATGGTATCTCATCCATGGCTTAAGAAGCAGCATTCACAAAACACAGGGAAGGCTGTTTAGAGGATCATTGCACAGTCCACACTACAACAGGAATGTAAGAAGATTCCTTTGGGGGGAGGAAACAAAACCTCACCTTGGCTTTCGCTGCTTTTTCTTCAGCATCCTCCTTCAGCTGCTCAATTTTGCCCTTCATCTGTTTGATTTCCTTGCGAATGGCCATCACTTTGTCATATACAGCACCCCTCTTCTCCTGGATTTTGTTAAAATGTCTAAAGGTGAGAGAAAAAAGGTTAGTACTGAGCCTTTTGACTAATTCCAGATTAAACTTAAGCCCACCATGAGCAAAGCTTGCATTTTATGAGCATAAAACCAGCAGCTCCCAGAAGCAATGATATATAGAATTTACTTTCTCAGAAATTAATGCAATTTTTAAACTAGAACTTAGGTACAAGAAGTGAAATTCCAAGTGGAGTTAGAGGAGTATGTTGAAGATCCTTTGTTGCTGCCCATCAAGGCAACTCAAGTGACCTCAAGGGAGCCAACCCAACAGCTGGACATTGCCCTCCTGGTCTTTGAGTCGGGCAGGTTAAAGCAATACAGCTGTACTTGATGTTCCAGCATAACTCAATGTCACACGTTTTCCTTAGCCACAGAGCCCATCCCACAAACCTAAAGCTCCAATCCCACACATCTACATCTGTTATCTGCAACACCCAGTCCATCATTTCACTGCATCCCAAAGACCAAATTACATTTCCCCAGCTTGTAGGTAAATTCAGATGGCTCCAGCTGTGAGCTGCCATGTCACCAGCAAAGGTTGAGTGTTAGAACAGGGGATTTACTCTGACCTAAAGTGCAAAAACACCTACCAGTTCATACCAAGCATTTGTACAATAATGACATCTGGAATTGTAGCAGCAGTTTTCTCAGAAGAATGGCTGAAATAACTCATACTTAGCAGGAGCCCATATACACCTTCCTACCTCAAGGGAACAGTCAGGACATATTCTCTTATTCACCAGCAAAAATTCATCTTCAACCAAGGTTACCTCCCTTCCTCTCTTGCTTATCAAAGCATCTAATTTTATCACTCAAGGGAAATACCTGACACGTTAAGAACAGAAATTGGCAGCAACTTTTGACAAAAAGGAGCATTAAATTATATTGTTTTCATTCCTTAATTAAAAGCTACTCTTCACAGAATCATTTAAGTTGGAAAATACCTCTGAGATCAAGTCCAACCTATGGCCAAATGCTACCTTGTCACTCTGACCATGGCACTTGGTCTTTCCTTAAACACCTCCCTGGCAGCCCGTTCCAAGGTCTAATCACCCTTTCTGTCACGAAATTCCTCCTGATGTCCAACCTATTTTCCTTCCAAATGATCTCCTTTAGCTGGTACAATATACTAAGTGCCATTCTGCACACCACATAAACCTTAGGCATGACTAAATCTTACTCGACTCTCTCAGCCATGTGGAAGAAGCTCCCTTCCATGACAGATAATCCACTCAGCCAATAATTTTCCATATTCCCTTTCCTATCCGTGTACAAGAAAATTGTTTTAAAATAAATTTTCTCTGTAACAGTTCAGCACTAATCTCACAGTGAAGCCAGGACCTTACAGGGCTGCAGTTTGGTGCTGCAAACACAGCCCTGAAAGCCTTCAGCATATGGGAGGAAGGAAGAGGGGCTGGGAGGCTTTGATCAAATGACACTTTTCCTTTTGTTTTAGAAGCATCATGTCAGGATAATGCTCCTCTGAGATGCGAGCCCCATATCCCCATGGGTCTTGAACATCTTTGATAATGAGCAAAAGTGGCAAGGGAAATTATGAAAAATTCATGAAAGGCAAATGGGGCTTTGTTGAAGTCTGATAAGTTGGAAAATTATCCCAATGTGACATTCTCTTTAAGAAGATAAAAGAATCAAGAATAAGCATTATAAATTAAATTAGTGCTCCAATAAAAGAATTGCTGTCAAGTCACATTGCAATTATTGATTTGAGACCCCAACTCCCTGCCTGCAGCTTTACTGGTCTTCATACAGAGCTGTTCCACACTGCTCATTTTCTCCTGACTGCTAAGCTGTGTGTTTGTAGCAGACATGAACCTTGGCAGCACATAACAAAGACATAAAGCAGGATCAGGCAGAAACATCAACTCCTCCATACTCAGGCACAGTGCACTTGTGCTGCTCAACATCTTCACGCATCTTTTTAATCTTTATCTCAGCCGTAGAAAGCCTCTCGTGTTTTGCAGTGACCATTCTCTTTAAGGACATTTCATCTGTCTTGGCCTTTTTCAGCTCTACCTGAGCACTCTCAATGTGGTCCTCCAGATTTCTGACCTAGAATACAGAAGTGTAGAAATAAATTAAATGGTGGGGGGGAATTATCAAGACAGCATACCCTATAAATGTACTAAGATTGGAACTAGCTGGCTGCTGTTTGAAGATCTGAGCCAACTCATCGTCCCAGTTCACTAGTCTTTATCTGATCATAAATACATCCAAATGGACAAGACACCATCCCTTAGGATGACTTTCAGAAGTGACTGTGACTTCTGCTATAGCTTTTTGCCAAGGGTAATTTGAACATATGTTATACAAATACCCAAAAAGACTCCATACCATTTTTCAAATGCTCCTAACAACTGCATTCTCCCAAAACCTAGTAGCAAATAGCAAGGTACTGTATTGTGACAAACATTTCATCAGAGAATGTATGGCTTAGTAATATTAACAAAGTTAAAGGCACTTAAGACGTGACTCTTCCTGAAGTAACAATTTTTTGTTCTTAGTTTCCACTCTCAAGGCAGAAGAAACTCGATTTCACTTTTATTTTCCCATCATTTCCTACCAACAACCCAAGACAGTTCCAATTATTTTAGGTCAGGTTTCTATGGCAACAAAGGGTTTGACTATTCAAAGTGGTCAATAGCTAGGGCATAGTACATTAGCTAGTGCCACCCAGCAAAGCAGCAGCAATATTTTACTGACATTTTTAAGAAAGAATTTGGAAACTTCAAAATGTCATTCTTTACAGGGAAGAGAGGGGAACACTGCTTAGACATCAAATTCTCCCTAACAGGATATAATTTGGATAATACAAACCTCTGATAATACACTGGCCAGTCTCTCCACATTTGCTCCATGTCCTTCCATCTTCTTTTGGTATGACTGCACCTCCAGTTGGCATGATGGCAGAACCTCAACTAGGTCTCTGTAACCTTCATATTTCTCAATAACTTCTTGCTTTAAAGAGAGAAAAAGACTACTAATAAACAGCTTTAGAGTTCTTTTATATAGAATTAAAGCATATTGACTTTTGAACCCTTCCCTCATTTTTTAAAGACACTAGAAGTACTATTCAAGAGTTAGTGAAATGAGGTCTTTACTTTGCAAAAAAATTTAAAAAAAAAAAAAAAAGGCATTTATTGGGAAGCACAGAAAAAAAGGTGACATGCAAGTGTTTTACACTGAACTAACCAGCTTTTTCCAAGAGCTTGCAGAAAAAAAAGCTGTACTGTGAAGAAATTGGTAAAACACTGGTAAAACAAGTTACATAAAGCTTTGTACCTGAAATCACAGCAATCAAGTTTAGACCTTTGGAGGACAAACACCTTCAGAGGCAAAGTGCAAACTTCACTGATGTGTGAGCAATAATAAACCACAATAATGAGTGGATATTATAATAATAAAAAAAAACAAACCAAAAAGCTAGGAAGGGAACTCAGCGTCCAGCATACTAGTGGAGACAGCCATCAATTCCAGAAACAGTGGATGACAACAGAAGCACTATGAAGCACGTGTTCTAAATCCAGAGCTTTTTGGGAGCTGACAAAACACTGTCTCCTCTTGAGAGCAAACAGCCAGACAGGTATAGATTCAAGAGTTCTACACCTAGTTTTACAACTGACTGCAATCCTGCTTTTTAAAGGGAAAAAAAAAAAAAAAAAGGCCATCAAAAATAAACCACCACCTCCACCACAAACCTTCAGTTTTCTCTGAAGCTGTTATTTCATTTCAGACTAACCACTGTCCTGCTGATGTTTTGCCATCATTCAAGAAGCAGTTCTAGATGATGACAGCCCAGTAAAACACACTTTTTCTAACAGAATACCTCCTTGTGTGGACAGAGGAAAACCTCACCTTAGATCTCTTCAATTTCTTAACAGTCTCTTTCATCAGTTCTTTGGAATTTTTCAGTTCTTCTGGACTTTCCACAATTTTGGATTTCAGCTGCTCTTGTTCTTCTTTCAAAGTAGCCATAATCACTTTAAGCTCATTCTAGTTAGTAAAACAAACACTTTCAGTATTAGTGATTAGGTGAACAGAGAGGAATTGTGTAGCCAAGTTTGTCATGTTCTTATGACTAGACAGGTTTTTGGTGTGTAGTCATTGCTCATTAGGAAGTTCTAAAAATAAATTCTTCTAAACAGCATTAACATTCCAAATCAAAACAATTAGCAGCCCATTTTGCTTCCCAGATTTGCTTACAGTGGTGCACAGGAACAGCAGCTAACTAATATTTTCCACAAAGAGCCTGCCAGCTAATCCTAGAACAGTTTGCATTGGAAGGGACCTTAAAGATCATCTAATTCCAAACCCCTGCCATGGGCAAGGACTCCTCCCACTAAACCAGGTTGCTCCAAGCCCTGTCCAGCCTAGCATATTACCAGCAGCTCTCTCCCTCAGAACTCCTCACCTAGGGAAACTGAGGCAGTCACTGCAGTGTTCCAGAGCCAGCTCTATCAACCTGGGAGAAGAGCAGCAAGTTTCCTGTGAGGCCTCTCAAAACCTCCTGTTTTGCCTCATTAGCCCACTCTATGCATGCAAGGTAAACCCACAGCATCTCAGAAGTCCATTTTTCTAGTGACTTAATTCCAAGAATAATCTGATCCTAAAAAGAGAGATGGTATCTCAGTTGATCTGAGATGAAAGCTGCAGCCAGCACCCACACAGAGGTGTACTCACCAGTTTTCGGGTGCTCTCAGCAATATCCGTCTTCTTTTGAGAAATCACTTCTTGCAAAGCTGTCTGAAAAAAAGCACCAAGCTTTAAACAAGCATCTCTACAGCTGCTACCTGCCTTATCCTTCTATCATAGATCTACCCACAGGAGAAATCCCATTTATGGGTCCTTTGGAATGCCATAACCAGCAGACAAAACTGCAGTAAGATTTCAAAGTCTGGGAAGGAGATTATTGTCATCAAAGCCACTGGAAGCACTAGGGATGCAGTCAGCAATGGGTAACTAGGAACAGGGATAAGAGACTGGCCATCCCTATTCTCATTGACCCTGGCAGTATTATACCCCCACAACTTTTTTTGCCAAAGGCCCTGTTTTTCAGGGAAAAATCTAATTTAATATAAGGTCCCACATAATAGTCAAACACATGGTTAATAATATCAATAGCAGAGACATGACCTGACATAACAAAAAATCCCGACCATAGATTATTATTTTCGTTCTCCCAAAGGAGCTAAAAAGGTTATTTATGAGACCTGAGAGGCAAGTTTCCATTGCTGAAAAGTTACCCCTGTAATTAACCCTACTCTTTTTGCCAGGCACTCCCCTGGGTGACCCTTCTTAGGCCTCATTTCTCACCATGGCTCACGTCCAGTTCTAATTCTTTGAATTCAAATGGAAAACAAAGAGGAAAATACCTGTGTTCCCGTTTAGAATCGTGACACGTATCTCCCAAGTCATTGCAGAAATGCATTTCAAAAGAGTCAAATATACTTTTGTATCCCCCAAGTCTGATTTAAAGCACATTTCACATTCCTTACAATGAAACAAAGAGGGGTCCGACAGCATTTTATTAAAACAGCCATTATTTTAAATCAGAAAAGTCCTCTTTATCCACTGAGTTAGAGGGAAGGGAATAAAATCAAGAGAAGTGAGGAACTCATAGCAGCTTTTCAGAGAAATACAGAACAAGATCCTACTTGTTTCCGACGATAGTCCTGCCTTAGCAGCTGCTCCAGCTCCCGAATGCTCTCTGTGAGCTGCTTGACTTCTGCCTGATGTTCAACTGGGACCGTGCTAAGGGAAAAATAAAGATATTGGGCAGTTTCAGCATCATTACAGTCCAGTCAGAGTACAGTAGATAAAACAATCACTGTCTCCACGGAGTTTACAGCCAGTAACTTTAGTAATCAGAGCAAGACAGTCTCAAATTAATACATCTTATTTTCCTTTGCTTGTAAGATTTTGCAGTTGAAGTTTAATCTAAAGAGCTATTTTGGCAAGAAGTGGCACAAACATAACAGAGGACTAAGTTTAAAGATCATGTTAAGCAAAGCATGAAAGTACAACACTCCTACCAATTTCGGTGGTGATTTTCATTTATGAAATTTGCATATTACCTGTCACACAAATAGCTTATATTAGTGTAGACCTATTCCAGCTAGAGAACCCCCTGTGTAGCACACACCAAGAGCAGCTGTCAGAAAAAAACACTTTGTTTCGAAAGCTCTCTTGGAAACCAGCCATTTCTTCATCCTATTATCCACAAGCAAAAACAAAACTTAATGGTGCAAAGACATAGGCAGTAGGGCTAAATGGCCTGAAACAGAGATTGTGGCAAACATGTCAAATAACAAAGGAAGACAACTTTACTCATCGATTAAGTCAAAGATGGGCTTCCTGCAGCTGTTGAAAGGATAAAGACACATCACTAAAAACTAACTAAGAGCAAAAAGTTTCACCCTAGTCCTCAACATACAAATACAGGATTCCCTCGAAGCAACCATAAACTGTAAAAGTAATTTTTTTTCTTTGCCAGCAGAGAAAAAAAAGCTCCCTCACCTACCCCTCATCAGACTTGTGCTCCAGAGCCTTCCCAGCTTCATTGTCCTTCTCTGGACACACTCCAGTCCCTTTAATGTCCCTCATTGTGTAGCGAGGGGCCCAGAACTGGACACAGCACTCAGGGTGTGGCCTCACCAGTGTCCAGCACAGGGGTATGGTCACTGCCCTGGTCCTGCTGGCCACACTTGCTGATACAGGCCAGGTGCCATTGGCCTTCTTGGCCACCTGGCACACTGCTGGATCTTGTTCAGCCACTGTCAACCAGCATCCCCAGGTCCTTCTCTGCTGGGCCACTTTCTAGCCCCTCTTCTCCAAGCCTGTAGCATTGAACCAAGTTCTTATGACCCAAGAACACTCTACAGGCAGACTTGTTGAGCCTCACACAACCGGCCCACTGATCCAGCCTGAACAGGAAAGGCAAGCAGTGCATCTCACAGTGCTTACTCCTCACACTCACTTCAGTTTCTCCAGCTTCATTGCTGCCTCCCGATTCGCAACCTCCAGTTGTTGGTGTTTCTCCATAGCTGATTTCTGTAAGTTAAATATTTAATTTTAGAGAAGTGTAGTTTCTCTCTGCACTTCTATTAGAGCCTTGCTCATCATTATTTCACATGAAATGCACCATCTCTGAACTACTGAGACATCAGAAGAGATGACACCTACAATTGTAGTACCCAATTTTTCCTCAAAACAATCTAACGTGTCAATCCTTCACTTACCAGGCTAAAGTATCAAATAAGTTAGTGGGAAAAAAACCCTTTCAGTAACATCCTAAGTAATAATCAGTACCTTCCTGTATTACTTGGCTACATTTAACATCCCAACACGTTACATAAACCTGAAGTTAAACCACAACCTTCATGCTCTTAATTCTAGGTTAATATCAATTATACTTTTATAGGTATCTGGAATAAAACAGTACCCAATCTTACATAGTTCAGTTGTAGCTCCAAGTAGACCTCACGCCGGAATTCCTGGAAGTTCACAAAGTTGAGGATACCACTCAAGAAGCGAACAGTTCTCTTTGTCTCTGAAATAGGAATTGCAAGAGCTCACTGAGCTGGTTTCCACAAGCACTGCAATTGCTTCAGAAAAGGTGGGCAAAGCGTAACTCAGAGGAGACAGAAATTACAAAACACAATCCAAATTAGCTCTTCCCCCACTCAGCTTGCAAAGATTTCAGACTACACAAAAACTAGCACCAAGCTGGTTACAAACTCTTAGCAATTCTGTGTAATTTAACAAAAAATAATGGCACCTGGGAGAAAAGGCTGCTAACACAGCCTCCCATTAAAACAGAAGTCAGGAAGGAAGAGTGTCAATCTTGAACTACAGCTCTGAAGAGAGAACCTCTCTGTAGCTATCAGCCTAACTGAAGGCAACAATTTGAACTGCAGGGACTTTTTGCTTTATTCCAAGCAAACTTTCTGAAAGATGATTACAAAAGCTTTGAGTGTCTTAGACAAGACAGATCCAGAAGTGTAAGGGTTCTTTAGAGCAGCTTTTTCCAAGTTGTTTGTGTTGTAGCAGACTCACCACAACTAGGTATTGAAAGGAACGGAACACAGGCATCAGCATAAGAAATCCTAAAGCATTCCAGAGCTGTCAAGGTAATTTTCATCAGCATCTATTATTACACTGTTTTAAGTATGTCACAGCCCATCTCCAGACCTGAAGTTCAACAGACTCACAGCATTCAAAACTACCCTCAGTTATTGACCTGCATCACCCCACATAAGGGATAAGAACTGCTCACTAGAACCAGCTTGTTTAAGGGTCAGAAGAGCAGCAGGAAATCAGGGACACTTCTCCACACTAGATGCCCATGCGGCTACGCTCAAAGAGAAAAATCACCTGGAATATCAAGCAACACCCAGTACCCCAGGAAACATAAGGATTACAAGGCACTTGCTTACTTGGGTTTAAAATATCAGCAATTTGAAAGTCATTAATCCGGCACATTGGCAGCAAGTGCTCCCTGCAAGGAAACAAAACAACCTCAGCTGCAGTGACCATGACTCAAGTTTTGTGACCATCGCTCAGTTCTTGTCTTGTTCCCATTTGCTACAAAACAGATCTTGTCCTCTCATCCCAGAGCATTTGCTCAGCAAGCACAAGACAAGCATCTTCTACTTACATGTGAATATACAAATTACAGACAGGTAGAAAGCCTTCATAGATCTGTGGGTACATTATGTCAACGTTGACTGGCATCTAAACAGTAAAAAGAGAGTCAGTGCATAAGTAGAGAATACTTAAAACAAAAATTACACAGCATTTTCCCCAGCATAAAATAATTCCAATAGATTAGGGGATGATCTTCCATTCACTGAGGATGATCTTCCCATCCACAGGGAACACATATTAAAGGCTGAAAAATGTCATCAAGTTAATCAGCACACAATTTTAAGTGTCAACTTTGGCTGGAAAAGATACAAAAAGACAATAATAACCAAAGCAGCAACACTACAAACTCTGGAACTTAATCTAAACTCTGTTTTAATTTGTTCATAACTTGTGCAGCACAACAGTCTCTGCATTATACAGTTACTAGCAAGAAGCTCCTTCTTTAAACACCCCAAAATTGACACATTCAACTGCTTTATGAAGAAGTCAGGAGGAGAATGTAGTGGTACACTGTCCCCTTTCTCTGATATTTTAAACCTCATAGCACAGCACAGCAGCTGATGTCACTGCCTGGGAAGAACAAAGCTATCTTGTGCACATAGGCTCTTCCCTTTCAGTTTATCCAGAAATGCCATGAGACAAAACCATTTACTCTCACTTTCAGGGATCAGTTCTTGCCTAACAGAAACAGTAGATAAATTAACTCTTAGTCAGTGAGGTATCAGCCTCTCCTTACTTTCAGTTAATGGAGGAGTGGAGACGATCAAATATCAAAAGCAACATTGACATTCCTTCCAAATCAGTCCAACCCCCTCCAGCCATGGCCAAAGGCAGATGCCCAAGAGCCCAGTATGGATTTTCAAGGCTGGAAATGGCATCCCTCAAAAAAAGCTTGTCCAGTCCCTCCTGGACCTTACAGGCATTTCTGGCACCCTTAGCATCCCAAAGAACAGGTAAGTCCAATATTCTTTTCCTTTCATATTCCATCACCCCTGCCACAGGCAGCCCTACCATGAAGAAGTGCTCCGGGCGGATCCCATACACTTTCTGCAGGATTCTCATGTAAATCAGGTGTAAAGTGTCAAGCTGCAGGAAGAGAGAATATGGATCAGTATTCCATATGTTTGATTGCTTAGGGCTCCCAGACCAGGCCACGAAAGCATTCAGCTTCTAACACATGAAGGCTGATTTCACTGAGCCACCACGGCAAACATGTTTCCCTTTCCAACATTTTGCAGTTCAAGCATTACTTCCTCGTAATTCAGTTTTAAGGGACAGCAGTCAGCTCAGACAATTCCAGCCCTGTGTATGCCACGCATTGGTTTTCATTACACTGCTGCTTGCTGAGCAGTTTCCAAACCAAGCGATGCCAAAAACCTAAAAAAGGTCACAGAAATAATAATCCTGTAGCAATGAGTGCCCTTCATCAGTTTATTAAAATGATGAGGAAAAAAAATCACTTATAAGCCAAACAGTTTTTCATTTACAGCACTAATCCATGATCAATTTTCCTTCTTAAAAACCATCTAAACAAGCAGGGCCAGACCCCTCCCACCGCAGGCTCAAACACAAGGAATAACAGCACCGGGAATCACTCCGAGACATCAATTCCACTTTAAAGCCACTTTTCTTCCGCCAGGGACACTCGCTAACATTAAATAGTCAGAGAGATGAAAGGGGATGAAGCAGGGCTTGGTTTAAAAGCACTAAATTGATCCAGGCGAACTGATGGAACTATGCAATTTTACCAGACACCGTGGTTCCCACAGCGCTGGGAAAGACAGGCCGGGTGCCTCTGGTGACAGCACCGCGCTGCCTGGCGAGGCCCGAGCGGCGAGGTAGAGCCCTGAGACTCCTCCGAGCCCAAGGCAACACCGTTCCACCCCAGCCCCTGGCTACATGGAGCGGCGGCAGCACGTCCGGCCCTCACGGGAGCGGCGGCAGCACGTCCGGCCCTCACGGGAGCGGCGGCAGCACGTCCGGCCCTCACGGGAGCGGCGGCAGCACGTCCGGCCCTCACGGGAGCGGCGGCAGCACGTCCGGCCCTCACGGGNCCTCCCGGGAGCGGGCGGCAGCCCGTCCGGCCCTCACGGGAGCGGGCGGCGCGCGGAGCCGCCCCGCGCCCCCCTCACGCACCTTGGTGTTGCCGAATACGTCGCCCTTAACCAGGTTCCGGGCCTCGGCGCCCTCCAGGATGTGCGAGCGGAGGTAGCTGATGATGTCGTCGGGGCTGTAGCGCGGGAAGGTCATGGTCTCCATGGCGNGGCCGGCGGCGGCGGCGCGGCGGGGCCTGCCGAGCCTTTGGGCTTGAACTCCTTTCGGTTCCGCCAACCGCGGGTGTCACGGCCTCTGGAAGAGTCTTAGAATCCCTGGTAGGAGCCTTAAAGCTCACCTAGTTTTCCCCCTGACGTGGGCAGGGACATCTTCCACTATCCCAGGTTGCTTCAAGCTCCGTCCAGACTGGCCTTGAACACTTCCAGGGATGGGGCAGCCACAGCTTCTCTGGGCAGCCTGTGCCTCATCGCCTTCCCAGGGGAGAATTTCTCCCTAACATCCATGCTAAACCTGCCCTCTCTCAGTTTGAAGCTATTCCCTCTTGTGCTGTCATTACCTGCCTGGATAATGAGTCACTCCTCCTCTTTTCCATAAACCCTGTAGGTGAGGTCTCCCCAGAATCTTCTCCAAGCTGCACGGCCCCAACTCAGCCTGTCCCCATACCAAAGTTGCTCCAGCCCTCTGAGCATCTTCATGGCCTCTCTGGACCTGCTCCAACATCTCCACATGTTGTGCCGAGGTCCCCAGACCTGGATGCACTACTCCAGATGGGATAAAACCTCCTAGCTCCAGAAAGGAGACAATGCCAGCCCAGCATTGCACAGGGCTCTTGCCTGTATCAGTACCAGTGAGCACCTCTTGCAGTGTGACACCATTTGTGACACAATTTGGGCTGTTCACGCTCTCCTTACACAGTTCTGATGCTCCCACGCCACGCACAGCTTCCCACACCTCCACTCAGCTGGAAGCAGGTCAGCAAGGTCACGGCACTGTCACCAAAACCAGGCAGCTTCTGCAAGCCACTGCCATCACTGAGGTGTCACCTGGCACCAAGTGTGAGACAGAGACACTCCAGCCACAGTTCTGCACTTGCTGATGTAAAAGCCAGGCTCAGTTTCTAGCTGGGCACTCTGCCAAGGGCTCAGGTGAGCCACGGACACAAAGTGCTTCCTCACAGCCTCACAGCTGGACCCCATCTCAGCATGGCTGTGAGGACAGTGCAGCTTCCATCGGGCTGTTTGCAGTCCACAAAGGGCTAAGTGGCCTGGAAGGTCTCAAACCATGTCTTCTTCAGGTAGACCATGGTCCCTGAGCCTCATGTTTCTTTTGGGGATGGCATCAGAGGGGATCAGCTGCCCGAGCAGGTGTAGCTGTCAGTACCTGGAGGTGAACTGCTCTGGACAGCAGCTGCAAGAGTTCCCTGTGGACATCCCTCTGGACACCAGGCAGCTGATTCTGGCAGCAAACAACATCTCATACCTGCCAGCAGTGGAATTGAGCTTCCTGGCTGATTTAGTCTATCTGGACTGCAGAAAGAACCTCTTGGGGGATGACCTGGATTTCACTTTCATTGGCATGGCCAAGCTTGTCTATCTGGACCTCAGCTTCAACAACCTCACACAGGTCACCTTCAGCACCTTCTCCCACCTCCTCAGCTTGGTGGTGCTGAAGATCTCAGACAATCCCAACCTTGTGGCCATCGAGAAGGATGCTTTTGCCAACAACACCTGGCTAAGGCACCTGGATGTGAGCCGGACGGGCTTAACCTTTCTGGACGCCAGCACCTTCCAGGACTTGCCCAACCTGAGGCTTCTGGAGCTCAGTGACAACCTCTGGCACTGCAACTGTTCCTTTTTGGACTTCATCACCTGGATGATGGAGAGCAATGTGCATTTTCCAGGTGAGGGCTGTGTGAGTGGGGCCTCTCTCCTCCCTGCTCTGTGTGGAACAGAGAGGGCCCTCTGTTCTCTTTCCCAAAAGTTCAGCTCACGGGGCTGTGCCGCTGCATGTCAACTGTGGGTCCCATTTTCTGCTGTAACACAAACCAGGGATGGGAACAGCTGGGTTACACACACTCCACACATGAAGAGTCACACTTGTTCACATCCCCAGGGCAGCCAGGGAGGCACAGCCTGTAGCTGGGACACTGCTGCTTCTCTAAAATCCCTGCATCCAGCCTCAGGTGTCCCTTTATCTGCACAGCACTGCATGGCTGCAATAACAAGAGCGAGGAGCCCAACACAGCTTCAGGGAGATGTGCACTGGGAAAGTCACTGTTCTTAATTTCCTGCCTTGTCTCCACCCCAAAATCAGCTGTTTCCCATCATATTGAGAGATTCTGTAACTGGGCCTTGGAGAGGCCAAGGTGGGGTAATCACCAGTTCCCTTTCCCATAAAAACACTGCTCCCAAGGGTAATGTTTTGCTTTGCAACTGCAGCACATGAACTTGGTTTTTCCAAACTGGAAAGGAACACAGCACAGCACACATGAACAAGGAGAGCTTGGTTTCAGTAATGCAGGGCACAGTGGTGAGAGAGAGCTGCAAGAGAAAAATTGTTTGAAAACGTCTGTCCACTGAATAAGAAAGGGCCACAAAAGAGCCCAAGGGGAAAAAAGACAAGGGCAAATGGAAGCTGGTGTTAGGACAGAACTGAATTAAAGATATCTCAGTGACTTTATTAGATGTAGTAAAGCTACTTATAGACAATAAAGTGGGGTTTTTTCCACATACAGATTACAGGCAATTATGGAACAGTGGAATAAAGTACAGCTCACAGCAGTGAGATTGGAGATAACCCTGCAACAGGAGAATAAAGCTCATTGCAGGCTGTTGGGGAGGGTAGGAGTAGGAAAGGCAGCTTTAAACTGAGGGTTGTTCCAGACCAAAGGGACATTGGGACAGAGCCCTGAAATCTGCTGCAAGCAGACCCCAGCCTGGCCTTTAGAAGGGCTACTGACCTTCAGAAATGCCTGTGCACCAGAGTTTTGAACTCAGCTGGATCTGTGCAGTCTGGGGGCTGACACTAAGCTGCCCAAGTTGGGATGGATTTGGGTAACAGAGAGATAAAAGCTCTGCAGTTTTACTCAGGACCAGGAGAAGGATCAGCATGAACAACCACAGCAGCGACATCACTCAGTCATATATACAACGCAGTGCAATTGCAATATAAATCCCCCATGCCTTGTTCCCCTCCACCACTCCCATTCCGTCCCATGCATCAAGCAGTGCCCAGCCTGTGGCTCCCTTTCCCTCAGTCTCTTCTGTCCTGTACATCAAGCAGTGCCCAGCCTGTGCCCACCACAGTGACCGTGTCTGTGGGGTTCAAAACCTGCAGAGGAAGGAGAGGGCCATGGCTGAGGCACATCCTGCTTCCACAGGCACCACATTCATCCTTCACTACCTTGAAAGGGAACGGCCAGCATCTGTTTTATCACTGCAGATATTGCAATATGACAGGGTATGGTTGTTATTTCAGTGGAACTGAATCATTGATGAGTTGCCTCTGCTTCCCTCACAGAGCAAGTAAGGCTGTGCCTAACTGCAAACCTCCCTCATTGTCAAATGCACAGCAGCCTCATTATTCCAGCATGATTTAGGCTGGATCACTTCAGAAGGTGTTTGAGATTTAAAAAAACAGCAAACACAGGTGCTCATATATGAAGATGAAATAGCTCGATCAGCAGAAATGAGCAGGGCAGGGACAGCAGTTTGCCACAGTGGCATAATCCAGTGGGCAATATTTTCCTATGGAGCCCATACTGCAGAAAACTTTCTGGCAACCTGGGAATTGTGGTTTGGCAAGGGTTTAGCACAGGTTTGGCATGAGTTTGGCTGTCAGATTTTACCCAAGCCATGGAGGGAGGGGGAGGTGAAGTCTGCAGATATTTTTCAGGCTTTTAGCAAGCACTGCCATAATTTTTCTACCAGGGCTCTTGTTCATGAAATTGTGATACAGGCTACAGAGTCCTGCTTCTGCTTGTCTCTCTGCAGATGCTGACAACATCACCTGCTACACCCCAGCAGGCCTGCATGCCCTAAGGATGCCGGCAGTGGAGGCACAGCTCCACTTCAGCTGCCTGACCCAGCTGTATAGGCAAGATTATGTGTTTCTGTGCCTCGTTGGCTTCTGCATATTCTTTGCTGGCACCATGGCAGCCTGGCTGGCTGGCGTCTGTGCTGTCATCTACGAGGTCCATGCCTCAAAGGGAGAGAAAGAGGAGGAGGAGGAAGACACAGCCACTTAGGATCAGCCTTTCTAAACTCCCATGACGGGAACCAAAGGCAGGCCTTTCCTGCCTGATTTCCGACGTGTTGTCCCACCCTAGGTTTTTTGTTTTGTTGTTGTTGGGGTGCTTTTTGTTGGGTTTTTTTGAAGTGAAATAAAACTGCAAGAGAAGGAAGTAATCGGTGCTGCAGTTTCACTTGCTGTGCTATGCCCAGTCTTCTGTCACTGGGACTCAGGACATTGGCAAAATACTCCTTTTGTGGAGGTGTGAGAGGTGTCCACAGGGCCAGGCCTTTCCACTTCCACCCTACCTTGAGACGACAAAAAAGTAGGGACATAAGGACTGGCTTGAAAAGGTACTAAAATATGGTAAAGGCCCTGGCACTGTGCTATAGCCAAGGATGTCACCAGGCCCTTCCTGGCCAAAAAACCCAGCAGGGCTTACTGGGATCAGCCTACACAGCTGGAGCCCCAGGGAATCCAAGAACTTTCCGCTGTGGAAAGGCAAAGAGATTAAAACCAGGACTTTTAGGAGCCCAGGATCCCACTGGTTCTTCCTTTCTTTCCCATTACACTGGTGACAGCAAAAGTCTGTGCTCCTGCAGCTAGATTGCCTATGCCTCCACTGTTTTATGAACATTTACAGCACTGGAAAGTCCAGCTCTGGTTTTGTATCACATAACCCTAAAACTGGAATGTTTTGTAAAGTAAAAATATTGCTTACACACTTTCCAAATATTCTTGGAAACGGCTTGTGTGTCCATGCCAAAGTGTCAGGATTGCATCTACAGGGAAATGCAAGATCTCCTTACCACCAGTGCTGGGAATTGGCAAGGGAAGTATCTGCTTACATGACCCAGCACAGCAACTCCGCGTGTGAAACACTGCCTGCTTCAGCCGACACTGCAGGGTCTGGTGAGGTAACAGGGGAAACCAGGAGATTTCAGCAAGCACGGTCTGAATTACCAAACTTAGAGCCATTAAACTGTAGATTGCGAATCAAAGCTGAGAGCTCTTAACTATAATTGGTATGGCAAAAAGGGTATGGGGAAAAGGGTGAGGATAAGGATGTCTGTATGCTGGGGACACGGGCAGAGCTGCTGGGGGACGCCGGCATGGCAAATCCCTGCGCAGATCCCCGTGAATCCCTGTCCCACACTTCTCTGGCAGCAGTGGGACTGACCGCGCCCGGCCGAGTCCTGGCCCCACCTGCGGGCGGTGCTGCGGGCGGGACGGCCCCGGCGCCGCCCCCAGCACCGCCCCCGTTCCTGTCCCCGTTCCGCCGCCCCTGGGCTGCTCCGCGCCGCGCTGAGGGTGAGTGCGGGGCCGGGCACTCCAGCTCGCCCCTCCGGGAGCGGGGCGGGGGCCGGGGGGATGCTCCCAGGGCATGGTTACTCAGGTTGTCCCGATGGAAAATGGAGGAAGCGCCGTGGACACCTCCCAGTCGGGGGAGGCTCCGGGGGAAGGGGGCTGCGGGACGAGCAGGGCGCGGGGCTCTGCCTGCCCCCCGCACGGGCAGCTCCGGCGGAGCCTGGCCCCGTCTGCCTGGGGAGAGCTCAGCCCTGGGAGCGAACGGGGGTACGGGGCGACAGAAGGCTCTGCTGACTCGAAAGGCTGAGTTTACATCGATTAATCCAGTCCGAATCCACGCGTGGGTCTGTTCAAGGAGCCTTAATGCGCTTTGCTGACTCACAGTAGCTGCAGTGTTGTGGCAGAGTTGGGAAGGACCCTTTTTCTGCTGCCGCTCTGTGCCGGGTCATGCTCCGAGATCTCGTGTCTGTGGCTCCTGCCGGAAACATCGCAGTGTGAAAGGCAGAAATTGAGTCTTCTGCACCGTAACGGTGCCTGTCAGCAAAACCCTTGCAGGTGCGGGCAAAGGTTACTGAAACGCTGCGGGCACCACAAGCCGGAAACGACCGTGAGAGTCCTGGTGACTTTGGGGTGCTTTATATGGTTCCAAATTACGAGAGCAAAGGCTTGAGGTACACTTTTATATCAGGAGTGTAAGAGTAGCAGTTTTATGACACACCCGGTTTAATGCTTTGCCGTGCTCTTTGCTCCCAAGATAAACCCCCAGATTATAATTTAGTGCTGGAAGATAAAATCCCTGGTTATCCAACAACCTTGTAATTTGAAGGGGGAAATGTGACCACCAACCTGCTCTACATGTTCTGTTTTCAGTGTGTCACCTGTCAGGTGCTAAACTCAATTACAGGTGCATGCAGCTGACTTTTCTTCATTACTTCAGGGTTTTAATACTCTAACTGATAATTGTTTACCACACTTCCTGTGGACAGAGCCAGCTGTTGTCTTCACCTTGCTCCATCAATGATAATCCCATTGCAAATGAGAACTAAAATCTTCTAGTCCCCAAAGATCCTGTGAGGGGTGCTGGCGCTGCTGCAATAGGAAGACTTTACACCAGTTCCAATGAGGTGGCCTGTTTTTCCCCACACTGACAGATTGTGCTAGAGGAACAGTGCAGGAGACACCAAAACCTCACTACATCGTGGAGGCACCATCTGGAGACAGGCACCGACTGGGGTTTGATTGGGAGAATTCTCTCAGTGCTGGAGGGAGGTCTCTGCTGTCTTCTGCGGTGCTCTGTCATGCAGCACCCTCTGGGGTCACCCAGACAGGTGGCTGAGGTTCGGGGTTGTGCAAGATGGTTGTGGGGAAGGGCCCTTTGCTCTCTGGCAGCTGGGAGGGAGCCGCAGCGCTCCGTGCGGAGCAGGGCAGGCTGATGGGGGCAGGTCTGGCAGATGGGGAGCAGGAAAGAGGGAGAACATGGAATGTGGGGCAGCATGGCAGAGGCTGCAGGATGCACCTTCTGCCCCATGCTTCTGTCTCAGGCCTGCATGAGGGAGCACAGAACCATTAAATAAAAGCCACACAGGCCCTGGTGTCCCCTGGCCACTGGTGCAGATGTTTGTAAATGCCAGAAGCTGTGTGTTGTTGGAGCTGTTCACCAGTTTGTGACTCTGAGAGGGTTCCTGGGAGCTGCAGGACTGAGCATCGGTCATCTGGCCAGTGGCTCTTTACCCAAGAGGTTCAGTTATCATTGCCGTGGTGGTGGGTTTTATTAGTATTTTATATAAGGATGACCTTAGCAGTACAAATTAATCATTCATGTAGCCCAGCTCCTTCCAGCTCAGTGGATTTCTGAGCCAGGTTCTATTATAATTCCCAGCTTACTTCTTATTCCCAGAACTTGCCCGGTTTCCTTTTGAATTTATGAGAACTGCCTGCATTCACAATGTCCCTTGGCAAGGAGCTCCACAGGTCTGGTTCCCACTGCATGAAGAAACATCTCTCTTAGGGAACAGGCTGGAAATAAACTGATTTCTTTTGGTGGCCCCTAGCTCTGGGGCTGGAAAGACCCATGAGTTTCTGCCCAGGCTGGACTAGGGTTCTCCAGACACCACTTCCCACCAATGCTTAGGTGATTTTAAGGCTTGCTTGACAGGAACTATGCAGAGAACTCCTGGTTTGTGCAGGCCTCCAAGAGGTACAAATTCCCTTAGCCACCATTTCTCTCTTCCTTCAGCCAGTCCCTGTGCTGGGAGCTCTTGGGGTCCAAGCTCAGCAACTCTTACATGCACACATACCATGTGTTGCCACTTCCCCAAAATACTCACGGGCTCCCTTTCCCTGGCAGCACCACGATGGCTGTTCTCTCCAAGGAGTATGGCTACGTCATGCTGACCGGGGCTGCCAGCTTCGTCCTGGTCATGCACCTCGCCATAAAGGTGGGCAAGGCCCGCAAGAAGTACAGCGTGGAGGTGAGTGCTCAGGCTGAGGGGAACAGAGCTCAGGGTCTGGGACATCAGGTGCTTGGCACCAAGCTGAAAGCATGTGGCTTTGAGCTTGGCAGCACTGATGGGCAAGAAACTGCTTGGCCCTTTTGCCCTGCAAATAAGACTTGATGCAGCACTGGGGGGAAAGGGGTTATAGTAGCACAAAAGGGACAGGAGGGTTTCTCAAACTCAGGGGGAGCACGTGAGCCCTGTCACAAGGAGTCTTTCAAGTGACCTTCCCTCAGCATCCATTGGGGAGCCTTTAAGCCAGGCAGAGCTCTGGGCTGGGTGGGGACAGGAGTCAGAGCCATGGCATGCAGAGGCTGCTGTGCCCCTTGGCTTCAGTACAAGCCACTGCTCCTTTGCTCTTTCACCACTTCACTGACGGAAGTGACAAGCAGGGGTGGGCACGAGGACAGCTCCAGCTGCCTCTTGGGGTGATCCCACTCCTACTGCATCAAGTCAGGATTGGAGCAAATGTACCCATGCATGTGGTGCTGGATTTGAGGCCTGGGGAAGCCTCTGCAGCCGGGAAGGCTGTGACCTTGAAGAGAGCTTTTGTGGGCCCCAGGGCAGGGATAGGCTCTAACCTGCCACTGCAGGTTGGTCTTGCAAGCACCCAGACAGCCCTGGGCTCCTGGGGAGAGGAGCTGCAGGCCACACTTGCTGATGCTTTGCTGCTGGTTTATTTTTGGCAGTATCCAACCATGTACAGCACAGACCCTGAACACGGGCAGATATTCAACTGCATCCAGCGCGCGCACCAGAACACGTGAGTGACACCTTTGAACAGGGGCCTTGGATCACACAGAGGAGCAGGGCCCACAGCCCCAGAGGTGCTGCTGCTCTTGCTTTGATGCAGGCTCAGCCCTGCAATGCTTAGCAGTAGGGCCATGCTGGCTCCTTCCCATGCCTTAAACCATGGGATGGTGCTGTGAAGCCATCTCCTCTTCTCCCGTTCCCAGCAACTTGCTTCCATGGGTAGATCTTAAGACATGAGGAATCTTGTTTCCAGAAGGTGCTGATCTGGTGTGTTGCCCAGGGCTCCCTGGGGAGAGGCCAAAGTCCACCCATCTCCTGTGGACAGGCTGCAACAGCACATCAGAGGGGTGCTGGGAGGCACAACTCCTGGGGAATATTTAGAGTGGCTTAGGGAACAAATGGAAAGAGTGGGTGGGCGACCTGGGAGAGATGCACAGGCTGGGAAGAAGCCCCTAAAACTCTGTGTGTGCTCAGATCCCTTCTTTCCTCAGCCCTGGCATTGAGCACAGAGACTTGTAAAGAGCCCAAAATGCCCTTGGCAGGGGATGTTTGCAGCCTGTGCCCTTCTGGAGTTTCCTCTTTGTAAGCAACCTGAGCACAAACACAACCTCCTCACTTTTATTTTCAGATTGGAAGTCTACCCTGCCTTCCTGTTCTTTTTAGGCACTGGTGGACTCTACCACCCGGTAAGTGATGCAGAACTCTGCTCTGGCTCCCTGACCTGGGAAGGGTGGGGGGCAGGAGGCCAAGACAGCCCCTTCAGTAGCCATATCACACTTAACAGCAGTGCCCCTTCTGAAAATTTAGCTGTAGAGGGTCCTCTGCAGGAGAATCACAAGTAATAAACTCATTACTGCTGTTTCAGCTATTAGAGCCCCTTCCTTCCCCTAAAGGTGCCTTGTTAGACAAAGCAAAGCATTTGCAGCCTCCAGTCACTGAGTGGGAAGGATCCCTCCAGCCCAGTTTTTCCAAGCCCTGCCAAAGCAGGTCAACAAAAGCCTGGATTACTTTAAACTGAAAGATGCAGACAACGTGGGAGGAGGCAGGCACATGGGAGAGGCCAAATCCAGTAGCTCTGTCTTTGCCATCGAAAGACAAATTAGGTCCTTCCTGAAGGTGGACTCCTTTTCCAAGAGGGAAGGAAGCAGCATAGGCACATCTGGCAAATGGGAGCCATATTGGAGCAAGCTCTAAATTAAGAGTCAAGGTGGAAGTTTGGAACACCTGCTGGAGGCAGTGGAGCAGGGCTTGGAGCAGCAGCTGCCGACACAATCCTGGCCCTTGCTCTGGCTCACTAACTGGCCAGGGCTGAAATGAGATTCAGCACCTGGTTGCCTGCACGACTTTGCTAAAGCCTCCAAAGCCTTTCATGCTTCTCCTTTCTCTGCAGCGGGTTGCCACAGGCCTTGGCGTTGCCTGGATCGTTGGGAGACTCCTTTATGCCTATGGCTACTACACAGGAGGTAGGTCTGTACCCTGCCGCACACAGAGCGTGCTTGGAACCTCAGGTCTCCTGCACAGTGACCTCAGGACTCTTTGTTCCCAGTCAGGAGTGGAGGAAAGGGTGCAGGTCTAGAGGCTGCCAACACTGCAGCGTGCTCTTCCTGCTGTTGGGAAGAGCCCTCATCCAGTAGGGATGCCTACTCTAAGAGGCCTGAGCTGGTGCCTGCTGTTTTCCCTGGGGATTTACCTTTAGTTCCTGCTCCCTCTCCAGTTTCCAGGGTGGGCGAGTCTTTTCGGTGAACTGANGCCTAGCTGGTTCCTGGCTGTTTTCCCTGGGGATTTACCTTTAGTTCCTGCTCCCTCTCCAGTTTCCAGGGTGGGCGAGTCTTTCGGTGAACTGACAAATCCTGCCTTTTTTTCCAGATCCCAAAAACCGAAGGAGAGGGGCCCTTGGCTCCGTGGCACTCCTTGGGCTGGTGGGCACGGGTGTGTATTCAGCCTGCCAGCACCTAGGCTGGATCTGCCACCGGGAGTGCTGAAAAGCTAAAGGGAATTTTCTTCTGTTTTCTTTTAGAACACTTGGCTTCCTGTGTTTTTTCCCTTTTCTTACTCAATAAAAGGAAGTTGTCAATTCTGTATTTTCATTCTAAAGTTACAGAGGGTTTTCTTAAGAAGCTCTGCAGAATGCTAGAGCTACTCTGGTTTTGTAGGACTACAGAAATCTGTCTGTCAGGCAGAGGTGTTCTTTCTAGCTTTTATGGTTTTAGTGATCAAAAAGCCACCTTGCAGCTCATTTAACCCATACAGCAGCAGCCTCATTTCTCATCGATTCATGTCACTCTGAGAAGATGTTCCAGAGTAAGTATTTATTTAATTGCTAAAAAGAGACATAGGCAAACATTTAAAGTTGTTGCTTCATTATGTGTATAAAGAACAGTAAATTTAGAGGAAGGAAGTGAGATAGCTTTCACTGTTCTGTGCTGGAGCTTGCCACCACTCTTGTGTGGAGGTGATTCTCAGGGCCATGCCTGGCCCAGGCAGCATCAGCCAACCCTCCCCACAATGTTTTGTCCCACTTGTAAGTAAGGTACAGATAGAAAAAAGCAAAACTTGAGGTTACCAAGGGTCTAGAGGGAATAAACAATGCTACAGTTAAGGCTTTTATGTAGTCACAGAATAGACAGGGTCTATGGCTACAGGATATCAATGTGTCCAAGAGCTTATACATGTGTTGAGTAGGGTCCTACCTGTTAAGAAGCCAGAAGCTGATACAGGGTGGAAGGCAGTGGGAATCAAGGCACACAGCCTGGGAGGCCTGGGCCGATGACAAGCCTCTGGTAACACCTCTGTGGCTGCAGCAGCTGCTGCCAAAAGCCATACTGGTGCCTCCTGCTCTGAACTTCCCATTGTCCACCAGACCAGTCGGAGCTGAGCCCTGTGTGTACATTCCCCCCTTGCAGGAGCAGGGTGGCCAAATGCTGCTCCAGCTCTGCTTCCCCCCGGGCACTGACAGTTGTAGGGTACTTTATTGCTGTGTACATGATCCACATCTCTGGCTGGCAGCAAGAGCTGCCTGATGCTCCCCTGCACAGGCCCCAGAGCCACTAAAACACAGACTCCACGTCACCCATCTCCACGCAGACAGTCTTCAACTGCGAGTAGTACTCGATGGCTGCCCGGCCATTCTCCCTGCCAAATCCTGAAGGGAAGAGCTGGAGTGAGGACACAGCTCCAGGCAGTGCCAGGGGCCACTGACAGCCCCTGTAGCTGGCATGTACCAGGGGAAGTCACACAGAGCTCACCTGAGGACTTGTATCCTCCAAAAGGCAGCTCCACAGGGCTGACGTTGTAGTTGTTGATAAAGCACATCCCGGCCTTGAGAGCAGCCACTACCCTGTGAGCCTTCTGGATATCCCTGCAGGAAAAGGGCAATTCAGCTGTATCCCCTCCTTCCCTGCCTGGTAACATCCACTGGAGAAAGGCCAGCAGGCCACACTGGTTTTTGGAATCCAACCTGCCCTACTCTGTCTTTGCCTGCTTGAAGGAGGTGGCACCAATTCCCAAGGACACTGCAACTGCATTTGATTTGGGAGGGCATGACAAGGACACCAGCAAAGCAGAGTGGGGCAAGTAGCCAAGAGCAGCACAGCAGGCTCCTGGTACATCCTGGAGATGCAGGGAGGCAGGCAGCAGGCCAAGCCAGGCTGGGAGGACCCCAAAGGACAGCTGGGCCCAC
This sequence comes from Edolisoma coerulescens, assembly GCA_013397115.1. Taxonomy (NCBI): domain Eukaryota; kingdom Metazoa; phylum Chordata; class Aves; order Passeriformes; family Campephagidae; genus Edolisoma; species Edolisoma coerulescens. The sequence continues at coordinate 1,195,877 of VWZW01004024.1, forward strand.
CCAACACTTCAGGAAAAACTGGGAGATGTGCAGTCATTTACAAATTTCCCTTTTGGCAATCACTTGCTTCAGCTTTTCTGGAAGAGGATACCCATGCTCATGCCAGGGCACTGCAAGAGGAGCAGCAAATCACTGCAGTATTTCCCCTCCCTAGAATGATTTCACAACACTGCCCAGTCATACCTGGTGAAGACACCACCTGCCAGGCCGAATTTTGTGGCATTGGCTCTCTCCACAACCTCCTCCTCCGTGTCAAATGGCAGGATGGCCATGACGGGCCCAAAGATCTCTTCCTTCACACAGGTCATGTCATCCCTGCAGTTCCCTGGAAGCATGGCAGAGCACAAGTGCTTCAGGAGGAAGAGCAGCAGCACAGCCTGTGCATTCAGCAACCCACACAGCCTTGGAGACAGCAGCCAGCACTGCACAGCCTGCCTGCAGAGCAGCCAGGCACACCCTGCATCTCAAAAGCACCAACTGCATCGTTCCTGTCAGGCCCCCCAACGGCACAGATTTCCCTGGATGCAGTTCTTGGAAGCCTCAGCTCTCTCTAGTGCCCCCATCCAAGTGCCAGTCCACGCTGGGGATGTCACAGAGCCAGGTTACACTGAACTCAGCATTCTCAGGAAAAAGTCCACAACAGCCATGGTACCATGAGATGGATCATACCTAACACACAGGGGCGCATGTAGTAGCCGTTCTTCAGCTTCGGGTCATCTGGCACATACAGGTCCCCACCACACAGCACCTCTGCCCCCTGGAAAAGAGCCAAGAGAGGAAGGGATGTAGGCACATCCAGGAGCGTCCTGCCCAGCTGCTGCAGCTCTGGCTGGCCCTAAGCCTACCCCAACGGACCGTGCTAAGTTTGTCCCCATCTTTCTCATAAGCCCCTTTTACTGAAATGCTGCCATCAGGTGTCCCCAGAGCCTTCTTCTCTTCAGGCTGAACTACCCCAACTCTCAGCTTTTCCTCATAGTGAGGTGCATGTTTCCTGTGCTGACGGGATTCCAGAGCTGGTTGCAGTACTTGAAGTGGGGTCTCACCAGAGCAGGTCAGAGGGGCAGAATTCTCCCTCACCTGCTGTCCACGCTGCTTTGGATGCAGCCCAGGACATGGGTGGTTTCTGGGTGCCAGCACACATGGATGGGGCATGTCCAGCCTCTCATCCACCAGCACTCCCAAGTCCTTCCTGGCAAGGCTGCTCCATCCGTTCATCCCCCAGCCTGGATTGATAACAGGGGTTGCTCTGACCCAGGTGCAGCACCTTGTACTTGGCTCAAATCACCTCCATGTGCCTTAAAACAACTTCTCAGAGGATCTGTTCTATGATCTTCCCACAGTCACAGAGGTGAGGCTGACAGGTCTGCAATTCCCAGGGTCCTCCTGTCCACCCTTTTTGAAAATGGGTGAAGTGTTTTTCCTTTTCCAGTCACTTGGGACTTCACCTGACTGCCATGACTTTTCAAGTATCATGGAGAATGGCTCAGCAACTACATCATCCAATTCTCTCCAGACCCTGGCATGCATCCCATCAGATCCCATAGACTTATGTATCTAGTGGTTCAAAACATCCACTGAGTAATTCAAAAACAACCAAAAAACCCAGCTTAACTGGGAAGGCACAGGGCAGGAAAGCAGCTGGCAGTGTGTTTGTCTGACAAGAGAAACATTTCAGGGCAGTCATAAGGCAGCATCACAATCTCACCTGCTCCTTCGCCTGCTTGATAAAGCCCTGCACACGATTCAGGTGGGGCCGGTTGATGAGGGCTCCCATCCGTGTGTCTTCCAGAAGAGGGTCTCCAATTTTGATTTTCTGGGTGCATTTCACCACCTCCTTTGTGAAGGTATCCAGGATCTTCCTCTCCACAAACACCCGGGTGCCATTGCAGCACACCTGGGATACAGGACAGGCAGCTCAGAATAGGAAACACAGCACTCCACAGTCCTTCCCTGCTTGGGTCCTGCTCCAGAGGATCTTGGAAAAGCCCCTCCACAGCTGCTATAACAGCTAACTTGTCCCTGGGGACAAGGAACACAAGATTTCCCTGGGGCTGTGACTGCACTGAACAGTCCTTGCTGGACACAGTGGTTCTGATGCCACCAGGTGGCAAAAATGCATCAGGTCACCAGCAGCAGAGACCTTGAGCTGACTTCTGAATTCCCAGAAATGATCCCGCTGAGCAAATTCGCCAACAGGGTTACACAAAACCTGCAGTACGTGTGGTTATCCCAAATTTGGGAAGGACAAAACCCTGTCCTCAGACTCAGCACACCAGGCTGTAACCTGCTGCCCCCCCAAGGGACACCAGCACAGCTTCTCCTGACCTGTGAGTGCCAGACTGGTGCCCAGGGCACAGGAGCAGCTGTGCTGAGCTCGGTACTGGGTGTCAGGGAGGCTCTGTGCCTGGGAAGGACAGGGCACTGGCTAAGGCACACTCTGCTGGGACACCCTGCCCTGGCTCCTGCAAGAGCATCCCCTCTGACACTGCACAGGGAAGGGTGTGGCAAGATGGGAGCTTCAGGGCATCCCTCACTACACGAGGTCACAGGCTGGCCCCACTGCCCAATCCTGAAACCACCCTGCCTCCCTGGGAAGGGACACTCCTGCCCCACAGACACACACCTCGCCCTGAGTAAGGAAGTTAGCCATGAGAGCTCCCTTCACAGCATTATCCAGATCAGAGTCCGAAAAGATGATAAGGGGGGATTTGCCCCCCAGCTCCAGGGTGACTGGCTTGATCCCTTTAGCTGCCATCTCCATGATCTGAGTGGAACAAGGACAGAAGAGATAAGTGACCCACTGGCCAAGGAGAGGCTGGCAGGGAGAGGCAAGAGACCCAAAAGGAGAGTTCCTGCAGGACCATTCACCAATAAGAGAAGCAGCATGAACAGCAAGCTGGGTTTCCTATATGTGCTTAGTTCAGACTAAGGACAGCCTCAGAGGGTTTGGGGGTTGGTTTTTTATAGATAGAACCAAAAAAACCTGGAGTGGCATTTGCAGGAAGTCTTGTGCTCAGTGTAAGCTGCAGGCAGCTGTAGCTGCATCTGTCACTGCACCCCACAGGTACACACAGGGAGCATTCAAGGGACAACATTTCCCTTCCTTCAACTCAGAATTTACTTCCAAAAGTCTTTCTTTAATTTTGGAATAATAAATTAAGGGTGAGAAACTCACAGGAACTATTCTCTTGCTTAAAAACAGTAGGTTGCATGCAGCTTTAGTGCTCTACTGCAGCCAGAAAGACATTTTCCCAGTGCTGCTCTTTTGTGTACTGTCCTCCTGACATCAACACCCACCTGAGCAGCTCAGGGACTTCACTGCAACCAGGGGCTAAGCAAGTGAAGCTGACCAAGGGGTTTCTCTCCCAAGCTGATGCCCAGCAGGTTAACTGGATCCCCAGCATGACCCTGTACCTGCTGCAAGCTCCTTGCTCAGCCCCAAAAATGCTGATTCACACCCCACCTCTACAAGCTTTGTGCAGAAAAGCCCAAGCAGGTATCAACTACAGAACCCTTGTTTCAAGGTGCCTTTACCTTCATGCCAGTTGGCACACTGCCAGTGAAAGAGATTTTGGCCACATCTGGGTGCTGGCAGAGGAACTGGCCCGTGGCCGCCCCACCCTGCACCACGTTGAAGAGCCCCTTGGGCACTCCAGCCTCTGTGAAGATCTCTGCCAACCTCACCACAGAAATGGGGGTGAAGGGTGAAGGCTTGAAGACCATCGCATTGCCTAAGGGAACCCAGACACAGGCAAGGTGGGGTTAACACCCAAACTGCTTCAGGAAAGAAACAAAAACAATTCCCACCCCACACAGTGAGTTTGTCTCAACAGATCCCTGATGTTTCCCCCAAGAGAGGAGGAAACACTTTCAGCTGATCAGTGCAACTAGCAAAAGGGTGCCCTTCCTGCTGGGTAGAGCACTGGGGGAGATGGGGCTGCTGGTCTTGCCCTGCAGACATTTCCAGAGACCTTCCCCATCTGGTACAAAGCCAAGCTATCAAAAAAGCAAAGCTTTTCCTGATGTACTCCTAACCTCTTGACATATGACATGTTCCTCCTTTCATTTCCCTTCCCTTTCTGCCAGAGTAACAGCCTGAACATTCTGCTAATCCTTCAACACTTCAAGGTAATCATAGACCTCATCCCGCAGATCACTCTCCCCCACAGGATCACTTGGCTTTGAAGAGCAACTTGTGTGGGCAGAAAGTCTCCATTACCGCAAGCCAAGGCCGGGCCAGACTTCCAGCAGGCAATCTGGAAAGGGTAATTCCATGCTCCAATCCCAACACACACCCCAAGTGGTTCTCTCCGAGTGTACCCAAAGGATCCCCCAGGAAGCTGGATGTGTTCACCTGCAAAGAAACAGCTAGAAGGTAGAAAAGAGCAAAGCCCACTCCTGTCTGATCAGAGCCACCAGGGTTTTGCCTGGGAGCAGAGACACAGTTTTACCCCAGCAAGCTCACAGAAGGTGTGTGAGTGCCCACAGAGCATAGCAGCATTGGGGAGAGACCTCTTAAAATCCTTCCAAGGTCTTCAGGAAAAGGAATGGTCCACCTCTTAGAGAAATCAGCAGCAAAGATGGCTTCGTGCCATTGGGGTTACCAGGGAATGTGGGACAGAGAGCAAAGAGCAAACCCCAGTAACGTCCTCACCCGCCAGAGATCCTGCCAGCCCTGCATAATACTCCAGGCACTGCCAGGATACGTCGATGTCCACTCTGGCTTCCAAGATGGACTTCCCATTGTTGATGGTCTCCATGGTGGCAATTTCCTCTCTCTGTTCCTGTGAGAGGCACAGGACAGAGACAAGATGTTAGAGAAGCCTGGAGCAGAACTCCACAAGGAGACAGCCACTTCCCAAGCACACAAGTCCCAAACAAGATGCTGCCATGAGAAATGGTCATCTCCAAAAGGGACATTCCCAACTGCTGTTTATCAGTTTCCCCATGGTGACTGAGTGCAGGGCAATGTCAAAGGGAAAGCTTCTGGGGTTCACTGCTGGCCCAGTCTTGTTTAACATCCCTGTTTATCTAAAAGATGAACAAACATGAACTTAGAAGCCGGCTGGCAAACAATGATTAGAATTTGCAGAACTAAACTGGGAAGAGCAAACAGCAAGATCAGGATGGAACCAGAGGCCAGTGAAGAGGGACAAAGCAATGCAGCTGCAAAGCATCCTTTAACACACCAGCTCCCAGGCAGAAATATTACCCTGCTCTGGAAGTCTGGCCAAAGCAGAAGATTGGCATAAAGAAAAGTTTTCTAATGACTCATACACACTGGGGAAAGAAGGTCTAGGTTCTTACAGATCTGTGCCTTGATGGAGATTAACTCTGATGCCCAAGAACCTCTTATCTCAGAAAGGAGACTGTGTTAAAGCTCATTTATGTGTATCCTCCCCATGTGTATTATAGGATAGATAAAAACCAGTATTGCTACTTTCTCTTATTGCCAGGACACATTCCAGTCATGTAACAACAGCCTCCAACAAGCCAAAAGTTCAGCAACGCCAGTTATGCAATTTCAGCTTTGAAACTGCGTGCAGTGAAATTGAATCTTTGGAGCTGTTAAAAGAATTCCAAACCCTCCCAAGATATCAACTGGATGGCTTCAGTTTTATGTCTTCTAACAGAATTAAGCTCCGAAAGCACACACCCACCGGCCTTGAATCCAGTGATAAGATCATAGCTGCACGCACGGGTGCTGACTCCAGTGATAAGAGCAAAGCCCAGCCTCTCTTCTGGCCAAAGGTGGGTTTTAACTCCTGAGCAACTCCTGGAGCTCTGGAAGTCCTGCTGAAGCCCCCAAGAGCCACAATAACCCACAAGGAAGCTCAGAGACAGAACCAACCACCACATACCCGAATAATTCTGGCAGCCTCCAGCATCACCCGGCATCGCTCCATGCCCGACATTTGACTCCATATTTTAAAGGCAGCCTTTGCACTCTGCACAGCCAGATCAACTTCCTTCTCCCCAGAGGAGGGCAGCTTGCACAGCACACGACCTGGGCACGTTTTAAACAAGGAATAAATGAGATGGAAATCTCAGAAAGGGGGCCCAGAACGTAGTTTATCTTGCACCAAACCCCACACACTTCAGTCAAGGCACCTCTACCAGGCACAGAATTTCCCCCATGGTTCCCACTGAAACCCACTGATTTGTAATGAGCCATAGAAGAAGTGCTGCAATTCATGTGGTCTGAATTAAAAAAGCTGACATTCTCCACAGTCATGTTCTGGTAACTAATCAGCTCCAATTGTTACAAAATTCCTGGGTTTCCCAGCTGAGTTTGTTACACTTCTACCAGCCTCTTCAGGACTCTGGTTACACATTCCTCAGGATGGCAAAACACTTCGAGTGATTTTGCTGAACGCTACCTACCGATAACTACAATTATACCATTTTGGAGAAATTTAAATCCTGGGGTTTTGCCAAAATCAGGCACCACTGCATTTTGTGTCTGACTGAGAGCCGATTTCTGCAGTAGAGAGCGACGACGGGCAAACGCTGTAAGCGGAGCGCAGCCACTCCGGCAGGGTGGCTCAGGAGCAGCAGGGCGCGCAGGACACCCGCTCGGGTGGCACCCGGGTGAGCTGGGGGAAGCCGTGGGCACCGGGCCCCGCAGGCACACGGGCTCCCCTTGCCCCTGGGCGCGGCCTTCCCCCGGTACCTGTGGCCGGCTCGAACACCTCCTCCAGCTGCCCGCCGTCGGCCGGGTGGACGCGGGCGCCCGCGCGGTAGTTGAGGGGCTGCTGGACGGTGACGGTGCCCGTGGCGGAGCTCATGGCGAGGCCGGGAGCGAGTGAGCACAGCCGGGGGAGGAGAAAGAAGCTCGGCAGCCGGGATTGTGCCAACATCGGCGAGATCCCGTGAGGCGCCGCGACCGAGAGGTCCCGCCTCTTCCACAGGCGCCTTTTCACCGTCAGCGCCGCGGGGCCCGCCCCGCCCGGGGCGTGCCAGCTGCGAGGCAGCCGGTCGGGCGGCCCGCGGGAGCCTCTTTCACCCAATTAACAGACATTGTTAACAGAAATTAACATGCCCATGCCGTTTATTTCTCAGAAACAAAGGTCGCGTTATCTTCCGAGAGAAGTTTCTTGGTTGGATGAACGAACAACTGCTGGTGGAATACTCCAAATGGATGATGATTTCAATACTGCATAGCCTGGTTTTGGACAGGTGATGCCTGGTGCAGAATCCTGACTTGTTACCTCCCCAAGGCAGTCTTGTTGCACTGGTCAGGCTTTCTGTGAGGGCTGTGCTTCAGGAGAACTTCCCTGCCTGGGGTGGGGGGCCAAGAAAGCCTCCTGCCTGCTTGGTTGCAGCCCGGGAAGGAGCAAGGCCAAGCATCTTCTGGATGTTCTGCAAGAACAACAACAAAGAGCAGCATATTGTCAGACCATGGGGAGGGAAACAAAGAGGAGGAAATCCCAACTCTGCTCACAGAATAGCTGGGGTTGGAAGGAACCTCTGGAAATCATCCAGTGCAACCCCCCCAGCCAAGACAGGGTCACCTGGAGCAGGTGACAGGAACGCATCCAGGCAGGTTTTGAGAGCCAGGTGGGTCTCCAGAGAGGGAGACTCTATACCCTCCCCGGGCAGCTGTTCCAGTGCTCTGCCACCCTCATTGTAACGAAGTTCTTCCTCATGTTGAGGTGGAACTCCTTGTTGTTTAGTTCATGGCCATTGCTCCTCATCCTGTTGCTGGGCGCCACTGAAGAGTCTGGCACTATCCTCTTGAAACCCACCCTTGAGACATTTATAGGATGAGATCCCCTCTCAGTCTTCTCTTTGGTCTAAACAAGCCCAGTTTCTGTAGTCTCTTCTCATTAGAGATGCTCCAGACCCCAAATCATCTTTGTGTCCTCTGCTGGATTCTCTCCAGCAGCACAAGTAAAACCTCCCCACTTGTTTCAACAGATTCAGGTTCTCACCCACATAGCCTTATCCATCTGGCTACTGTATATTGAACCTCTCTCCCTGTATGTTCAAAACAGCTCAGCATGGAGCCAGCCAGCCATCCACAATAGAGCTGGGCCATTCTTCCCCACCTCAACAAAAGCCTCTGAACAGCAAATCCATATTTTGGATGAGGATTCTTTCCCCTTTCCAGCTACACACCCCACAGTCAGCCGTCTTTACACACACAATTAACACACAGCATCGTTGCAATTTAACTGCAGTGCAGGTTCCCAGCGCCTGCCCATGGGCAGGCCCCACAGCCCTTGGTTTTCCCAAATTCCAAAAAGCACTGTTGGTGGTGGCCACGGGAGCTGGAGGGTCTGCAGGCTGGCAAGGAAGGCTCTCTCCTAATGCAGCTGGAATTTGGGACAGCAGCATGGCAACCAGAGTGAGTGCCAAGTGCAAGTCAGGAGCTTAGTCCCAGAATTAACATGAATGCCAGTGCTGCACACAGAACAATGGGGTGCTGGAGACATGCAGGATAACAGGACATATGGAGCAAACCCCAAAACCTGACTATTGGGATGACCTCATCTGCATCCAAGCAGGGTGTTTCAGTGGAAAACAACAAACAGGGGAAGAATTAATTAGCAGAGCCAAGCATAAGCCAAAAACTCACAGCAGAATATTTAAATTTGAATGTTTTTCTGGATTTTTGTGAATTTCCTTTAAATTTCACAACAGTACAACTACGAAGAGCCATCAGTTCTTTCAGCTTCATCCTTCACTATAAGGAACTCCAGCTCAAGATGCTGCTTCTGCAGTGCTGGCAAAATAGGGACATCTGATGCAGGGAAAGAAGAAAACAACTGTGTCCTTGTGTCACCACCTGAGTGCTGGCTATCGAGACAACAAAAGGAGGAAGGAGGATTCTCTTCAAAACTGAGTGTCCTCTCCAAAATAACTGTCAGGATAGGTCAGACTGCAAGATCACAGAGCTCTTGAACATTTTTTATCATGGAAGGAGCATAAACTAAAAAAAAAAAAAAAAAGCAGATAGTTTTTCAATTCCACAGTAGCTAAAATAAAATAAAATCAGGTTGATTCCTGCTGGAGATTATGAAAAGGAAGGTTTCAGCCCACACACAAGGAACGAATGAAGAAGAATTACACCAGGTTTAGTCCATGGCATACAAAAGCCAGCCACTGGTTGATGTTCAGCAACTGAATAGGTATGAGAGTATTAACTCCTTCCTGTGGTTCCTCTTAGTGTTTCTTTGATCAAGACACGGACAGAAAGGAGGAAACGAGCAGCCAAGGGACAGACCCAGCAACACCAGAGGGTGCTGCAGAGCCAGCAGCCTGCAGGACTAGTGTCCTGTCAGCTTCCTACCGGCTCACCCGCAGAGCAGAGATCCTAGCAGGGATCCATGGAACCAAGGAAGCGTGCACTGCCTCCTCCTTGCTCCTTTTAGCACAGAGAGAGAGGAGAACTGTGGTGCTCAAGTTTCTTCCCAACTGCCTGAAGAGGAAGGGAGATAACAGTCTGTCTGTCTGAATTCCAGACACTGTCCATCATCACCCTTCCATGCATTCTTCCCTCCCTGCTCTGGAAGGCAGAAAGCATCACACACTGCCTCCAAAGCAAGTTTTGCTGGACAGCAATCCTGAAATCTACACAGCTGGAAACACCAAGGATGGGGCAAGGTCCAGCAGAAACCTTGTCCCACCTGCTTTGGGCCATGTTGGACAAGGAAATCTGCAGAGTCTACTTCCAACACAAGCATGACCATCACCCTCAGGAGAAGGAGGGAAGAGTAAGATTTAAGGATCCAAATCCCTCGTTTGAGCTCTTCTGATCTTTCCTCAAATGAGTGCAGGAAGGACAGGAGCTGCCCCTACTTTTGTCTTCAAACCCAGAAGGGACCTCAGAAAAGGCAGTAAGTGGCTCCCTGCTCTAAGACCAGGCTCTTCGAGAAAACGCAGTCCTGGCAGTAGGGATAATTGCTGGCTCCCTCTCCCACTGGGAACACATATCAGTGAGAAGCAGCCTAATCTACAGTTCAGATGTGTGTGAAAAGGAAGTGAAGAGCAGCAAAAGCCTGAGGAACAGCAGCATATCCCACTTCCCAGACAGCACAGGTGAAGGCTGGGAGCTCCGAACCAGGAGCAGGGACAGAGGATGTAACCCTGACACTGCACCTCCCACCCAGCCCAGCAGCAGACTTTCCTAGCTGAAACCCAACAGCTCAAGGACCCTTGGAAGGCCTCTCCCAGCAACCCTCCTCTCTCCAAACAGGAAGGCAGGAGGAACTAGGGGACAGGATTTACGTGCCAGGGAGAGCTGGGAACAGCGCAAAGGAAGTTACTCACTGCAAGGTGACTATTTTGGGAGATGCTGGCCAGGTCACAGGCAGCAAAGCTTCCCAGTCAGTGTTTGAAGAGTCTATCACCCCCACACGAAGAGAGTCCCTGATGCTGCTCCTGCCTGTCCCACTAATGTCAGTTTAATCACTGCCCAGACAGCCTACCAACCCCATGAACTCCCTTGCATTTCCCACCAGGTCGCTGGTTTTTCACACACACAGGAGTTCCTGCTCTACCTCTGAGCTCCAAGGGAACATCTCTTTTCCCTGTCTTTGATGGTTTCACAGGCAGCTCCAGGATTTAAGGAAAGACTGAGGGACTATGGTCTCTGCAGTTTGTTCACAACCCATTCCCTGATTTTTGGTACATCTCCACTCCTCTTCTTGTGTCAGCAGCATGAGGCCAGACACCAACTCCCGCACCAGTTGTCCTCCCTTGGGCCAGCACCTGTTTTGAAGCCAACCTGGCAAGACTTCCCTTTCTGCACACAGTGAAATACAAAGGATCACAAAGCCTTCACCTCCAAGGTCATTGAAAGCACAAAGTGCAAGTCTTTGGCACCATTTTAAGCCCTGAATTACTTTCTTGCCCTCTCCCCCTGGCCTGTCACAGCTTCCAAGTCCTCTTCCCAATGCTGTTATCACCTAGGTTCTTTCAAATAGCAATAAAGCCAGGAGCAGGATGCCAGCAGCAATCACAGCTTCTGACCTCCTGTGCAAACTAACATGTCCCTGCCCTTCCCTCCAGGTATAGCAGGGAGGAAGAAGCTGAGCTGCCTGACAGCAGGAGAAGTACAGGAACTGTTAACCATGAGCACGTAGATAAGGCAGCACTGTGAAGACTGCAGTCTCACACCCTTCTCCAAAGCAATAAATTCACTCCCTTCCTCCACAGGGACATCAGCAGGAACTCTCAAGCACAAGGGCAATTTTTTCCCAGAATTTTAATGGAAAGCCCAACGCACCGCAAAGAGCTTGGCATTTCTGCCCCTCAGTTCATGCTGCCCACCAATTTCACCATATAAAGCATCAGGAAATACCCAGCATTAGAACTAACCACAGAAATGATATTTTTGGACAAAAAAATGAGGGATTTTTCAGCAAGAAAGTTCCCCAATCAACCCAATGGGTGCAGAAAAATCTTGCTAGCGGTGCTATTTAATTTGCTATCATGATCTGCAACACTTAAAAGAAAGGACTTTCCATGTAACAGGTAACACAGAGCAGCACCAGCCAAGATTGCCTGAAGGAACAGCATCAGACCACAGCATCCCAGGAATTCTGGAAGGTGATCCTAAGGGCTAAATATGTCTCAGTGCTTTCAAAGCAGCAAACACTGCTCTAGTTACTGGGAAGTGAAAGTTTGTCTTGCAGCAAACAGAGTGAGGAAGCCCCTGCCTGTCCTCTGGTGAAGCTCGGCCTGCTTGGAGTGAGGAGTGACCAGATGAACCTCCAGGTGATCCTTTCAGCATAAATGATTCTACAATTCATTATCTGCTTTTGCATAGGACCAGACTGGGATCCATTTCAGCACAAGCACCCAATACAAAGGGCTATGGAAAATTCCACTCACCAGCATGCACTTTGTGACTAAAGGAATTCTGTGTTACGGAGCTACTCTATCAAGCTCACCCCAGCTTCTGGCATTACACACCACTTCCCTTTGCTGATCTGCTTTAAGTCTTTCTAAGTCCCCTAGTCTAAGTTTCCTTGGCACCCCCGAGGAAGAGCAACAAATGGGTCAAGGAGAAAAGCAGCAAGAATTCAGGAAGTGAATCAAAGAAAAGGGAAATACAAATACAGAAGAGAAGGTAATTTGCAGCTAGTTGCACCAGCATTCATCCAGAGTCTATTAACTTATCCCCAGCACCCTCTGGGGAAACTGGAACACGAAACAGACTTCTTGTTCACTGAGAAGGCCTTCTTGTCCTCACTAGTCATTCTTGCCACTTGAGCTGCCTGTCAACCTTCCTGAACAGATCCCTTATCCTCACTGATATCCTCACCTTCTTCCAAAAGATGGGACTATGGAGCTTTGCTGGAGAGCTCTGTGGAGCACACTCTTGGCTTACCATACCAGACCCCCTCTCTGTGTCACGTCCCTAACGCTGGGAGAGACTTGACACCAAAGGTACAGTTCTTAAGACTCTGAAAAAAATCAGGCAGCCAGCAAAAACAGGAAGGACAAGCCCAAAAGAGCAGATTTAACTCCTTCCTCACTTTTCTAGCAACTTTATGGACTGATGAAACTTTTATAGAGCTGCAAGCCACCTAGGAAGTTTCCCCTTAAGATGCTGCTGTTTGTAAAGATGCACATATTGCTGTAAAAGTCGTAATTACTAAGAAGTAGGATTTAGATCAGCTTCTGATGGAGGCAATCTCTTGGTATGGTAATCCACAAAGTTATCACACAAATCAGGAATCCATTTCTACCAACTCTGTCCTAGAACCCTGCTGCAAGTCTCCAGCCAAGTCTTCCAGGACTGTCCAGGACAGCAACTGTTTTAATGACCCCACCCTAGAATTACTTTGAATATGAGGCACAGGAATGAAGACAAAGACAGAAACCACAAACAGATCCAAGATTATACGTGCAACACTCCTCCTTCCAGGATGGGGATGTGCTTTTCTTGCTCCAGGGAAAGTGTACTCACCTGTCTGATTGACATAGTGCAGAGAATGTAGAGGAAGATGAAGGAGCAGTCAGTGTAATCCTCACCCAGGAGGTTGCGGTGGGAGAGACCTTGGATGTACGAGAGGGGGATAAACGGAAGCTTTGCCACCACTCGGCCATCAAATCTGAAAAAGAGAGCACTGGATCACCACTGGAGACAGCAGAAGAGCTTCTGGATATAGAAGGAACAAGTGAGCATCTTCAACAGGCCACCAGAGCAGGTAAGACCACACGGAAGGCTAAAAAGCCTTGCTGCTTTCTCCAGCCCCCCTCCATACACTACACCAAGGAGGACAAAGACATCTCTCCACACTCAACCATCCACAGGGTAGGATTCCCTCAGGAACAGTCTTGCCATAATCAAAGTGTTTCCTAGTGATTTAAGTGATCAACTGGACAAGCTGCTGGTTCATGAAATCTTGGTGTTTTGCAGTTTTCTGGTGCATTTTATTTCAAAGTCAGATTTAGCAGATCACTTCCCAGAACACAGTCAGCACTTCAATAAAAGATGAATGACTGTCACCCTGCTGTATTGAAGTTACTGCAACAAGACCCTTTGCTCAAGCAAAACAGCATTTTTTAAGCAGAGCATAAATCAAAAACACCTTTTCCTTCCCTGGAGCAGCTGTGCTCCTCAGGATGCACGAGAGAGCCATCAGCAGAACACTTAATACCCCCAGTTTCTCTGCATTAGCTCTGGAGATGAAGGCAGTGCAGAGGCAGGATGATCCCACGTATTCCTAGCAGCATGTCCTGCTCCTGGAATCCCTCCAGGGCCACATACCAGGGCATCGGGCAGAGTGTGAATTCTGGCCAGTTTGCAAAGATTTCTCCCAAGCCAGACAGTCGACCCAATCTTTTGATGTAGATGTGTGTGATGGCTCATCAGCATGTGCATATTTGGATGTTATTTTCTCTGCATGTGCTAATTTTCAAACAGGTGTTTCTTGTTTCAAGAGATCCTAAATGAGCCTTCTTTCCTGTGGAGATGCATTCACACAGCCACGGCTCAAACACACGCCAACTTTGTTTACATCTCACAGGCAGTTTGGCAAAAGAGCTCAAAACGGATGTTTATCTCCCTGGAACTGCCTCCAGTGACTTAAAACTCTGCGTTATTCCTGCTGTGAGAATGACAAGTACTTCAGCAGTAGCACCCTGAGGTACCTGCTTTTAATTCCAGCAGGTTTTCACAGTTACGAAGAGGTACTGGGATGCACAACTCTTAAGAGTAAGGCAGAGAAGAGATTGCATTAAAAAGTTCCTGGCAAGAGAAAACTGAGCCACATAGAAGGTAATTTCTCTCCCGGGAGAACTCCGTAGTGGCTTGGAGGCCACTGCGGCTGCAGATCTCACTGCCACAATGAACCTTTCAAGCCACAACAGTCACTCAGCTGTTTGTCTTGGGCACAGCATTCTGCTCCTTGGGTTTAAACCTGCCTTGCTGACACTTCCACATCCTTTCAGCATGGTCCAACCTGCTGCCCCATTACTACTGACACTCCAGGAATGACAGCAGGTCATCCCAGTGATTTCCATTTTGGCTAAGGTGGCACTTGGTAGTAGTGAGGTGTTCAGCCAGAGTAGCAGCATCTGCAAAATACCTGTCCAAAGGGTGACACATCATGCTGCTCCCACACAATTCCCGTTCCTTTTTTCCCAGGAGCCATGAACTCATTCAAGAACAGGAAAAGCAGCAAATGTGGCTACAGACATTGCAGGTGTCAGCCACGATTTTCCTCCTTTTCCTACCACACCCACAGTGCCTCCATAGACACCCCAAGCAGGAGCAGCTTCCCAGAGGGAGCCTAGGAATCTCCTGAATCCTTAAGTGAGCAACAAGCAGCTGCTCTTCACACCACGCCAAGAGACTTGACAGTACAGGAGAACCAGCACCAGCCATTCTGCCAGCTTCAGACAGGGCAGGTACCACCCACCAAAGCTGCCATTTGACGCAGCTTCACTGCCTACTTTGGACTGAGACCAGGAGCAAATTTTCTAATTATCTGCCCCAAATGCCACACAGCCAAATCTTTAGATTTAGCTCAACAGCCTCCGCTATTGGTAAGAAAGCTCAATCAGTGAGCTCTCTGGATACTCCTGCTGCTCAGATTCCCTCTAAAGAAAGAAGCAGTTAAATGAAAGATAAGCCCAAAGGTTCACATCAGTCCTCTGTTCAGTAGCATGGTCTCTGTGGGCAGGGAGCCTCAAAAGAGGAACAAGACAAATAATCTTGGTAGAAGTTTATTGGTTTCTTCTCCTTTTTTTTTTTTTTTTTAAAGTTAATATCTATGGAAGGAGGAGCCATATAGAATTTAACCCAAATCAACTCCTTCCTAAAGTTCTTAAACTTACAGTTCTGTAACACTTAGTCACAGAATACTCAGAACAACTGCCTCTTCCCCCTCTCCGAAAGTGGGCACAGTGGGGTAAAGCATTTTTAGTTTGTTTTTCAGTGTGCTTTAGGGGCAGGTGCTGGTGTTTGTATTGTATCCAAAGAGCATGGCAAGCACTTGGAAGCCTTAAGGACAGCACTACAAATGCCCCCTCAGACACCGTGCTGCTCACGATGTACCTCCAGCCCTGCTCAGGGCTGCAATGAAATGAGACGTCAGTGACTCAAGACTGTACTCAAATTTTAAAGTCCTCCAGTGCTGAGTTGCTCTGCTCAGAATGCTCAGTGCTGAAGTCTGACTAAGCTGAATAAATAAATTATCCACACAGTGGCACTTCTGTTATTATGTTACCCCATGTTTGCAATTTATCCACCCACAGATCTCCAGTGAAATAACAATTGACTATATCCTGGGGACTGCCAGCCCAGAGGCCAAAGGCTTTGGTGCCCGAGAATGTAAATTCCTGTTTGCAGGGCAAGTATATTGCCCAGATATCAAGCAGCCTCCTGAAGGTTATCCTAATAATATTCATATCATCTTCAGATTTAATTGCCAACAATTCATATTGCAAGTGAATCAAGTTTTAAAAGCCAAGCACAGCCTTTCAGATTTGCATATCTGAAACAAAGCTATCTATAACTGCAAACCAGTTTGAGGTTTCTTACCTGTTTGTTTTTTCAAACTACACCTATCCCAGGTCACTTTAAAGCAAATGAAGCTTGGAGCCCATGCCTGGACCTGCTTACATCTGGACTCTGATTACCTCAAGTAAGGCAACAAACTCTGCAATTACAGCTCATTTCTAAGGGCAAGGGAGCTGACCCAGTTTTGTTTGCAAGAGCATTCTTTGGTCACATCATTACAGCAAAGCCAAAGCAGCTGAAGACTGAAGATGTTTGCCTGAGATGTACCAAACTTGCCCTAATCAGGATGTTCCCATGCAGAAAGGATATTAAAGCTGTATCTAGACTGAATGCAATTTGTTCAATTTGGTTGTGCTGAGTACCCAATGTTCCCTCTTGAGCAGAGTGTGCATGTGATGACCAAACCACCACATCTTCATATGAAACATGGATCCATTTGTTTATTTATGGTTCTTGGCTGGACAGTGTGACTTTTAACACTTCAAGTGATGAAGGGAAGGTGGAAAATATATTCACCATAAGAATTTAAGAAAAAAATCCAGGAAATAGATACTTACATGGAATTAAACATTCCCATCAAGGCAGTGAAGCAGAAGCCAATGGCAAACATGGATTTCATCCGAACCTGCAAGCAGAAGGGTCAGAGATAATCAAAACAACAGGCCCACACGGAGGTATTATGAGCTCACACCCTTAAAAACAGGCTTTGTACAGATCACTGAAATCAACAGGGAGAAAGGATGACCCAGGAGACAGAGGGGTTGTAAAAGTGACTGGAGAAGTCCCAAAGAGAAGTCAACAGCTGGGTACAAAGGCAGCCACAGTGTGGCCCACTGGTGCGAAGTGCTGCTTCAGGGAGACAAAACCAAAAAGTGCTCAAGAATTGTCCTGTTACCTTGCACAGGCTGGTTTTACTTTTTCCTTAAGCTTATAAATCCATCAGAGGGACTCCCAGGGGATCCCCAGCAGGGGATCATTACAACGACCAAAGTTATAGGAAACCACAAAAATTAATTCTACTGTGAAAAACATCACAGAGACTTTCAAAGACAAAAATAGCTAAGGTTTGGCATGAGATGAGGCAGTAACTGCTGGAGAACTCTGTGGCTCATATTAAAATCTGTAGTTATTAGAGAAAATCCAGAAGGACCTTTCCAGAGGAAAAGCAGCTACGTCTGCCAATTGAACAAAGTCTTTTTGTTGGAAAACTGACTGAAATCATCAGCAGTTGAGAACTGGCTTTAAATTTTCATACCATTGACAAGTCCCTGTTGTTATTCTTCAGTTTCTCTTCTTGTCTCTCTGGAAAGACAAAAACAACAGTTATAATCAGTTATGTCAACCTAGAAACCAGAATGTTTTCATTTCCAGGAAAACTTAACCTCTTTGGCTCTCCTAAAAAAACTACACTTCCAAAATCAACTCCAGCTCTCTTTGCCAGACAGTAGAAAGTGAAAAACCGTACACAGCCAACTGCTTCTCCACCACAGCAACATGCAGCAAGTCAGGCACAAAGAGAGGAGGCGGCTGGAATCACACATTCAGCACTTTTGAAAGAAATGCACCCAATGTCAGATTTGCTAAGTCAACCAACTCAAACAGGAGCATGAGCACTGCTGCCAGGAAACAGAGACAGTGCCCCTCTACCACAGTTCCCAGAGGGAGCAGTAATCAATTTGCTGCACACCATCATAAATACATTGAATAAGTAAGGATTTCCTTTTGGAGGTCTCAAAAGGGAAAACCATGCATAGAGCTGGGAGCTGCATCTCAGCAACACCAACATCCTGCTGGTCTTAGCAATGAATTTTGCACCCTTCTCACACCTAAGAGATTCTCCAAAGAGGAAAGAGATTTCCTACATGAAACTCAGTAATGAGTGTATTACTGTGCTTTGCAGAAAATACTTCCATTGGAAATTTAGTCTGTCCTGAAATCACCACCTCAGATTTTCAAGCAGGCATTTTCTGTGTCCCTCACTGGAGGGCTGCTCTGGCCTTCAGCATTACCCCACTATCTGTCACCTTTCCCACGTCCCCATCATTCCTTGTGGTCCTCTCAGACTGAGGATCCAGAGGGGCAGCCAGGGCTGGGAAACAACAGCCAGCTGAAGTAAGGATGTGAATAATGAAGGAATATCCAAATGACAGCTTGAGTGAAGAGGGGAGGATGCAGAAGGACTGCCAAGGGCTATCCAGCATGGGAGTTTCAAGGAATCCCCACTGAAGTTTCAGTACAAGAGGCCCACAGCTCAGAAGCTCCACAATTCTCTCCCAAGCCCCTGCTAAGCACAGGGGCTCACAGTCAGTGTTATTAAAGCAGTAGCAACACCCCTACCCAATTTCTTAGAACCCTCTTTGCTCTTTCCATTTGCTCCTAACTACAAACCATCCCCTCTGGCAGGAACCTTCCAGACACCTGCTTCCTGACCCAGGTGGAAAGTTTTGTCCTGAGACATTTCAGCAACCACAGGCCAGCTCTCCAGGAATCACATTTGGCACAAATACTTGTTTTTTCCCCTCTGCTGCATAACTAGCCATCTATTTAGGTGGGCTAAAGGTTACATAGAGGAAAGAACACAGCCCTGATTGCCCAATATACTTGACCTGTCTCTCACCTATTTCTACAGGTTCAAAATGAACATATTCTGGGTGATCTACCAACTTATAAAAATGGCCTGTTCCCACCCAACACATACATAAACAACCCGTTAGGTACTTTGCTGGGTACTTTACCGCTCGGTAAAGGCACAGAGAAAGAGGACTGAGTTAACAAGCAGCTCCCTGGCATCCAAAATCATCTTATTCTGCTCATTCAAACATGAACCATGAGGATACAGGGATACAGATTTGCCAGGACTGGGGGTTTTTGTTTTGTTTTAGTTTTGCTGTCCATCCAGCACTCATGTGGACTCCTGGGAATGTCACTGTCTTTTCTTCCAGAGATGGATGGACAGAGAAAGCAGTAGCAAGGTTCAAGCTAACAAATTATCTCTAAACTGAAATGACAGAAGGCTACACCAATGCTAAAGGTGTCCTGTTCCAGCAGTGTCAAAGGTGATTTAGACACAATGTGACAATTGGTTCATTTTACAGTTAAAAATAAAGTTTTCTAAGTAGGAAACACCAAAGTAAGCCTTCCCAAGTGACTTTCCCCCATCTCCTTGTGCACATGCATGATTCATCCCTTATGAAACCAAATAATACCATCCACACACCTCCTGTCTTATTCTGTGCACAGAACAGATGGCAATTGAGGTAGGTCTGTATCACCGCTGTTACTTACCCATAAAGCCTCAGCTCAATATTTACTTTTTGTTGACTAAAATGGTAGAACTTGGAAGAACTCCAGCACAAGTAGATTTGCTGTGACAACAATGCCCCATCTTGCAGAATGATTTGACATCCAGTAAGTTACTGAGATCAGAGATTTCAAAACCATTTAACAGCTGTGAGTCATTTTCTGGAAGTCTAGTGTGACATTTAGAGTCTGATTTTTCAGAAACACCAAGAATTCATCTTTGCCTGAACACAAACGAAATACTCAAGTTACGCAGCACTAGTTAAAAAAAAAAAAATCAGAATCTTGGGCTTGGCCAGCAAGCATCACCGCAAACAAAATCAGTGGTCATTTCCTAAGTTCTGATCTTTGTCCCTTTGTGCTTTTTCATCTGCAAAACAAGATTATTTCAGGGTATAAAAATTGGTGCAGCATCTGAAGTCCTCAGATTCTACTGTTTATTGGTTTAATCCAAGCACAAGTAAAATATTGTCTGCTAGGAACACAGCTTGGATGGTGCCTTGCAAAAAAAGTCATTGTCACACTTTTTCTATTTAATGTTATCTGTAGTTGTTACATATGGTCACTTTCAAAGTTGTCCTGTCCATCAAGCAGTGTTCATCCCATGCAGGGATTAGTCAAGATTAAGAACTGAAATGCACAAGGGGAAGCATTTTGGCTCCTGTCCCTTCAGGAATCTAACGAAAACAGGTTTTCTACCTAGGAAGAACTGTTTGAAGATGTGTTTATAACTCCCAAGCTTTGTACAGATCAAATGACTAATCCAGCTACCTGGTGTTACAGAGGAATGAGGAAACCAACTCCCAGGAGCTCTCAGAAGAGTTCCTGCCACGATCTCTGTAATAATTTAACTGAGTTTTGCTGCACGTTGCGAGTCCTGCAGATAGCAGAACTTTTTAAAACCCACGTTCCTTTAGACATGTCTTTACCTTTTTCTTGCTTAGTTCAGTACTTAAAGAGTTACCCTAACCCAGAAAGAATTCAGCTTACAGACAATGAAAAAGAATGGAAAAATAAATCACTGCCTAAAATTGAGCAAAACTAATTTATCAAAATTGAAATTAATCTAAGCACAGTCACAGTTAACATGAACACCTTCAGCTCTGAAGTGTTCAAATGAAGGGGAAAAAAAGATCCAAAATCACAGTCAGAGTCCTAGGGCTACTGCAAGCTGCCAGTGCACTGCAGCAAAGAGCTTTGACAGCTGGAGTTAAAAACAGCCATGGATATCGAGGCTAAAATGGGAGAAAAAGTCAGGGAGCTCAGCAAGAGGTGCTGCTCCTCTCAGTGACCCACCCATTTGGTGAAAACCACCAGGAGGCTGGGTATCTCTTGCCTTGAAAGAGTAAGGCAAATGAATAAATAGCCTTGAAAGGAAGGAAAAGATAATCACTTCCATCAGTTTCTCAACTTTCCACCATTTTTGAGGCACCAGTCTTACCTATCTTCTTTTTCTGCTGTCGGCCTGCTGATTCAGTTATGGTTTCCTTCTTCTTTTCCACTGCAAAATTAAAAGATATTCCATCATTTCTGCACAGCGATACCACCACTCCTTTTCCACACACCAAACAAAACATTTAAGTCCTTTGCAGAACAGAGGCACAGAAAGCAGCTAAGTATGACTAAGAACATATTCAGAATCAATAAACTATCAACTACCAATGCTGATTACACCAATCACTTAAAAACTATAATAAAAAAATTCAAAACCCTGGATAAGATACAAACATATTTAAATGGTTAATTTTGAACTCTGTCAAGAGCCCATTACATTGTGGACTGAGCAGTCTGGGGACAATTTTGGCTCAACTGACCCTTGCTGATTTGTCATTAGTATTAGACAGTACTTTTGATTTAGCAAATGGAATGAAAAGAGCTTTGTGGCAAGCTCTGCTCCCGATTATCTGCAGTGGGAAGCAAAATACAGGAAAGCCTGTGTTCTCGTACATCCCCTCTTCACAGGCAGGCATTCTCAGGAGAAATGCTGTCCAAGCAGTCAGCCACGGCCTCTTCATTCTTCAATTAATTAGTACTGAAGTACTTCCTACATTTTAAAGTAGGAGCCTAAGTTCAAAGGTACTAAAACCCCAAATCAGACATGCACCAAGCACCTGCAACCCACCACCACTGCAGCAAACCAGGCCAACAGATCCAGCACAGGGAACTGGGAACACAGCAAATGTGCTGCTCAGCTGCAAATGAGGTTCTGGGACAGCAAAAAGGGCTTTTTCAGGAAGCAAGAGACATTTCTACTCAAGACCTATAACGAGTACTCCAAGAAGCAAGGATGATGAAGCATGACCATGGTCTAACAAGAGACAGCAGCCCTTTTTTTACTTTAAGCTCTCTACATTTATGCAAACTGCATGTACTGTATCTACTCTACCAACAAAGCGTGGCAGTGCAACTGGCCAAAGTCGCCCAGATTTCAAAGCACAGAGGAAATGAAGACAACCAACCATCCAAGCCGCACCGGGTTCTGTAGTGCTGCCTTACGAAATGCCTGTGCATCAGTCACAAATGCTCAGAAAAATCACACCAGCCCGGACAAGTCATCTGAACATCACCCCTCCATGGCAATGGAGTGAGACACAATTGCTTTTCCCAAAGAACACGAATATCTCTCGTGGGCAGGCTAGCACAGGGAGGAAAACGGGGAGCTTGTGTCCCTTAGGAATACTGGAGAGAGCTGTCAGATGACACAATGCACCCAATGCTCACAGAACACTGTCTCCATAACCTTCTTTATGCCAAATCCAGCTGGGGAAACCTGATCAGTCCACCCTCCCTGGTCCAAATAAGCCCATGGCCCCAGCTCTAAACTCTAGACAATGCTATTAAGCCTTATGCCAACCAACCTCGAGGAACTCGGAACCCCAATCCCCTTAGGACTGCCGTGCAGTCTAAAGCCACGGACTGTCCGTGGGAACATTCATGTCAAGACATCAGAAATTCCAGGGACAGCCTTCAGCCTTGCAAATTTACCCCCACATTTACCCAGAACAGTCCCTGCAGCAGCCTCAAATAACGCTGAGCCTCTCCCTAGGAAGGAGAGGACAGGAAGAGATGAAACTAAGGAGTAACACCGTCTGCTCAAGCACACTACTCAGCCCCTTTGTTTTTGCAAATCCTAAGGATCGCTACGACTCTCACGGGAGAGCTTGAAGATCGCAAATGTGTTTTTTCCTGTTTCAGATGTGTTAGATAACAGTTGAAAGGTGTGGCTCAAGTGGTCCACTTGGCAAGTTGTAAGCCCTCAGGTCAGCCAGCTGTCCACAGCACAAGAGGGGAATGGAAAAAAGCAAAGCTGACTTTTTACTGACTCCTTATTCAGCTTTACCTTTTTTTTGTTGGGGGTGAGGAATCAAACAAGGAGATCAGAAACTAATTGAGATGCATGAACCTCACATCATTCCCTTCACAGATGACAGCCTAGATACCAGGAGAGCTATAAAAGCAAACAGCTAAACTCTTACAGCAATCATTAAGCCCTAGAGATTAAGCGCTGCTAACTGCTTTTGGAATTTAACAGCACAAACACGAGAGGACACTAAGTTTGCAGCTGGGTTTCAACTCCTTCTCTGACTTGCTCTTCTGGGGCTAATTCTATCCCACACAGAGGACAAGTGGGATTCAAGTGAGGCAGGCAGAGATGCAATCCCCATTTGCTACTGCTGTGGTGACAAAAGCCCCGAATGTCGGAGCTGTGACACAAACATGACTATACTTCAGCTCCTCAGTTTATATTGCCCAGGGGAAGGCTGGAATAAGCTGGGCCGGTAAGAGCAATATGTGATAATATTGTTCTCTCACGCATTAAAGAGCACTGACACCACAATGAAATATTTGTAAGGTAAAACCAGCTCTATTTTGGCCCCAGTTGTCGTGTGCTGTCTCTTTACTGCTGTAACTTGTGTAGGGTGTACACAACGTTGAGTTTGAAGAGTCAGAATTTCTCCTCTGCAACTTGGCTTCTGATACAGACAGGTCCATTTAAACACTCCATGCTCCCTCCTGTTTACCATTTCTCTTAATATTCGATGCAGATCTTCTGACTGCTCACCCTCAGCTCCCTTTTCCTTTCTTCCCTCATCCTTTATTTAACCCCTCCCAGACCTTCTCTCTATGGAATGAACCCGGCACTTATTTCCTAATCAGTTCTATTTGCTTCCAGTTTACATTAGGATAATTTGGTTTTACATCACCTGATTGCTCAGACGTTTCTATGATGGCTTTGTCTTTACTCATCCCCCACCATTAATCACCATTTTTAATCTTTACATAAAATGCTTTCCTCTCAGGGTATTCATTATTCAACCCCAGTTCCCTCTTTCCACAGGCCTCAAATTCTCGTCTTCACCCCTGAAAGATGGAAATTGCATCTTTGAAGATATTTCAGGCACTTATTTCAGACACTGGCTACTCATGTTCAGAAAAAAAGATGCCAGTACCAATTTCTTACTCCCTCCTGTCCTCCATTAACAGGAGGAGTCATTTAGACAAGGCAAAAGGTCTTTGGCTGAGCTTCCTCCAGTAAAAGACCAGGATTAAGGACAGAAATAAGCCCCTGATGAGTACTTACATTTCTTGCTCTGCTTTTCCACTTCAGCCTTTAATCTCTTGTATTTGTCTGTCCGATAAACCAGCACCCAAGTTATACCTGAAACAAACACTCAGCTGCTAACGAGGTAAGTAAAAACCTCCTGCAGTAATGCTGATACGAGTGAGCAAATCCATATGCAGAAATTAAACTTTATGTCTACAAAACCCCATTATAACACAGCCAAGGGAGCACAAAGCACCAGCAAGCTATACTATCCCTTTCCTTCAAATCCCCTTCCCAAGTTCCATGCAAAATGAAACTGTAAAATAAACTATTAAATGAGCTATAGACATAAAACTAAAAAAACTTCTGGTTTTTATTTTTATTGATAAACCATGTATAAAATAAACTCTACAATAAACATCTTCAGAAGTGACCAGCTTCAGTTTCTTCATGCCCAACAAGCTGCTGCACACCTTAAAACCAAAGGCTGATTAAGGAAATAAACATCTGTGTGCTCTACATTTCCACAGCACCTAATTAAGGCCTGAGGAATAATTTCTGCTCCTACCAGGACCTCTCTGTAAGTAGCATCACATTTTGGAAACAAAAATTAGGTTTTAGGCTACAAGAGACCTCACGAGAGTCTCCAGTCTAAATCCTTGCTCTTAAACATGACAAAAACCAGTTTTGCCACAAGTGCAGAACCACTGGTTTGTGAGAAGTTCACTGTCAGCCCCTACACAAAGCTTCTGGCCCCGTTTTTGGTTTTTTGGCTTTGGTTTGACAGCAGGGCCATACTGCCGAGTCCCTGGACTCACCAGCTGCAGAGAAGGGAATCCTGTAAACACTTCCCAAGTCAGCACAGCCTCGTGCTGTGAAAGGCAGAGGATGTGCACACTTTGTAACCCCAAAAGCCATGCACCAGGGCTCCTAGAAGGCCACATTCTACCGGGCATTCTCCCTGCCCTGGGATGCACAGAGATGGTGTTTTGCAGCTGTGGGATGAAGATTTGGGGACAGAGGAGATAAAGGGGATTTGTGGATAGACACAATGCCAGAAAGGGGACCTCTGACTTGTGACTACCCCAAAAGGCACCCATCCAACACTTCCTTAAAAAGCTGCCCCTATTTCAACCCTTTAAATATAAACAACCTTTTCAAGCAGCTTAAGCCACCATCATTGCAAGGTCAGGCGACTTCTTCACATCCTTCCCACAACATCTGTGGGGGGAAAAACACTATGTCCTCTTCAACAGCCTCCCTCCCTCCTGGAGGGAATAACCCCCGTTCCCACCGTTCTGCACCAGAGCTCAGCGCTTTCGGGGGTGATTCACCGCTGTCCTCTCGGGTGCCCATGAGGACTCAGGTGACCCCGAGCCACCGAGCCCCGTTTCACAGCCCCCCTACCCTGCTCTTCGCCCCCTCCCCAGGGCCCCCAATGCCGCCCCTTCACCCGCTCCCTGCCAGCGCTCGAGGGAGCTGCCGGCCGTCCCCCGGACACAGCCGGGCTCTCCCCGGCTCACCCTCGGCTAGCAGCGCGGTGCAGACGGAGATGAACACGATGAGGAGGGTGTCGGCGAACATGGTGCTCATGATGGTACCAGCAGCACCCCCGACCCGGTAACACCGCCGCGCACCCGGAAGTGCACCCGCCGCCCGGAAGCTGTCTGCCCCCGTTGCCTAGCAACTCCCGGAAGCGACCACCTGCGCTTCCGGTTGCCTTGCCGGCTGCCAGAGAAGCCGCGGGAAGGGCGAGGGGCGGGGAAGGCGCGGCATACGCTGCTCTGACTGGGCGAGTTGGCTGTCAATCGTGATGGCTGGGCTCTTACCCCTCAGCAGGGCTGAGGGAGGGTCCTTGTCATGGCGGTGCGGCGGGGCTGGACTCAGCTCCTGCCGCAGCATGCCCGAGTCCCGCACACCGGCGCCTGGTGAGGCCGCGCCCGGTTCAAGGCTCACGGAGGGGTTCACAGAATCAATGAAGTTGGAAAAGACCTCCGCAATCATCCCGAGTCCAACCTGTGACCCAGCATTACCGCGGCACCAAGTGCCATGTCCGGTCCGTCCTTAAAACAGCTCCAGGGACGGTGACTCCATCACCTCCCTGGGTAGCCCGTTCCAATGTCTAATCACCCGTTCTGTGAAGAAATTCATCCTGATGTTCGACCTAAACCTCCCCTGGTGTAGTTTGGCCCTGGGTGGCTGGGTGTTTGCCTTCCCTGCACCTTGCCGGGATGTGGTGCCTGAACCCGCTTGCCAGGGAAGATGCACGAGGCGTTTGCCTGCAAAAAGGTTGGCTTGGAGAAGCCTTCCTGCTTTCTACAACTCCACCCTGGCTCTATTTGCCAGTGGCATGAATGGAAGTGTTCAAGACCAACTTGGACAGGTTTTGGAGCAACTGGTCTAGTGGAACCTGACCCTGTCCATGGCAGGGGGGTGGAATGATGATCTTTAATGTCCCTTTTAACCCAAACCATTCTAGGATTCTGTGATTCTTTGAATACCCTGTTAGTGCATCTCACCAGGAGGCATTTTCTGGGATCAAATATTTAGGAATATTGTTGCCTACCCTTTACCAGGGGCTGTTGCTGTCCGACACACTCCTTGTACAGCCAGCAGTGGAGTACAGCATTCTGTGATTCACAGGGAAATAAATCTCCCGTTGCTCGTGTGTGTAAAATATTCACAGATGGGATGAGACTATCAAGTACATTAATGAGGACAGTGCAATAATGACAAGGATTTGGCAGACAGACTAATTGACTTTTATTGAGGCTCCAGTGGTTACACCTGGAGCAGCAGAACTAGACAAAATCCACAGGCTGCAATGGGGTGAGGAGACCTAGAAAGCAGAAATACAGAAAAGGAAACAAGGCAGGCAGGGAAGGGCAGGTTTGTGCCTGTCCTTACGTAATGGAGGAGTTTGCTGTCGGTGACAGTGATACACTGTGGGATTACTTGGGCAGAGCTGAGTGAAAAGCAGAGAAAGGAAAAAACCTATCGCCCTTAAATTAAACACTCCCTTCAGAATGTGGGTGAGGAACTGTAGTTCGGAGAAGACAGCGCAAGCAGCAAGTGAGGGCGTGAGGTCAGACAGCAAACCAACCTCTCCAAGCCTGGGGACAGGCACACGAGGAAGCCAGAGAGCCACATGTGTGCAGGTGGCTGAGTCAGACGTCACTGAGAGGTGCAGCTACACACCGCAGGGAAGTCCCAGCACCGTGTCCAGACATGGGGAACTTCCTGCAACACCAGGGCAGAACTGAGAACTGGACGTCAGCAACACGGGACTCAGAGCCATCCGGGAGACAGGGATGAAAGTGAGGATGGATATTTCAGTTTGGGGTGAGCAGCAGGAAGATATTGACAGCTGGTGATGCGGCAGGACTTGTGATATACTGAAAAAATTCTTCCCTGTGAGGGTGGTGAGGCTGTGGCACAGGTTGCCCAGAGAACCTGTGGATGGCCCATCCCTAGAAGTGTCAAGGCCAGGTTGAACAGGGCTTGGAGCAACCTGGTCTAGTGGGAGGTGTCCCTGCCCATGGCAGGGGGATTGGAATGAGATGATCTTTAAGGCCCCTTCCAACCCAGTCCATTCTGTAATTCTATATTATTTTGTGCCACCTCATGCAGTTCTCTGTGCTGTATGCCATCCTCCACCCTCTCTCCCTCTCTTTAGAGCTCCCTAACTTTTCCTGGCTGTGAAATGTATCAGCACGTATCAAAGCAGTATTTTGAAATAGTTTCTCTTATACTGCTGTGGGAAATGATTCACATGGTATCAGTTATTGATACGGAATGGGGTTTTTTTGGTAGATCCAAGCCAGGAGAAGATGGTCAGTGACACAAACCTCTTTCCTCTCTAGTGTCTGTGCTTTGAACTGGAGGTAGAGGTGACAACAGGCTCTTTGTAATTTCATCCTGTCATTTTGAATCACACCAGGATCCTTATCAGCAGATCCTTTTTTCAGACAACACACAGCATATTACCCTCAATGGCATTTCCTTTTCAAAGGATTCAAAGCATTCTGTGCTTTGATCAACATGTAAAGGACAGATGAGAGTTGGGTGCAGTCTGATTTGATCTACCAGCCTGGGATATGAGAAAAAGGAAGGCATTTGCATAATACATTGCTCTGGTTACATGAGTTAGGGGCTGGTGTAGTCTACAAACATTCTAGATATAGAAGTGGTAATGTTTATGGAAGCAACCTTGAAACCAGATTAGAGAGACACATAATCCCAGTAGATTTCATATACTTAAGTCTCCAAACTTATACTGAGCAAAAGATTCAGTTGCTTTGCACAGTGTGTTAGTGACCAGCAGCCAGTAAAAAGGTATGTAAAATTCTCAGTTTTGAGGAAAGGTGCCATCTAAAACTAACTGGGACTTGGATTTGATTCACTTCTAGTTCAGAGCCCTGGCCTTGTTTTGAAAGAGCCATTAACCTGACCTTTGCAAGTTCTCCTTGTGTTCTGTATAAATAAGCCTTGGATATCTTTAGTTCATACCCCTCCAGGGCCCATCAAGAGGCATTTACTTACCCTTCCCCCTGCAGGTGTGTCTGCTTCTGCCACATGTCCAGCGATAAGGGGATCTGGAGGTGAAATGCCATGATGGGCATCCTATAGAGAAGCTCAGGATGGGCAGCACAACCTGCAACAGGTGCAGCACAGCAGAGGGTTTGGACTGTCCCCCAAGCAGGGCAGCAGTGAGGGCAGGCAGGAGAAGAACCAAATAACCAGGAGTTCTCACTGTCCTGAGGGGGTTTTGCTGTCCAGATACAGCTGTGTCAGTGTTGGAGTAAGAAAGAAGAGCTGTGAATAGCTACCAGGTCCTAGTGGGGTGCACAGGAGCTGTGCTTATGGTCAGTGCTTGGAAAGTGGCATGGGGCCATGGGAATCCATGGGAATTCATCCCTGCAGGAAGTTCTCATCTATATATAGCACTTTCTTCCCTGGCAGTGGCTGCATGCAGTGCCATGCATACCATAGCAGTGCTGGAGAGGAATTGGGAGCACTGGGCAGAGGGGCCATGGCTTCCCAGGACGCCCTCTCTCAAATCCTGCGTGATGAGGGCTGGGACATGGGACCTGTCTGGAAAACATCTCCACACCTGTTTTGCTGTGTTGAAGTGGAAAGTTAAAAACCTAATTGAAAGTTCTGGTCCTCTGAACAGGGCTGGGAGGAACTTTGGGCATTGCTTGGGCTGCTTCCTGCCCCAAAACAGGATCAGCACTACTAAGCACTTTCCATACAGGAGCATGCCTACTGCTTCTTTTTTTTCTTTTTTTAAATCCTCAGATTTAAAAGCGGAGAGTTCTTACTCTTCCTAAACACCCTTTTCTAGGATTTAACCATTTTCACCCCTAGAAAATGTCCCTGAATTGCCCTTGTTACAGTGTTGAGCTGGCAATATTTTGTTTTAATCCGTACCCGTAAAAGAAATGTATTCCCTTTCTGTTTGAGGCAGCCTTTTATGTATTTGGAAATGGTTATCATGTCCCCACAGCCTTACAGCCCAGCACTGAACACAGATGGTTGCTGCAGTCCTTCTACAAAGCCAGACCAGGCTGTTCCCAAGTCCCCACTGGAGTCTCTCCACCAGGCCTCACCTTTCTCAAAATGCAATACCTGTGGATGTATCCATCCACCCAATGGGATGTTTACCTTTTTCACAGCAGCATCACGAATTGACTCTTTGATCCACTCTACTCCAGATATTTATCTGTAAAAGGCCTGGCTAGCCAGCAGGTTCATATCTCACTTTGCCACAGATCATTATCACATTTGTCTGCGTGGACTTGCACCCTACATATTGCCAATCCTTTTTTCATTTTGTTGAGGTCATTTTGACTTTGAATCCTGGCCTCCCGAGCGCTCACAGCTCTTCCCAGACAGGTCCCATTTGCCAAAGATATAAGCATAATTTTTATTCCTGGATTTGGGTCGTTAATAATAATTTATGAGTGCTCGCAGGACCAGGACCCAGGTGGGGTGGGAGAATCACAGAATCATTACAGTTGGGAAAGACCTTTAAGATCACCAAGTCCAACCATTAACCCAGCACTGTTCACCATGAAAGTGTCCCCAAGTGCCACATCTGCATGGTTTTTGAACTTTTCCAGAAGTGGTGATTCCACCTTTTCCCTGGGTAGTCTGTTCCAATGCCCGACCACTCTTTGGGTGAAGAAATTTTTCCTAATATCCAATCTACCCACCCAAAGCTTGGAATAAGTTGAGGATGTTTCCTCTTGTCCTGTATCTTGCTACAGGCGGAAAAAAGGCCAACCCCCAGCCGGCCACAACCTCCTTTCAGGTGCAGAGAGTAATAAAGCTCCCACTGAGCCTCCTTTTCTCCAGGCTGAGCTCCCCCCAGCCTTGTGCTCCAGACCGTTTCCCAGCTCCGTGGTCCTTCTCTGCACAGGCTCCAGCCCCTCAATGTCCTTCGTGTCCTGAGGGGCCCAAAACTGAATCCTGTTTTCGAGGTGTGGCCTCACCAGTGCCCAGTCAGGGCGCTCACTGTCCTGGTCCTGCTGGCCACAGTATTGCTTATCTAAGCCAGGATGCCCTTGGCCTTCTTGACCAGCATGGGAGACNGGCCCTTGACTCATCAGATAAATCCAGCCCCGCACGGCGAGCGAAGGCGGAGGAGGCGCGGCGGCGAGCAGGGGAGGATGGCGGGGGACAGTGAGCAGCGGCTGGAGGAGCAGGGGCAGCCCAGCGG